>JAHVAK010000054.1:0-358662 GCA_019845155.1 Luehdorfia chinensis | reverse complement strand
TACTTTGTTTCGGTTTGAAGGGCACTGTGAGCTAGCGTAATCACTGGGCATATGAGACTTAAGAACCTATGTCTCAGGGTGATGGGGACAGTGTAGTGTCACACAGAAATGTTCTAGGTGACACAGCATTTGTTATGGGCAGACGTTGCACTTACCATCTGGTGAACGTTTAGCTCGTTTCATCACTTTATGCAATTAAAAAAATATATTATACCCGTACATACGCACATTTCAAAACGTTCGTTAGGAATGGCTGCGACTTTCAGAATTAATTATGTCAAGCTTTAAATCCTACAAAGTTAATAATGAGAACCCTTTCGTCTTGCTCGGCCGCTTGCGCTAATGAGGTTTTTTTTTTAAAATCGTGCGACTACAAACGGGGTCAAGGTATATACAGGTACATACACGTTACGTACGTGCGATACGTTATAACCGATCAAAGACGGTTTCTTATGTAGGAATCCGTCTAGTTAGGTATCACCGCAGGGCCAGCTATTTGCCGTGAAGCAGTAGTGTTTTTTTATTATATAAAGTGACGAAACGAGCAAAACATTCACCTGATGGTAAGTGCAACGTCCGCTCACGACAAATGCTGTCACTCAGAATATTTCTGTGTGACACCATACTGCGTGTGAGGGAACAGCCATACGCTCGCCCGCGCTACGCATTCAATTCATTTTATTTTTTGTTAACTAGAAACAATTGAATAGTGCTTTGTAATTTTAATTATATATTTTCTTTTATAAAATTTTTAAAACGCTCTCTAAAAATACAACAGCCTCGGTGTCTCTGAACGCCGCGCCGCCGGCCGGCTTCATGCAACTAGGGCATCATCGAGGTGCGCGGCTCCCCTTGCGCAGCGGTCGAGAGCGGTCGTTTTATTTTGCTACCACAACATCAAATATTGGCTATATTTCATGGCTTATGTTCCTATAAATAAAACATTATTTTTGTAAATAACGTAATCTTATTTGACCAGCTGCCAGAGTCGCCGATGAGTATAGTCGCTACAAAAAATATTAGTGTAGGAATTGTGTTTGTTCTATTTGTCCAAATAAAGTACTAATTTATCTTTCTAATATCTATCTACCCGTGCGAAGCGGGGCGGATCGCTAGTTTATACATAAATACATATAGTCAAGACATTTTCCCCTTATAAGGGGTAGGCAGATGCCGCACCCGTAGCCCACTTTTCACACCCGCGGAAAAGAGGACGACGGGTGACGAACCACGTCCTCTACCTTTTTGGTACGAGTTGAAATGTTCTTACTCCCCATTCCGTTCCCACGAGCAATTACTGTGACAGCATTGCATATTTATAGTGATATTCTTCACGAATAAAGACTGTCCGTACAATACCTTAGTCGCCTCTTAGAACACCTCGGTAGGAAAGAGGTAGGTGCTATTCTACTCAGCCGGATACCTATCGCCTGTACAACAAAACCTAAAAATGCCAGTTTCAAAAAAGTTAAATTTAAGATTATTTACCATGGCAATATCCATTGTTTACATAATTGATTCTTATATTACGCGAACACTACACATTTAAATGAAACTAATTTTAAGGATTTTATCGCGTTTAATTTTTGTTATTTATAACCCGACGTTTCGAGTGCTTTACAACACTCATGGTCACGGGGGGACTGAGTTGACAATGTCCTGAGTCATAGTTAATCCGGAGTACCATCAACTTTTAATATTATTTGTGCTCCGATCTACGCAGAAAGAGCTAACTGTGTCTTGAAGTCTTGCAGCTGGTATGCCAGGTTTTTGACTTCATTTTATTAATTATAGGATCCCCAAGCTAGGTGGTAATAACCAACCATCTTCTCTATTAAAATTAGGATGTTTTTTAATTTCAATAGCCTCGCGAATCATCCTTGTAGGAATCGGTGTTCTTTTGCGAGGATTTGTGGTTTATCAAATCTGATGTAATGATTGGATGATCCAGAACATGGTCACAGACTGCAGACTTCCTGGAGCGACGATGCTTCAAATCAGCTATATATTCTTTGGTTGGTTGGTGTTGGTTGGGTGATGGTTTTTACTGATCTTTTTTGTTTGCCCTATGTAAGAGAGACACATTCATTCGTGGACCATGGGTGCTGTAAAGCCACTCGAAACGTCGGGTTATAAATAACAAAAATTAAACGCGATAAAATCCGTAAAATTAGTTTCGTTTAAATATTATTGTTTTTTACTCACAGTGTAAAAAACAATGATATACTTGGTATAGAAAATAAGACTTGATATCTTCAATCTATCTACTAAGCGTAGTGGTTAGTGCCGAGAGATTTTTTCTTATGTAAGAACTGGACGAAACGAGCAATTCGTTCATTTGATGGCAAGTACAACATCTGCTCATTACAAATATTTAAACAAAGAGCTGGAAATAAATTTAGTAACTGTCCCTGTGTGCCATACTACTTACTGAGTTTACATGCTCCATATTTGGCTTTTCTTTTTTTTAACAATTCCTCATACAAGGATTTCTCATCTATCGTGATTGCCATTTTTCAGACATAAATATGACACGCACAACACAAGCAGACCCGAAAACCAGGTCCAAATGCTTGCTCAAAATTTCGTCAAAACTTGTCCGCATCTGTGAAATGGTTTCATTATTAAAAGAAAACCTCATTAGTGCAAGCGGCCAAGCAAGGCGGAAGGATTCTCATTATTAATTGTAATACCTCGCTACAATTCATTCCACAACTCACCTTTCCTAAAATGCTGTAATATTTGAAACGTTATTTTCTATTACATCGTAATTTTGTGGCCGGAATCTTCTGCCTGAATTTAAAATAAATGTTGTTAAATCGAAGCTAAAATAGAAACAAAGAAAGAAAGAAAATACATTTATTTGTAACGACAACTTTGATATTACAAAATTTATACGATTTACATGACACTCACAAAATGTTACAAAAACATGTCACTAATCGGTCCCAACTCAGCATATGCCGGCTGAACGTCAGCCATTGAGGCCGTTTTGAGGGGATCTCGCGATCCCGCTCCACAACAGCATGTGGGATATATATATATATATATATATATATGTATATGAGATAATAACCCTAACATAAAGTAATATTTTTAATAGGTTTAATAAACAAATGAAGGAAAAACAAAATATTATCATTTAAGTAAGGTACCGTGTGGTAGCGGCCTAAGAGAATCCACCACCCCATGTCATCCCGTGGGTGTCGTAAAAGTCGACAGAGGGAAACTAAAAACCAGGAGATAGGCCGCAGCATTTCCTCGAACATTTGAATAAATAAACTGCGGTTGCCAACCCGCCTGCCAAGCGTGGCAACTATGGCAAATTTCCCCCTTATGAGAGCTACAAACTTTTGTGGCAATCAGTGTGGGAGGCCCTATGTTCAGCAGTGGCCTAGTGATAGGCTGAAATGACGAAGTAAGGTAAAATTTAAATTAACATAAAATGAATAATGTTGTACCAATAAGAGAATGCTGGCAAAATGGTTTGAACTACCTTCAAAATCGTACAGACTAGTAAAAATAAAATCGGCTATAAACTATGAAAAGTGTTCAAGTCTTTACTTAAATAATACTACATAATTGCATAACAGCACTAATAAAATAAAATAAAGTTCTTCAGTAAAAGGAGAAATAAGAAGTGGGTGATTTTCTTAATCTAAATTATTTATTGTGGTAGTGAAGTTTCAGCCTATAAATGTCCCACTGCTGAGCACAGGCCTCCTCTCATTTCTGAGAGGGATTTGGAGCTAGGAAGAATCCGCCACGCTGCTCCAATGCGGGTTGGCGGACTTCACATGTCCTCGAAATATTTCTATTCCTCGGACATGCAGGTTTCCTCACGATGTTTTCCTTCACCGCTAAGCACGTGGTAAATCAGCACTTAAAATTGTAGAACAATATTAGAGGTGCTGGCACCGGGGATCGAACCCAGGTTACTCGCTTACTATGAAATTAAAGGCGAGCACCAGGCCCCTGAGCTAAGCTAATTGTGGTAGTGAAAGTTATAAATGTAGTACACTGTGTCTAGTTTCTGAATTATCTCATTCTTTTAAATAGATATAGGTGAAAGTGACGAGACGAGCACAATTATTCGCCTGATAGTAAAATGCAACGTCTGCCTATAACAAATGATTGCAATATAAGGCTCCAATTTCTTAAAAAAATATATAATTTAATATTTCGATTTTTTATTTGATGTAACAGCAAATATATACACAACAATTTAGTCTTAAGTGGTAATTATGTGATGAAAATTGAAATAGACGATTCGAACATCTGAAAGGATCATGTAAAAGATCAAACAAAATGTAGGGTCGTTCTAATTTCAAATTAACGGATGAATCGACGGATTATTTTTCTCATCGTCCCAAATAAGCTTTTATGTAACGAGGGACGGTTAACCTGGGCGCGTAATCATTGTTAATTATAAGAGCTGAAAAAAATATAATACAATACTTTTATTGAAATAATACTAAAAAATACCTGTAATCCTTACATATATTTTATAAATGCTGAAGTAACTCTCTCCGTCGCTCTGTTTGTTACCTTTTCACGGTTTAACCGCTGAACCGATCTTGACCAAATTTGGCAAAGAGAGAGCTTGCAACCTGAACACGGACATGAGATTTCCTATAAATACACTCAGTACTTTATAAACTCACATACTACATATAAATAAATTGAATTAAGTTAAAACAAATAATATGCTCAACAACAAAACAACAGAACCAGCGAAACAAAATGAAATTTCTAAATTTAGGCCAAAACAAGCTGCGATCCTTTTTATTGACGGCGGGTAATGTTTGCGTTTATTCTGACGGAACCCTCGTTACGTAGGAGCTTAGCTGAAGCGTTGCAGGTAATCCTTGTATTCCATTCGTAAGGAAACTCGGAAATTATACGTGTATTTGCATATTTTTATTATTATTTTTTGATTTTCCGTTTAGTATAGGATAATGTAACTTCAAGAAAACACCCTACTCCTTCCTCTAAGACCGGCAAAGCACTCGGAATTCCCCTGGTATTGCGGATTTTCATGGGCGGCGGTGATCTCT
The DNA here is from genome assembly GCA_019845155.1 of Luehdorfia chinensis. Classification (NCBI taxonomy): domain Eukaryota; kingdom Metazoa; phylum Arthropoda; class Insecta; order Lepidoptera; family Papilionidae; genus Luehdorfia; species Luehdorfia chinensis. The sequence continues at coordinate 353,605 of JAHVAK010000054.1, read as the reverse complement.
CGCCATCAGGTGAGCCACTTGCTCGTTTGCTCCCTTTTTAATTTATAAGTATTATGTGCGTATCTAGTTCCTCTTGTAGTCAATAAAGGTAACGACTGACAATCAGTGCTGTACACCTTTCTGCTGCTTGCTGGGAACCTTTTTGACATCGCACTATAAATTTCGTATTTTTTAAACTGTATTCATTCATAATACACTATACACTGAGAATAGATACGCAACTCACGATTCCGTTTTTAAGTTTTAAGTCCACGGTTAACAGATGGCATTAATTTTGTAGTTCCTCATAGCGATGATAGATGTCGCTTTATCTTTCTATTGATATTAAGAATACTTTTATAATTAACAAGAGTATTTCGTTTTACTCAAATCAGATCTTTCACGTACTTTGCAAACATTTAAAATAGATAATACAACATTGAAATTACAATTTTGAGTAATTGTACAGAATAGAGCCAATAAGAACGAAAAAAAAAACAAAAAAATTAATTACATTTTGAACGTATTAATAGCGTACACCAGCAAACTAACACTGTCACTGGGAACCGCCACCAGATACCCTCCACCATTACAACACTACTATTAGGTAATATACATCACTGAAGTCGAGACCACGGCACGTGCCAAAACGAGGCATTATCAAGTGCCATAGACACTAGAGTAATATACGCCATTTTGAATTTTGCATGCGGATCTTAGTAAATTAACTTCCTTTCCATAATTATAATGGATTTCCACAAAGCCTGATTCTATTTACTATATTACAAGTATTGGACTAAGAATTGGTATTTAAAGAAGGAAGGTAAGTTACTTTGCTAAGATCCGCATGCAAATATAAAAATGGTGTATATTACCTAGGTTTTTGAAGAGCACCGCCCGCCCTCCCTCAGTAGCGTGCACAAGCAAACTAACACCGCCACCAGGTACCCTCCACCAACCATAACATTACTACCACTAGATAATATACACCACTGAAGTCGAGAACACGACACGTGTTTCGCCCCCAAACGAGGCATTATCAAGCGTCATAGACTCTACGACAGACGGCCGCCGAGTTCACTCGGTTATATATATATGTCAAAACTAGGTAATATACACCATTTTTATATTTGCATGCGGATCTTAGCAAAGTAACTACCTTCCTTCATTATAATGGATTTCCGCAAAGTAACGCCTGATTCTATTTACTATATTAAATTGGTATTTAGCAGTTTTAAAAAAAATTCTTAGCGCTAAGCTAAAATTGGAGAGATCTTTTATACTACAACATTTTTAAATAGGATTGGATTGGGTTGTTGCTTAATGTGGCGCCATAGTACCAATTATTGGTGCCGTTACTTTAATACGAGTAGATATCACCCAAAGATCTCATTCTTTGTCCAGGGATTCGAGCCAAGGACTCATGGCGTAGAAGTCATGTACGCTGAACACTAGTCCCTGACAGTATATTTAGTTTCGTTTGATGCCGAACACGAATGTAGGCACTAAAAGCAATTTCTACGTGAATTGTTGAGCCATATTTTGGCCGTGGATTTTCTGAATGTTATTTATTTCAGTGTTTGAGTGAAATTATAAAAATGCCTACCATAGAATTTCAGGTTGGTATAAATTTTTCTGGTAGGTTCACAAAAGAATGCTCATGCATAATATGCAACATATTTCTTTACTATTTTACTTTTTTATTATTATCTAATAAAAGTGACGGAACGAGCAAAACGTTCACCTGATGGCAAGTGTAACGTCTAATTAAACCATTTTACACATATTGCTTGCACTGGACTATAGTCCTTTTGCCAATGGTCCCAAATATTGTTTGCAGTTTTTTTTTTAAGTAATTCGTTGAAATTAACAATACAATGCAATACCTATAGTGAATAAGTGGAAATTAACTTTGTTTAAATAATCCAAGACTTGTCTTCTTGTTTTCATAATAAAAGTTGGTTATTTAATCATCGAGTCTAAGTGCTGCTATCTAGTTAACAGTTTATACGATTTGAAAAGAAAATAGGATTCCACTAACGCTAGATGGCGATAGCTTATATAAAATTTTATATAACTCGTTTTTATATGACAGTTGCATCCCCCTGGCTGTAATTACTGTTTCTTTATGTTGTGTGTTTGTCCAATATTTTTTTTTCTTTCTACCTTCTTTCATATACTACGTAGTCGTGTTTGTATGTAAGAAAACTATAAGTTACATCTTAGACGAAATAATACTTCTTTTTGCATACTTGATGCCTTTAGGTGAGATGCAAGGTTTATAGTGATTATGATGACGTCCATCTCCTGGACATCTGCAGCGGCGTTGAACGCCGCGCAGGTATTGGCCTCGAGGCGAACCTCCTTGCCCGAGAAATCATCGCGGGGGGCACTGCTCCCCTCGGGCTTGGGTACCTCTTATGCGGGTTTGTAGGAAGGGTGAATGCTGCAGTGAAGATTAATAAATAAAAAATAGATATAATAATAAATATATAATAAGATTACTTAACAGTAATACACACTATACATAGATGATGACATCTTTCAGTTGAAGATAGTTGATGGAATGCGGTGATACTTTGCGGAAATCCATTTTAGCAAAAGATGGAAACAAAGTTAATTTTCTAATATCCGCATACAAAATTATAAGGTGTGTATTTATAATGTAAAGTTATATATAAAGTAGAGTCCATGAATGCTTCACTGCTGAGCACAGGCCAATGCGGGTTCCCATGTCTTGAACTATTTTATTCCTCGGACATGCAGTTTTCCTCACGATATTCTACTTCACCTCCGAGCACGTGGTAAAACAGCACTTAAAATTGCAGATCCATTTTAGAGATGCCGGCACTGAGGGTCGACTCAGGTCATTCGCGTGCACCGATCGTGTGGCCTAGCGGTCAGAGTACCTGACATCAACGCCGCGCGTCCTAGGTTCGAATCCCAGCCGGAGGCAACATTTCTGCAAAACATAAATTGTCTTTTGGTAGTTTTTTGGGTCTGGCAGTGTTGTACATGTGCAATTAATGTCAGTAAAACACACACACAATACAAGAGATATAGTAATGTAAGGTCTGAAGGAGAGCTGGCGTAATCACTGAGCATATGAGAGTTAAGAACTTGTGTGTCAGGGTGATGGGCGCAGTGTGGTGCTACACAGAAATATTCTGAGTAACACAGCATCTGTTATGGGCAGACGTTGCACTAACCATCAGGTGAACGTTTTGCTCGTCTCGTCACTTTATCAAATAAATTCACTTGAGGAGGTAAACTAATAATTACTTACTATGTACAAAACAAGATGTTATGTAGTTTACTGCCGTTGTTTGTCCTTTAAATAAATAAAAAAAAAAAAAAAAAAAAAACTTTTTTATTTGCCTGATGCAAGATATTACGCAGAATACAGTAGGTGGGTATAACACCGTAATACTTAACCTTGGTATTAATCATCATCATCATTTCAGTCTATCTTAATACACTCCAAAAACACGGTCCTCAACCTGCATTCATCGACTTCAGCAAAACGATGCAGGTCGTCGCTCCATCTAGTGGAGGGCGCTCTACACTGCGTTTGCAGGTACGAGGTTGCCACTTCAGTATCTTTCTTCCCCAACGTTTATCGGTTCTACGGAGCTAATGGGGGTAGAACCTCGGTATTGATATCTTTAAATTAAATCGCATAGTTAGCAATAGTATTTAAGGATTCCATCACGAAATAAAATTGGATGACTGAAGGCTGCTTTATCCGAGCACTGTACACAAATCTCACCACTTACAAAACGCGAGGGACTTAGTCATTGATAAATGAACTCATCGCTCAACATCAATCGGGTCATTATTTACCGGAGCTTATCTACTCTTCCCAACCCTCAACTGCTATAAGTGTGAATGTCAATAATCACTATTCAAAATGGCGAAACGCTCACATAATATAACCGCAGTGAACACTTTTTAATCGATTTCAAAAAAGGAGGAGGTTATCAATTCGTTTGTATACATTTTTATTTATTTTTTAGTTATGGTCGGGAATAACTTCTTTATCTATCAACCGATTGTATGGATTTTTTTATTAGGAAAGAGGGTATCTTACGGGTCTTCTGATGATGGTATCTATGAGCAAATTGTGAAACTCTTAAATTCGCATTTAGCATTTAAATGAAACTAATTTTACGGATTTTATCGCGCTTAATTTTTTACTATTTGTAAACGCGATAAAATCGATAAAATTAAACGCGATAAAATCCGTAAAATTAGTTTCATTTAAATGAGTAGTAGTTCGCGTAAATATAAGAAATCATTATCGCATTTAGCATGTTAGGAGCTGGCGCGTGGAAGTTGGTTTTTTGATTAAATAATTAACGTATACAGTATCACTGCATATTAAAAAAAATCAGACGAAGGGGGTTATAGGCAATAAATAAAAACTCAGTACACGTGACAGAAGTGAAGCTGTTGCAGTAGGTACCACCGCAGAGCCAGTTATTCTGCCGTGAAGCAGTAGTGTGCAAACATTACTGTGTTTCGATCTGAAGGGCACTGAGAGCTAATGTAATTATTGGGCATATGAGATTTAAGAACTGATGTCTCTGTGTGTCGTGGGAGCGCAATGAGTAGAAATATTTTTTTGACTCTTACCAAAATGGCGGCACGTAATTCGCCACCCGTCACGTCTCGTTTTCCGCGGTGCAAAAACTAGCCTACGGATGTGGTCATCGTCTACTCCTTACATGGAAAAGGCGTGACAGTATGTATGTATTATTTTTTTAATGTTATAAAGTTAGGAGGCGAATAATTTTTCACCTGATGGTAAATGCAACGCACACCTATAACAAATGTGCGGCTCTCAGCACGTCACCATGAGACAATGTCAGTTATTATGTCTCATATGCCCATTATTAACACTATCCATCAGTGCCCTTCAGACCGAAACGTAGTAATGTTTGCGCACTGCAGCTCTATGTCAAAATAGCTTGTACCGACCTAGACGAATTGTCTAAAAGGCCAACAATATAATAGAATAGAATAAATCATATTTAGTAGTCGAAGCCGCGTGATTTAGCGCAGAAGTCCGTCGTTTAGTCACGCTTCCCAAGCCGTTTGCAGTCGCTTCACGTTGAAACACAATTCAACGATCTAACTGAACTACCAATCTAATAAATACCCGACCGAACACAAACGCAAAACGTGCTTCATAAGCCGGAAGTCCCGGCACCCACAGATCACGATACGGACAGTCACGACTCAAATAACACTATACATACGCGTAACAGTAACACCGTGTACGCAAGATTCACCCGCGTTCCAGGGCAGTTACCACCGCTCGGACTACTGACGCACAAGTCGACTGTCCAAACGGAGGTTCGAACCTCCCTTGGACTGTCAATTAGATGACTTATATCCATAAGAAAACTACGATCTCGTGACACACATCTGACACGAGAGTGACATGAATTTAGATGCGACTTAGTTATTTATGTACGAGTATATATAAAGGGTCCAACCAAACCTGTCTCAGCTATAAAAGTCGAAGAGGCTTTTTGCTAACATCAAAAATAGTTGATAGAAACAGACACATAATATGGAAGAGATACAAGTGCTTAAATTCTTTTCACGACTGTCTAAAGCTTATATTAAAAACCAGTTAATTTGTTGCAGTGCCTCGATATGAAAGGATGGCTTGAAAATAGCCGCAAAAAATGAGACGCAATTTTCACTAAGAATAATTTACAGAATATGAATTGCAAAGACAAGCGAGACACGTTTCAAATTCAAAGACTTTGGCCCCGAGATTTATTATGCAGCCGAGGCAGTTAATTTTGTCAACGAAAGAGTCAGTGGGAGAATAGTACACTTATGTACGTGTTCGTGTTTTATTGCGAAATCACAAACAGACACTTTAATTTTCATCATCATCATCATCGTCGTATCACTAGTATAGGCTGATATGATGATGATGATAATTTCAGCCCATCCACTGCCGAGCATAGCCTCCCCGTATAGATTTGCCAAAAAAGTTTGTAGCTCTCATTTTGAGGGGTTTTGTCATAGTTGCCACGCCTAGCAGGCGGGTTGGCAACCGCAATTTATTTATTCAGATGTTCCAGGATGCTGCTGCCCATCTCTCTGTTTTCGTTTTTCCTCTGTCGACTTTTACGACACCCATGAGATGAGATCTGGTGGTAGGTTCTCTTAAGCCGCCATTACACGGCATTGATACAATAATCAAGTGGAGATCACTCTTTCATGAAAATTACTTCAACTGAAATTATATTATTTTTTTTGAACACTGACTTTTAATAACTACAAAAATGCAGAAATAAAACTATATATGAAAATCATTTTGCACGTTATTTTCATTTCCATAAAAGCATTGTAGCTGTCAGAACTTTCTGTTACAACGAATGTGTCTGCATATTTTAAACTACAAGTAGTTTCTGTTCTATATCACCGAAGTCAAGTCTTGAAGGACTTAAAACTTTATAAAAGTTACTTTCTTTCTAATTTGTAAAGAACACTGAAGTCAATTCATGACGTGGTACTTTAAACAGCCGCAAAAGATTTTTCAGAATTTTCCTTGAGATGTGGTAGCTCAGGAGCCGGGCATTCACCTTGAATTTTATAGTTGGCGAGTGACCTAAGTTCGATCCCCGGTGCCGGCACCTATAAAATTGTTCTACAATTTTAAGTGCTGATTTACCACGTGCTCAGCGGGGGATGGAAATCATCGTTAGGAAACCTGCTTGTCTAAGGAATAAACATATTTCAAGTATATATTAAGTCCGCCAACCCGGATTGGAGTAGCGTGGCGAACTGTGACCGCTAGAGTAATAATCCTACCACTTAATACCTGACATTGTATTGAAACATTCATAAATATATCATTCACACACCTGGTGCCGACCAAGATCGAACTGAGGTATGGATTTTACTTTTAAAAGTTTCAAATTCATTGGCGCATAGAAATAAGTAATAAATTAATACATGTATACGTTCAATTGTTCGTTCAAACGTAGTTGTCAATTTTTACAAAACTCCACGAGAAAGTACATTTAACAATAAAGACATTATTTTAATTTTAGTTCGGGACGAAGCAAGCAAAACGTTCACCTGATGGTAAGTGCAACGGCTGCCCATAACAAATGCTGTGTCACACAATATTTCTGTGTGACATCACACTGCGCCCGTCAACCTGAGACATCAGTTCTTAAGTCTCATATGCCCAGTGATTACGCTAGCACACAGTGCCCTTCAAACCAAAACAAAGTAAAGTTTGCACACTACTGCTTGGGGTGGTACCTTCCTAGACTGATTCCGGCATCCTGCTTATCACATCATATATAACAGCATTGGACTTAATAGATAGTGCAGACTTCTTGATTTCTTCCCAACTCACGGGAGAATAATCAAATGCTGGATTGAGAGGAGGTTGCATTGATGCAATAGACTATATAGTTTGAGATCTAATTGTAGGGGATAGGGTAATAACATCAAAAGAGAAAGAGAGAGAGAGAGAGAGAGAAGGGCCACAATAAGGTGTGGTAGGCTTACTAGAACGTATAATTAGTAATATTATAATGGAAATATCGATTAGCAGCTTACCATCTCATTGCATCTGTTTCTGGCCGCCTTGAAAATAGAGACACTTCTCTTCAATGCGATGCCTTTTAAATCGAACTAAAGCCCGATTACGCCTGCCATTGCCAACGTTATATTCTTAGTCATCAAGGAGACGGGAGAACGCTTTAATCTAACTGTATGCACGGTGCTGCCTGAACATCATACAGTCACCCACGATCATGCAGTGTACATGCATGTATATGCAGAAAAAATATCATCCAGAGCCGTTTCCAATAAGGCGAAATAGTCGGTGGCGGTTGGACAATTTACTACCCCCAGAGTCATCCTTGTGCCCTTGAAATCAATTTCCACAAATAAAAACCCCGTGGAAGCGCAATAAGGAGATGGGGAAGCACACACCACCCAATGCGAAAGTGACGCATACTAATAAAGTCTAATTTCCCTGCATAGAAGCTGCGAAAGAGTTCAGATACAGAGTCAGAGACACGGAAAATAAAACGCAAAAATAATAATATGCCGAATGCATTACTGCAGTATGTAATTCTACATATTTTTAATGGCTTCATATGCTCTTAATCTGAAAACGGGTTTTAATTTTACAACTAAAGCTTCGCCTATTCCTCAAACGGCTAGTGTTTTTATAAAAAAAAGATACACAAGAATATTTCTTCTCTAACTCGTGAGTGCGTTATACGGACATATACCATGCATAACACTATCGAATCCGAAAACCAACAATTTGAGTTGCTGCATAATTATTAGCTTCGACTGAGATTCTAACCCAGGCCCCGTGGCTAGATCACGCGGACGTCTGGTGTAGTAATATAGAACCAAAAACTTATATTTAACATATTCTCTCATTCTCTTCATTGCGATTAGGAAGTATTAGATACATGTTTTAATAAAGTAAAAGTAAAGTGCAAATAAAATGTCCCCAATGCTGAGCACATGCCTCCCCCCATTTTTGAGAGGGCAAATTTATGGAGCCGGGAAGAATCCGCCCCGACTCCGCCCCCGAAAAATTTTATTCCTCAGACATGTTCCCTCACTTTTTAATTTACAACTGAGCACGGGGTAATTCAGTAATTAAAATTGGGGATATATTTTAGAGATGTTGGCACTGAGGTCAAACTCAGGTCATTTTCATTATGCGAGATAATGCGAAATTCAAGGCTGGCGCTGGCTCCTGAACTACCACGGCTCATATGTATATATAGTACATGTATAGAGCAGACGGTAGTTAACAATAATTTACTGGTGGTAGGATTCCTATATAGGAATCCAACTAGGTAGGTACCACCCCAGGGCCAGTTATTCTGCCGTGAAACAGTAGTGTTCAAACATTACTCTGTGTTTTGGTTTGATTGATGAGACTTAAGAACTGATGTCTCAGGGTGACAGGCGCAGTGTGGTGTCACACTGATGGCTTTACTGGTGGTAGAATTCCTATGCATGAATCCGTCTAGGTAGGTACCACCCCAGGGCCAGTTATTCTGCCGTGAAACAGTAGTGTGCAAACATTACTGTGTTTCGGTCTGAAGGGCACTGTGAGCTAGCGTAATCACTGGGCATTTGAGACTTAAGAACTGATGTCTCTGGGTGACGGGCGTAGAGCGGTGTCACGCAGAAATATTCTGGGTGACACAGCATTTGTTGTGGGCGGACGTTGCACTTACCATCAGGTTTTGCTCGTTTCGTCACTTAGAACAATAAAAAAAAAAAACTGAAATGCTCTGAGTGACGGAGCATTTGTAATGGGCAAAAGTTCCACTTACCAACAGGTGAACGTTTTGCTCGTCTCGTCACTTTTTTCAATAAATAAATAAATAAAATAAAATAATCTCACTAAAATAAATCGCAAAAGACTCCGATTTCGTAGTATATTTTATATGTTTGCTTTAAGCGAGATGATGGGAGGAGTTACGTTTAATCTTACTTTAATATGAATTATTTCAATAGTCTTAAAGTAGAGTGCGCTGATGTTAGCCTCGCTCGGGCTTCTCATAATTTAGTAGCGATATTATTCACGATGAATATGCAAGGAGATGAACACAAACTCTTGCCAGTAAGAACGTACCAGTACAGGCCCAGAACGTAATACGAGTATTACTGAAGTATTACATTTTTTTATTTTTTTTATTGCATAAAGTGATGGAACCAGCAAAATGTTCACCTGATGGTGAGTGCAACGTCTGCCCATAACAAACTGTGTCACCCAGAAAATTTCTGTGTGACACCTCAATGTGCCCATCACCCTTTAGACATAAGTTTTTAATCTCATATGCCCAGCGATTGCACTAGCTCACAGTGCCCTTCAAACCGAAACGCAGTAATGTTTGCACACTACTGCTTCACGGCAGAATAACTGGCCCTGGGGTGCTATTTACCTAGATGGATTCCTGAATAGGAATCCTACCACGATGATGATGATAATCATTTTACAAAAAATGTATTATATTAATTTTTTCACCATGTGGCCGAGTTCTTGACTACTACTCCGAAAGTCCTGTCTTCAAATCTTAGCCGAAGTGACCATCACCATTATCATTTCAGCCAATCACTAGTCATGGGCTCACCACCTGTCACACCAAGTGCATTATGTTGTTTTGGTGAAACGTGGATTGTGGCAGTCATCTGTTTTGCAGTGAGTGCCCAGTCTCTGACTACCCCTTATGGGATACAGTCGTGATGTTATGTATGTATGTATCACCACTGTATATGTATCCACTACGGAACATGGGTCTCCTCCAAAGACTGCCACAAAAGTTTGTAGCTTTTGGGGGGTTTTGCCATAGTTGCCACGCTTGGCACATTCCAGGAAGCTGCTGCTGCCCATCTTCTGGTTTTATTTTTGACTTTTAGGACACTGACGGGATAAAATGGAGTCGTAGATTTTCTTAAGCCGTCACCACACGGCAAAGTGACCATTTGTACCCAAACACAAATCGTTGTTATTCGGGTCTGAAATGTTGTGGTTGTCTCTGTGTCTCTGACACTCCATCCTAACTTCCCTCTGATCTTATCCAATGAGCGTTATATCAAGCATGGGAAGATCATAAGGAGTAACTGTCTCTGAGTGCACTGACGCAGCCGTCCGAGTTGCCTCTGAGTGCGGGCAGGACTGAAAACCAGTGTCGGGATCAGAGCAATTTAAGTCTCTGTATCTCGATTTTTACTGAGTCCTGTCCATTTTGCTGTCTTGCTGCTACACAGACTCATTTTATATGATTTCACTCTGAGACGTGAGTTCCTAAGTCCTAAGTCTCATATCTGGCCACGTATAATTAGGCACCAGATCCTTTCAGACCAAAACACAGTTATGTCTGCATATTACTGCTTTAAGGGTGTATGACTGACTGTGCGGTACAACACCGATTCCTGCTTAGGAATCCTACCACCGGTACGACGAACGACTGATGCGCTTTTGCACGTCTCATGGCGCGAATCGGCGTGAGATAGTGCTTTACACCCGACATGTCAAGGTCAAGCGATTCGGCGGTCTTCAATTACCTCTATCACAATTATATTGCTATGCTAATTTGAATAGAGTCATATCAAGAAAATTTAATTAATTCATTAAAATTATTTTGAAAAATCATTTAACATTGCTACTTTGAAAAAAAAACAGTTTTAAAAACTTTTGACGCGAACGTCCGTTTTTTTTAGGGATGTGGTCATAGCTCCCAAAAAAATTGACGTATCGAGACCGGGGTTTTTTTGTCTTGTGCAGAATTTTATCTACTGGTTTCCTAATTCATATCAAAAGTCTAGTAGCACATGTAGTTATTAAGAAAAGTATTTTATTCTTGTCGTTTTCGTCTGAAATGGATATGACTCGAAATATTTGACATCGATACGATTTTGTTTTCTGAAGAGTTAAATGAGCGTCATCAGACGTTCACTTTTGTTTTTTCCAAATTTCTGATTACTGGTACGCTGTGAGCATGTCCTCGTTGTTAAACCTTACACAATTAAAAAAGTACACGCCGCCACTACGTGACGTCTAAGTTTACTAACTTTCAGGTTAAGCGTATTCACTTTGCGCCGCCTCTACGTGCAATGAATATGCAAGTAGACAAACTGTGCATCTGTTGATGCTTTCCAGAGTGGATCCTCTAAGCCTGAGCATTAGAGACTGCTGACTCTCAGCACTGTATTTTAATTAAATGTATATTTATAAAAAGGTTGAATTTCCAGCAGTCGCTCAAGTTCCATTTGCTCAACGATTATAATCGATAGCGGTACATTTAATGGACTATGCTTCAGCTATCTTATTTCCCAAACAATAATATGCATACGTTTTTTGTGATAATAGACAATAGTAATGAGATTGGAACAATTATATGGGACAGGCAGAGGCCACGCACGTAGTCAACCCGTAGGTGGCGCATTACGTCTCCGCCATTTTGGTATGAGTCAAAAAAAATACTACAAATTCCACGAGCAGTATAGTGTCAGCATTGCATATTATGGTATATATGGTATTCCGACGAATAAAGGCTGTCCATACAATACCAGGGTCGCCTCTTACGGCACCTCGGTAGGAAAGAGTTAGGTTAGCTAGCTATTCTACTCTGCCGGACACCTTTTTTATTTTTGCTGTGTGGTAGCGGCTTTAGAGAATCTACCTCTCCATCTCATCACGTGGGTGTCGTAAAAGTCGACAGAGGGTAAATAAAAACCAGGAGATGCCAACTCGCCAGCCAAGCGTAGCAACTATGGAGAAATCTCCCCAAAGTGAGGCCTACTAACTTTGGTGGCAATATATAGGGGAAGTATATGTTCAGCAGTGGACTAGATAAGCTGAAATGATGATGATGCTACTTCTATTCCAAAAGGTAATGTATAAAAATATTATCATCTATATTTTTTTTGTAGAACTAATGTTCACTGTTAGCCCGGAGGCTTTCACAGCTTAGACCGTCATCCTGTTCGCGCCAGTAACTGACTCGAGGGTGCCCAAGGGGGCCGGTCTCGGCTCGGTCAGTTACTATAATCAGAAGAGGTAATGTATACATACGGGTCCTTTCCTTGACTCTAGGACAGTACCTTTTTTGAGACTTGACAATTTGTATACAAATTTCATAATAAGAGATATTTTATAGAACTCTCTACTCAGAAACGTTTTTTTATAGGGGAAAGTGACGATACTAAAACAACGTTCACCTGACAGTAAGTGAAACTGTCTGCCCATTTCAAATGCTGTGTCACACAGAACCTGTGGCACCATCCTGCGCTCGTCCCCTGATACATGTTCTAGTCTTATGCTCAGTGATTACAATAGCTTTCAGTGCCCTTCAGACCGAAACATAGTAATGTTTGCACGTAACTGTTTCACGATAGACTAACAGGCCGTGCGTTGGAACCTACCTAGATGGATTCCTGCAAGAATCCTACTAGTTTAAACTGGTAAAAAAAAATCGTTTATTTTTAATTTATTTTACGTGCAATCAATTCCAAAGTAGCAGGCGCTGACATATTAAGACGAGTAGTTCCTGAAAACTGAAGCGCTATTATGCGCGATGATTATGCGAGTAGACGAACGCGGTTCATCTCATGATAGTACTTAAAGTGGATCTTTCGGATAACCTAGTGGCTGTATATTATTTAACAAATCTAATTTATATTCGACAAGATAAATAAAAGATAAGATAATTTTTGAGTTGATGTTGATGTATTTCATAAAAATTATTTTGTTGGTATTTATAAAATTGAACAAGATACACACATTCTTGTATGTATGTATGTAAAAAAACATTATAAATTTATTTTTCTAAAGTGTTTTGTATAGTAGAATATAGATTTGCTCACAGTCATTGAATGACTTATCTACTCATTGCGCCTTCCTGTGGTGTAACGCTTGAGTAATAGGATTGAAGGAAGGATCAGATGCGATGTTCGAAACATGGTGACAAATACAATACTTCCAACGGTCACGTGATGAATCAACAGTTAAAACGGCACATAATTCGAAACGTTCGTACCCTGGTCTCGCGTATTATGGAATTTAAAGATAGCGTGAGCTTTTACTACTCTTTCTTCAGTCTCTTTGACTTAATATGTGTAACATATTCAAACCACCATTTCAGACAGGACAGAAAAGAAATCATAACTTATGCAGATTCATTCATAACTGGTGGTAGGATTCCTATGCAGGAGTTTGTCTAGGTAGGTACCACCCCAGGGCCAGTTATTCTACCGTAAAGCAGTAGTGTGCAAACATTACTGTGTTTCGGTTTGAAGGGCACTGTGAGCTAGCGTAATCACTGGGCATATGAGACTTAAGAACTGATGTCTCAGGGTGATGGGCACAGTGTAGTGTCACACAGAAATTTTTTGGGTGGCACAGCATTTGTTATGGGCAGACGTTGCAATACCATCAGGTAAACGTTTCGCTCGTTTCATCACTTTATGCAATAAAAAAAAATTAACTCATCCAATTTTTTTTCGCAAACGCAAAGATATTTGGTACTTTCCGAGCATTTTTTTTTCTCTTCGTTTTTTCTCCGTAAAACTCGGCATTATTATACTTCAAAATAAAATAATAGAGTTGCATAAAATGACAAAGTATAGCCCAATTAACTTCAACAGCAAAATAATATGAATAAATCATATTATTTTGCTCCAGGCAAATGGAAAATTAAATTCGTAAAATAACTTTAAGGCCATCGAATTCGAGCTTAATTTCATTATCGCAAAGCTAAACAGCAAGTTTACAGATGAAATAATTTTTCACTATTTCAGAAATTTACAAAATTTTCAAGTACTGCAGTTGCCTAGAAATGAAAATAGAAAGTAAAGGAGTCGTGGGTCGGAAGAAATTTTAGGTAATCACTGGGCATGTGAGACTTAAGAACTGATGTCTCAGTGTGTCTCAGTCGTCAGGTGACGGGCGCAGTGTGGTGTCACACAGAAATGTTCTGGGTGACATAGCATTTGTTATGAGTAGACGTTGCACTTTACATCAGGTGAACGTTTTGCTCGTTTCGTCGTCCAGTCCAATAAAAAAAAGGACAAAGTAATGTAGGTGTTTTGTATGTGCAAAATGAACTCGTAAAAACGATGCTCAAGAAATACTAGCATAGAGCAACATTTTCAAATTTGTTTTTTTTTAACTGAAGTGGGGGTAAGCAAACAACCGGCTCACCTGATGTTAAGTGATCACTGCCGCCCAGGAAAATCTACAACACCAGTGGATTCAGATGTGCGTTGCCGGCCTTTGTGAAAGTAATAGGATCTTTTCTTGAAGGTTTATTAGTCGTATCAGTCCGGAAAAGCCGCTGGCGCACCTAGTTCATCAGATTGGGAGTGAGTGAAAGGATATTCCGCGATAATTAATTCAGTTTAGTAAATACGCCTGACAATAGTCGCATAAATACAACAAATACAGTAAAAACCCTCGCCCTAGCACACGGTACAGGCAAAATGCTTATCTTATCCGAGCCAGCGCTTTACTCAACAAACACTATAATAATCGTGAGGTGGATCTATTTCTTAATAGCAGCAGGGATATACGATTTTTTTACATCTAAATTTTATAAACAATAACTAATAATAATGTAAATAACTCGAGCGGCTCTGGTGCTGCACACTTAACTCTATTTGCAGCAACGATTCATTAATCTACAAATATGTGGGAAAAATAAGTAGCCTCCGTATCTATACGCGTACTCACGTAGATAATAAAAAGGTTCATGTTCTCCGAAAAATTGTGAAATGAAATACTAACCTGTTAACAAATTTGCTTTTTTTTATATTATCAAGTGACGAAACGAGCAAAACGTTCACCTGATGGTAAGTGCAACGTCCGCCCACAACAAATGCTGTGTCATCCAGAATATTTCTGTGTGACAGCACACTGCGCCCGTCACCCTGAAACATCAGTTCTTAAGTCTCAAATGCCCAGTGATTACGCTAGCTCACTCTCACTACTTCAAACCGAAACACACTACTGCTTCACGGCAGAATAACTGGCCCTGGGGTGGTACCTACCTAGACGGATTCCTGCATAGGAATCCTACCACCAGTAAAACACATTAATGAATGCTTATACCGAGGTATTGTCCTTGCTTCTGTTTAATAACGTAACTTAGACATTCAACGAGGTTGTGTGTGTGAGTTGGTAGGCAGCTTCGTAGCTTAAACATCTTGTTTTTTATTCAAATTTATTTGTAAAGTTGGCGTGTTCAGAATTTGCGCAAGTGAATTATCTGATTACACTGTAAATTAGAAATGTGTTACAAAATTTTATTATATTTTAATATTGATTTCTTCGATCGAACTGTTGTCGAGTTTTTCCGGACCGATACGACTTAGGGACCTCCAAGAAGAGTCTATTCTTTTCTCAAAGGCCGGCAACGCACCTTCGATTCCTCTGGTATTGCAGATGCTTCTGGTATTGTGAAAATATACACAAAAACCTGTCAAAAAATATTTGAACAGTTTCGTCAATTGGTTGGAAATTCATAAAAATAAATTATCCAGTTACATGCATACAGTCAGACATTTTTTCCATATAAGGGGTAGGTACTTGTCGCCCACTTTTAACTAAGTCGAGAAACGAGACGTGACGGATGGCAAACCACTTCACCGCTATTTCACTCCATCTAGGTAGGAATCCATCTAGGTTGGTACCACCCCAGGGTCAGTTATTTTGTCGTGTAGCAGTAGTGTGCAAACATTATTGTGTTTCCGTTCGAAGGGCATTTGAGCTGTCGTAATTACTGGGCATACGAGAATTAAGTACTGATCCTATAGCTTTCATCCTGTGGACGGACATAGGATACTTTTATTTAAAATGCCTATATCCGCGCGGACGAAGTCGCGGGCAACAGCAAGTACATTATACAATGGTCTGGTATTAAATGAAGCCGATAAATGAGCCGTGGTAGCTCAGGGGCCTGGTGCTCGCCTTTAATTTCATAGTAAGCGAGTAACCTGGGTTCGATCCCCGGTGCCGGCACCTCTAATATTGTTCTACAATTTTAAGTGCTGATTTACCACGTGCTTAGCGGTGAAGGAAAACATCGTGAGGAAACCTGCATGTCTGAGGAATAGAAATATTTCGAGGGCATGTGAAGTCCGCCAACCCGCATTGGAGCAGCGTGGCGGATTCTTCCTAGCTCCAAAACCCTTTCAGAAATGAGAGGAGGCCTGTGCTCAGCAGTGGGACATTTATAGGCTGAAACTTTTACTTTACTGGCATTTAAAGTGCGGCTCATTAATATTGCATTAAAGTGAAAACTATCAGATAAACAAACTGCCAACGAATTGATTACAGGCTTTTGGTATATTCTGCGGCACCTCATTGACGATGCAAATTCTATTTAATCTACAAACAACATTATAAATACATTCATTTACCCAATTACTCCATTTGCAATTTAAATACGGTGGTTTGGTTTTATTCTCTATAAGTGCAGTATTATCTGTAATTTTCAGCAGCACTCTTGAAATTAAACTGGCTGTATCGCGCGGTTCCATCCACGTGAAAACCTGAACCCGATCGATGATATACATATATACTTTCTTATTTGAATCGGATTTTGGGTTTCTAATTTTTTTGCGCGGAACGCTGAATTTTTTTTACAAAAATTGTATTATTGTTTTTTTTCTTATAAGTACCATAATATATACTTTCATAAGCATTGAGTAAAAAGCTAATAATTTGTAATTACAAACAGACATTTCAATTTTATTTATTTGTGTGGATAACGACGCTTATACGACGCTTATGCGACGACGTAGCTTAGTGGTCAGAGTACCTAATTACTACACTGCGGTTTTTAAAATCGAATTCCAGCCGGAGTCTATATTTTATAAATATATTAAATTTTAAATCCGTAAACTTTCGTCACCATCATCATCATCATCATCATTTCAGCCTACTAGTCCACTGCTGAACATATGCCTCCCCCATAGATTTCCTTAAAGATGTGTTTTCCAGAGTCGGCACAGATTCTTACGTCTTTTCGGTACTACTACTCTCTAGCCGTCGTCCAGAAATCATGGAAGACTGCTTTAATGCCCCCGATCCCTAAACAAAACGACCACTCAGATCCATCAAACAACAGGCCGATCGCCATCACCTAATTTTTCTCCAAAATAATGGAGTAATTAATAAACCGCCTGCTCTTGAGGTACCTGGAGGAGAACTAGCTGATTAGTGACCGCCAGTACAGTTTCCGTTGGGGTCGCTCAGCTGGTCATCTTCTAGTCAACCTCTCTCATCGATGGGTGGACGTAGTCGAGACTCGATTTAGCAGTTAGTTTGGATATAGCGAAGGTCTTTCATCGGGTCTAGCACAAAGCGTTTCTCTCTAAGATTCCTTCCTATGTGCTATTATGCAACTAGGCGCAGGTCCGGCCTCACACGGAGTACTGTTCCATAGAACTGCCGCTGCTGCTCCTTTCATTTGATTACATTCAACGAAGAGCGGCTCGAATCGTCGACGACCCCTAACTGTATATTATTTTTAAAATGACTGAAAAAAAATCCCGCTGGGTTTCTTACTGGTTCTGCCCAGGACAGAGGCATTTCTTTGCGAACCTGTGTAGCTTAAAAATGACGTTCAATAAGTGTGATGTAAATGATCTATATTGAATATAAAATATGCTATTCTATTCTATTCTAGACCATGTTCTTTTCGATCGGCTTGATCCACTGGCCTTGCGAAGAGTTGTTGCATCTCTTTGCATTTTCACAGGACAACCACGGAGAGCATTCCGAGGAATTGTTCGGATCAGTTTCAGTCGCTGAGTTCCACCATCGTTCCAACATTGCCGCACAACTTAAAATTCCATCGTCGCCACCGTGATGGATGGCATTCCACCACAGTGCGTTTTTCGCCACGCACGACCACTCCATCTAATCTGCCGCCGAGAGAAGTTTTTCCACACCGATAGACTTAGGGACCTTCAATAAAAGAGCCTACTCCTTTCTAAAAGGCCGGCAACACATCCACTAATCGTCTGGTATTGTAAATACTCATGGGCAGCGGTGATCACTTACCGTCAGGTGAGCAATTTGCTCGTTTGCCCCCTCTACTATAAAAAACACAACCAGACCCGACCTTTTTTTGCACAAATAAATTAAATGTCAGATCGGATACTCTGATCTATTGGGCACGCTGTCGTCATGTTTAAGGTATTATATTCGTCGTCGTCGTTTCAGCCTATCACAAGTCCACTGCTGAAAATAGACCTCCCCCATAGAAAGCCACAAAAGTTTGTAGTTGCCATAGCTTTGCGGACGGGTTGGAACCGCAGTTTATTTAATCAGATGTTCTAGGAAGTTGCTGCTGCCTATCTCCTAGTTTTTATTTCCCTTTGTCGACTTTTACGACACCCACGGGATGTGGTGGGGTGGTAGATTCTCTTAGGCCGCTACCACACGGCGGTATATATTACAAAATAGTATTGCGTGACTATTCGTAAAGCTAAAAAATTATTAGTACTTAGGATATAAATTATTGAGTAAAGTCTTTGATTAAAAAGTTATGTTCTGCAGACATTTACTGTACACTCCCAGAAACAAATTAAGACTAATTCTAAACTCGGGCATCGTGTAAACTTGTAAACAGTACACAACTGCGGGCAATTTCCAACGCCGTCGCTAGTGCGTAATTACGAACAAAAGAACTTCGCACCGCGAGAGGTGCGAGTTGGAAACACAAAGCGCTGTCGCTTGCCACTCGGTGCAGTGCAGCAATTACAAAGTACGCGTTTGTTTTTACTGTACGAGTACTTCTTTGATTTCTGTTACATTTACACTGCCACTAATTGGAAAAATAAGTTTTATTATATTAACGCGAATATTACACATTTTATACTGGTGGTAGAATTCCTATGCAGGAATCCGTCTAGGTAGGTACCACCCCAGGGTCAGTTATTCTGCCGTGAAACAGTAGTGTGCAAGCATTACTGTGTTTCATTTTGAAGGGCACTGTGAGCTAGCGTAATCACTGGGCTAAACGTAACACTAAGTACTTATTTATAAATTTATAAATTATAAATAAGTACTTAGTGTTACGTTTAGCCCTTTATAAATTAACGCCGGAATTTTGGCGTTCATCAATTTTGTCTTTGACGTTACAAGCCCCACTCAGCGAATTGCTTGTCCTGAACGCAACGTAAATATCGTTACGCCTAAGAGTCCTTGCTATTCTCTCAGATACAGGACCCATATAGGTCAAACTGCTCACATATCGTCGAACACTTCGGGATGTAGCCGCGTACAGATCTTTGCGAACTATATTCGCTGAGTGGGGCTTGTAACGTCAAAGACAAAATTGATGAACGCCAAAATTCCGGCGTTTATAGACTTGTTTGCAGTGAATGCAGCGCCGTTTACGTGGGTCAGACTGGTCGCAATTTCGGGACCCGATACAAGGAGCATTTGGCCGCGTACAGAAATTGCAATCCCGACAGATCACACTTCGCAAAACATCTTTTGGAAACTGGGCATAACCTAACTAGCGACCACACATTTAGAGTCCTACATATTTGCGACAAGGGGCTTCGGCTGTGTGTGCTGGAACAATTAGAAATAATAAAAAATAAAAATAATAACATTGCACTGCTGAATGAACAAACAAACGTCTCGAATTCACCACTTTTAAATATCTTTAAATCCAGTACTTAAAGTTTAAATATACTCGAAGTAGTCGTTTGCTATCGGTTCGGTCGCAAGCGGCTGCTTATGTAATTCGGGTGGTGGATTGTGTGAGCAAGCGGTCGCTATCACGATATTGTAATCGCAATGTCGTAGGTGGGGGCCGTTTGCGTCACCTGTAGTATAAATAGGCAGCTCTTTGACCGCGCCGCTCACTCGGCGGCCGCCTGTCGTAGAGTCTATTACGCTTGATAATGCCTCGTTTTGGGGCGAAACACGTGTCGTGTTCTCGGCTTCGGTGGTGTATATTATCTAGTGGTGGTATTGTAGTGGTTGGTGGAGGGTACCTGGTGGCGGTGTTAGTTTGCTTGTGCACGCTACTGAGGGAGGGCGGGTGGTGCACTTCAAAAAACTAGGTAATATACACCATTTTTATATTTTGCATGCGGATCTTAGCAAAGTAACTTACTTTTCTTCATTATAATGGATTTCCGCAAAGTAACGCCTGATTCTATTAACTACATAGGTGTTGATTATACACATACATAGAGTCACGCCTTTTTCCCATATAAGAGTTAGGCAGAGACCACACACGTAGTTACTGCTTCACGGCAGTATAACTGGCCCTGGGGTGGTACCTACCGTGCCGGATTCCTGCATAGGAATCTTATCACCAGTAAATGAATTTCATATTCACTTATACGCAAAGTTTCCAGTCGGTTCTCTTCTGTCAGCATCTAACCGTACGGAAACAATTTTTTTGTATATACAAATAATTATACTTTTTATTTTGTCCCAATGTCCTAATCGAGTACCAGGACTACATGAACCGCTAGCAGACGCACCGATATAGAGCGACGTTATAATCTCTCAAATTTAATATTATTGGATTTTGAAGTCGCGAGAACATCGCAAGCTACCAGTTTATAATGGACAAACCTTTTTGAAATAAATTCTAGTTAAAATGAAAGGTAAACTCAACACATCTATTAATGTCATCCAAGTCCATTAGTGACGTTCAGGATGAAAGATCAAAGGGTTCTATGTTAAATATTCATGTCGGTAATTCTCTTTGGTGCTGTATCTACAAAACTATTTTAATCTTAATTTGAAGTTTAGTATATATTTACTATAAGATCCCAGTAAATATCACATAATAGAGGTTTTAATATAAAATGAGTTATAAACCTCATTTTATATTAAAACATGGGACCCTAATAGAATAGATCAGCATCTATCTCTTTCCTGCCGGGGTCTCGTAAGAGGCGACTAAGGTATTTTACTGACAACCTTCACTCGTGCAGAATAATACCTTATTGCTCGTAGGTACTTTTTTTTACTGGTGGTAGGATTCCAATGCAAGAGTCCGTCCAGGTAGGTACCACCCCAGGGCCAGTTATTCTACCATGAAGCAGTAGTGTGCAAACATTACTGTTTCGGCGTGAAGGGCACTGTGAGCTAGCGTAATCACAGGGCATATGAGACTTAAGAACCTATGTCTCGGGGTGATGGGCACAGTGTAGTGTCACACAGAAATTTTCTGGGTGGCACAGCATTTGTTATGGGCAGACGTTGCACTTACCGTCAGGTGAACGTTTTGCTCGTTTCATCACTTTATGCAATAAAAAAGGA
This sequence comes from Luehdorfia chinensis, assembly GCA_019845155.1. NCBI lineage: Eukaryota > Metazoa > Arthropoda > Insecta > Lepidoptera > Papilionidae > Luehdorfia > Luehdorfia chinensis. The sequence continues at coordinate 331,803 of JAHVAK010000054.1, read as the reverse complement.
GCACAATAGGGAGTTAGAATTTAATGCGTAAATGAACTATGACTACTATACACGCATAATAAACTATAACACCATATAATAAAAAATAACTACCACATCGTCGTGGTTGCCGTTGAGTCAATAACACTTGAGTGGTGAAACACGTGTCGTGGTCTCGACTTCAGAGGTAAAAAAAGTAAAGTTTCAGCCTATAAATGTCCACTGCTGAGCACAAGCCTCCTCTCATTTCTGAGAGGGTTTCAGAGCTAGGAAGAATCCGACATGCTGCTACAATGCGGGTTGGCGGACTGCACATGTATTCGAAATTTTTTTTTTTATTTCTCAGACATTCGTGTGTCATCACGATGTTTTCCTTCACCGCCGAGCAAGTGGTAATTCAGTACTTCTTCTTCAGACAAATTGCAATTAACAATTTTAGTGGTGCCGGCACCGGGAATCGGACCCAGGCCACTCGCGTACTATGAAATTTAAAGCGAGCGCCTAGCCCCTGGGCTACCATTGGTGTATTGCATATTGGTAGTACTATAGCGGTGGACGGTATTTGGTGGCGGTTCCCGGTGGCGGTCGGGCGGTGCTCTTCCGAAACTAGGTAATATGCATAATTTTACATTTTGCACGCGGATCTAAGAAAATTAACTTCCTTCCCTTCATTAAACTATGCGATGTAAACTTTATATGCTATATAATTTACATACATACATAAGATCACGACTGTATCCCATAAGGGGTAGTCAGAGACTGGGCACTCACTGCAAAAACAGATGACTGCCACAATCCACGTTTCACCAAAACAATATAATGCACTTGGTGTGATAGGTGGTGAGCCCATCGTCACCATGCGCTGTTGGGTGGCGGCTCGTTAAAAGAATACTACCACTCCATCTCATCCAATGGATCTCGTAAAAGGCGAGTAAGGAATTAAACTGCACTGCATATAATTTAAAGGACAGGAAATGGAATTTAGGCATCGCTGGTACGCCTGCAACCTGTGCTGAAAGTAACTTTGATATGTAAATCGAACGTCTGGTCGCTAAACTACCACGGCTTCCTAGTTGGAACGTTCACTACCTTTTGCATATTAACAACGGTAAATACTAAGGGCTTTCAGCTTCAATATTTATTACGTTCAAGAGAGAGACCTACATACATACAGTCACGCCTCTTTCCCATAGGGATAGGCAGAGACCACATCTTTCTACTTGCCACGATCCTGACACACATCTTTAGCTTCTTCTACTTTCATTAGCGTTTTCACACACGGTCGTCGGTTGCGGGTACTTTGAACGTGACCTTTCCTCAAAAGTTCACCGATCTGATTGTAATACGTACGCCTGGGTCGACCCTTACCGGCTTTTCCATTCACACTTGCCTCATAAATCTGTTTCGTCAATCTCCTTTCATTCATCCTCTCTACGTGTCCAAACCATCTAAGCATTTTCACTACATCTTCAACCACACCGCAACGTTCCCTTATCACGCTGTTTCTCACTTTGTCAATCAGAGTTACTCCAGCTATACTTCTCAAACTTCTCATTTCCACATCGTTAATCCTACTTTCATGCTTCTTTTGCCAGACCCAGCATTCACTACCATACATAAGTGTGGGGACCAGAACTCCCCTATGTACAGCCAATCGTGCCTTTTTAGATACGTTCTGGCTACACATAAAGTTATGCAGAGCCCCATTCACTTGATTTACTGCTAATACTCTTCTCTCAATATCACAGTCATACTTTCCGTCTCTCGTAAATTTAGAACCCAGGTACACAAACTCTTTCACTTGTTCCACTCTTTCTCCTTTCTATCAGAACTTTGCAATCCGACATACTTTCTTCTCTTTCAAGAACCATTACTTTCGTCTTATCTACATTAATTTTCATTCCTTTGCTTTGTAGAGCACCATGCATATTATTAACCATCGCCTGCAACTCCTCCTCCGATGATGCTAATATAACCTGATCATCGGCGTATAGGAGGCATTTGACGGTCAAATCATTCATTTTTGATCCAAACACACTCTCTTTCAAATCTTTTAAGCAATTGTCTATGAATAGGTTAAAGAGAGGTTGAGAGAGACCTAATCATACTTATATAAGTCGGAGTCAGCGACGGCTGAGCGCTAGCGCCGCTTACCTCTTGATTAGGCGGTACAGGGTTCCTTGTGTATATAGCGCAGAATAACAATTTCAAATGCACCTTGTGTAGTAATTTCACCTTACTACGCTTAACCACCAATTAACTAGGTAAACCGACAGTTACGTTTCGAAGGAGTGACAAGGTCGGTGTCTCGAATTCAACTAAAATCTTTTTCAGTAGTAATTAGGAAATTACTAAAGCTTACTTTCATGGAACAAAAGACTTAAAGAAACTTAAAGAACTTAAAGAAACACTTAACACGAAACAAAAGCGTCTTCGTCGGAAACGTGGTGCGCTCGCCGTGGACGTTCGAGGGAGAGTGAAGTTCAATACGGCCGCGCTGACCATCGCCTCGACGCTCCGCCAGACTGACAGCTGTCAAATCTCGTTCCGACGTATCTTTTAACAGATGGCGCTAGCAATGCACCGTCATATATATAAAATAGTAGTTCTTTTTGTATGTATGAACGGATTTAACTCGAGAAATACTGAAGCTGTCGGCGTGAATTTTACACAGATTCTCGATAAAATAACTCGGCAACACTTTCTTCGTGTTTGTTAAGGCGGTTCCGATGCTAGGAACATTTTAGGCATTATGGAAAGAATGATGGTAAATCTGCATGCGAATTTTAGAAAATTACCTTACTACAATTTATTAAAGTAAGACCTTAACGCGAAAAATAGCTAGTGTTTTTATGCGAGAAAAAAACTGACTATAAAATGTAATCTCATTTTCAAGTGGCAGGCTCGACAATGAGAAGCATTTGTCTCAAAAAACAAGCTGGCTGAGGTGTCATGAATGGTTAACTCGGCGATGTGTGGACGTAGCACGCCCCGTGCAGTTTATGTTTTATGCAAGGCAACATCCGAGAGGTAGCTGTGAACATTATCTCTTCAATGTTGGTTCAGATACTTTTAAAATCTTAACTCGAGTGCTAATTAGCCGGAATAGCTCAGGAGATAGACAATGGACAGATAATTGAAATTCAAATTCTATATAATAATATCAAAATATGTTATAGAATCAGGCGTTAATTTGCGGAAATCCATGAATGAAAGTGAGTTTATTTTCTAAGATCCGCGTGCAAAATATAAAATGGTGTAAATTACCTATTTTTGAAGAGCACCGCCCGCCCTCCCACAGTAACGTGCTCGAGCAAACTAACACCGCCACAGGGAACCGCTACCTGATACCCTCCACCAATATAACACAAACACAAGCCAATAAACACCACTGAAGCCGAGACCACGACACGTGTTTCAACTCAAAACGAGGCATTATCAACTTTTATTGACTCGACGACAGACAGCCGTATTTTGCATGCGGATCTTAGCAAATTAACTTTCTTTCCTTCATCAAAATGTTTGTTTAAAACAATTAATATTTGAACCATTATTTTATCTATTTAAATTATTCTTCATTAGAGAACAATATTAAATCAGTACCTACATATTTATATATGAATGAAATACGAGTAAAATTAAATCTTCTTATACATTCGCTAATAATTTAATTATTTAGTACCAGGGTTAACGAATGGAAACGGCATGTGATTCGACAAAGAGAAACCGGTGCTACCATTTAAACAGGATATTTACTTATCTATACAAATAAATAAAATTGTAGTGTCTGTTTGTAATAACAAAATAACAGCTTTTCACTCAATGCTTATAAAATTATATACGGTACTTAAAAGAAAAAGAACAAAATACATATTTGTTTGTCTGTCTGTTTGTTCCGGCTAATCTCCGAAACGGCTGGAAACGGCGGCTTTTAGTGACAGATAGCTGATATTATAGCGGGTAACTTAGTCTCCTTTAATTTTTATATATATAAAATAAGGCTTCCGCGCAAAAAAAACCCAAAATCCGATTCAAATATAATATGTATATATGTATATCATCGTTCGGGGTCGGCTTTTAACTCGGTCTCGGGTCACAGCTAGTTTTTATATATAAATGAAATATACTTAAATCTATTTGTACATTAGCAAATAATTTAAATATGCAGTACCATGGTTAACAAATGGAAACGGTATGTCATTCTTCAAAGAGAGATAGGTGCTACAATCTATACAAAACTTATGATGAAAAAAAAAATTTAGGGATTTCATAGTGTTTCATTTACTCTTTAACCGATGTCAAAAAATAACGAGGTTTTCAATTTTTCTGTATAATTTTTATGTATGTTCGAGCATAACTTCTTTGTTTATTTTTATTTGTATTATTTCTTTGTTTACGATTTTATTGATTAGTTTTTTATTACTTTTTTATAGAACCGTGGTAGCTCAGGGGCCGGGCACTCGCATTAATATTTCATAGTACGCAATTTTTAGTGCTGATTTATCACGTTCTCGGCGGTGAATGAAAACATCGTGAAAAACCTGCATGTCTGAGAAATAAAAATATTTCGACATGTGAAGTCTGCCCACCCGCATTGGAGCTGCGTGGATGATACTTCCCGGCTCCAAAACCATCTCAGAAATGAGGGGAGGCCTGTGCTCTGCAGTGGGTCATTTATAGGCTATTTTACTTTTTTTTGAGCTAACTTAAGACGCCCCTAACCTTCCTCCGTCGTTCCTTCCGTCCTTACCCTAAGGACTATTAATTCGCGCGTAGTCGCCGATGGCTCGGTGAGAAGTAGTCGTCTGCCCTTCAACTGTTCGCAGCCCGACGTGCTCGCGCCCCTCGACCCGCACGCCTGGCAGGCCTCTTGTGTCGCTGACGGGTCAGCGCGTCAAATCCGAACAATAGGCTTATATATAATCAACATAACATTTATTTATTTATTTATCCTTTATTGCTGACACCTTAAGCTAAGGGCTACAATGGCCGGACTTAATGCCTAGTGGCATTCTCTACCAATCAACCTTTGTTATGGTGAAAAGTAGAAGGTGCTAACCAAAGAATAAAATAAAAAAAAATCAGAGTAAAATAAATTTATGATTTTATAAGATATATAATAAATAACTTATACATATATAAACACATATACAATTAAATAAGGACCAAATAATTATAACAGTACATACATAAATAAATATATAAACATATATATATATATATATATATATATATATATATATATATATATATATATATATATATATATATATATATATAAACATTTCGATATTTTTTTTGGTTAAGTTAAGCAAATCTGTAATACTTGTAAACTTTTATTGCCAATAACATTTGTTAGGTATGAAAGAGCGAGGCGTCCTGGCACAAATAAATATTTAATTAAAATGAGCTCCCAGCAACAATGGACGTTTTTATATAAGGTTAAAAGCAAATAAACTCTTTTCAGGCTATTTCTATTTTTTATTTGTTTTCTCGTTCATATTACACAACAGATGTTGATTCTTGAGCTACGCTTCGCTCACTGCTTGCTCACTAGCGCTCCGTATTCAAACAACGTGCTTCGTTAAGCACCGTTCACTTTATGTTCTCAATAATCCGCCACTGAAGTGTGTTCGGATCGTGAAGACTTTAAGCGGCTTGAGACAAATTATGTAACGTATAGTCGAGATTTTAACGCTAAGCAGTATCATCATTTTGTACATTTGTAGTAAATAGAATCGGGTATTACTTTGCGGAAATCCATTATAATGAAGGGAAGAAATTTAATTTGCTATGATCCGCATGGAAAATATAAAATAGGGTATATTAACCTAGTTTTGAAGAGCACCACCTAGGTGTATATTACACCATTTTATATTTTAGCATACGGATCTTAGCAAAATAACTTCCTTTTCTACATTGCTTTGTGTCTGATAAACGAGCTACTGTACTGTAACCATTAACCATTATGGCCATGATGGTTAATGGTTACAATAATTCAAAGGTACCAGTGGTAAGAGTCCTATTCAGTAATCCACCTAGGTGGGTACCACTGCAGTTCCAGTTATTCTGCCGTCAAGAGTATACAAATACTACTGTGTTTTATAAGACATAAGAATTAATGTTATAGACGGGTGTTGACGAGCGCGGTGTGGTGCCACAATGCGTCCGCCCCCAGAGTCTTAATTTGTAATGTTTCATATTCCCAGTGAATACATTAGCTCTAACTGCCCTCCAGACCAAAACACAGTTAGCATACTGCTGAACACTTCACGACAGAATAACTCTCGGGGAATTTTCTGCCACGCACTTGCACTTTATGTAATGTGTCGCCGTCAGCGGTTTTTCCGGACCCATAACACTTAGGAACCTTCAAGAAAAGAGCCTATTCCTTTCTTAAAGGCCGGCAAATCATCTGCTATTCCTCTGGTATTGTAGATGTTCATTGGCGGCGGTGATCACTTACCATCACGTGAGCCACCTGCTCGTTTGCCCCTATTCTATAAAAAATCTGGCCATGAAGTGGTTCCAAACCCAGATTCTACCACTTGTAAGATGCGGTGTCATAAAACAACCCACAACAACTTTAATTAGTGTTTTTTCAAAATTGTTGTCTCCAGTTGGAATTTTAACCGCGGAACCGCGACGTTGTAGGCTGATACTTGGTGGTAGGATTCCTATGCAGGAATCCGTCTAGGTAGGTACTACTCCAGAGCCAGTTATTCTGCTGTGAAGCTGTAGTGTGCAAACATTATTGTGCTTCGGTTTGAAGGGCACTGTGAGCTGATGTGATCACTGAGCATAAGAGACTTAAAAACTTGTCTCAGGGTGATGCGCGCATAGAAATGTTTTGGATGTCACAGCATTTGTTATGGGCAGACGTCGCACTTACCAACAAGTGAACGTTTTGCTCATTTCATCACATTATACAATAAAAAAACAAGGCCACGAGGGTCCTGTCAACAAAAAAATACAAAGGAGAACCTTCCGGCGTTTTTCAGATGAGGAATTCATCTCAATTTTGCTATCCCTAAAAAATGAGAACTGTAATCTAATTTATAGGAATTATGAAAGTAAAGCCGTGGTAGCTCAGGGGCCTGGTGCTCGCCTTTAATTTCATAGTAAGCGAGTAACCTGGGTTCGATCCCCGGTGCCGGCACCTCTAATATTGTTCTACAATTTTAAGTGCTGAATTACCACGTGCTTAGCGGTGAAGGAAAACATCGTGAGGAAACCTGCATGTCTGAGGAATAGAAATATTTCGAGGGCATGTGAAGTCCGCCAACCTGCATTGGAGCAGCGTGGCGGATTCTTCCTAGCTCCAAAACCCTTTCAGAAATGAGAGGAGGCCTGTGCTCAGCAGTGGGACATTTATAGGCTGAAACTTTACTTTACTTTACTTTATGAAAGTAAAGTACAAATGTTATTAGGATATTTGTTGTATCTTACTGTTTGTTATTGTACTGTTTTAATAATGAGCAAGCGGCTTGCATTCGCCGTTACTTTGCACGTCCACAAAAGAGCATTTTAGTGAGCGTCTAAGCTAGCAGTAACACAACCGCAAGATGTCTGTGTACCAACAAGCCGTTCAAAAGTTAGCTTTATTTCATAACATCAAAAGCTTCCCCTCGTGTCTCATAAAGTAAAATCAGAATATCCACCTCTTTTTCTTTAACGATTGGATCTTAGAAATATACTATAATAGCTGATGCCCGGGACTTCGTCTGCATTTATACTATACCATGGGAACGATTTGAATTTCTGGAATAAAAAGTATCCTATGTCCGTCTCCAGGATACAAGCTATCTCTGTGCCAAATTTCGTTAAGATCAGTTCTGCGGTTAGGTACACCGAGAAAAGGTAACAAACAGACAGAGGGACAGAGATAGTTACTTTCGCAATTATAAAATCAGTATGGATGTAATATACAAACTACTTACTGGTGGTAGGATTCCTATGCAGGAACCCGTCTAGGTAGGTACCACCACAGGATCAGTTATTCTTCGTGACGCAAGTGTGCAAACATTACTGTGTTTCGGTTTGAAGGGCATTGAGCTAGCGTAATTACTGGGCATATGAGACTTAAGAACTGATGTCTCAGGGTGTCGGGCGCAGTGTGGTGTCAAGCAGATGTTCTAAGTGACTCGGCATTTGTCATTTGATTTGTTATTTGAAAGTTTTGCTCGTCTTGTCACTATTTTCAATGTTATAAAGGATATATTAATTCGCCTTAATAACATCATCGTTAACACATAGATTTAAGAAACTTGACGAAACTCCACCGCTGCATGCGTGTGATTTCACACCGCCCGCCTTAAATCAAAATTCCAAATCAATGATAGTCGGTTTACCACAATGTGTTTCATGGGTCGCTTGTTACCTCGGCGCTGTTGATACGAAATGAAAATACTTTATTTTTCCACCTAAGAAATATAAATTTCGTTTGTCTAACGACATTTATTTACAATCTACCGCTGTTATGATGTTTCTCTGAAGGAGAAGAAACAGGCGAAAGAAACTCCGTAGGTATCATCTTTTTTTACTTCAGTCAAAAGTACATTATAAATAAATTTACATAGAACAGTCACACAGAAAACCGAAGCGCGCTGCGTGACAAAATGTTAGACAAGATTCAATAACAAATGAATAAATGCATTGCAAACCCGAGCACACCAGCCTCCACCAACAGCACCTGTTCACATGTATGACGGATGTAACAGCCATCGCCCTCCTCGACCATATCCAAGGGAAGGATTTGTTTGAGTCTGCTTGCATACAGGGCTACAAAATAGAATAAAGGCAAGAAAAGGTAATTTGCTAAGTTAATAGAATCAGGCGTTACTTGCGGACTTTGCGGAAATCCATTATAATAACGAAATAAAGTTAATTTGCTTTTTCAAGTGCACTGCCCGCCCGTTCACAAAAGCATGCACATGCAAAACTAATATCGCTGCGGAAGCCGCCACAGATATCCATGCCTATATACACTACCAGTAGGAAATACACAATACTGAAGTCAAGAACACGACACGTGTTGCACCTCACAATGAAGTATTATCAAGTGATATTTACTTTAAGATAGACAACCGCCGAGTCGACGTTGTTTAAAGTAACTTTGTTTCCTTTAAAATAATAGATTTTCGCAAAGTAACGCTTCATTACATTAACTATCTTATATAGACGAGAACTCAACATTTCAGCCTATGAGTATCATAGTCCACCGTTAAACATAGGCCTCCCCGAAAGATTGCTTTAAAACAAGGTCCTGAGCCACCTGCATCCATCGACTTTCCGCAAAACCGTGCAGGTCGTCGCTCCATCTAGTGTGGGGTCGCCCCTACAATGCGTTTGCCGGTACGCCGTTGCCACTTGAGAATCTTTTTTCCCATCGGTTGTCGGTTATATGAGTTTTACGGCCGGTCACGGTTTCTCTGTGGCACTAAACTGCGATCGTCTCCTTGAGACATCAGTTCTTAAGAATAATACATTAACTCTCATTGCCCTTAATACCGAAACACAGTAATGTGTTCCCATCGCACATTGCGGCACAGCGCAAAATTCCATCGTCACCACCTTGATGGTTGGCATTCCTGCACAGTGCGTTTTTCGTGCTATTTTCTGCCACACACAAGCACTTTATGGAATCTGCTGCCGTCAGCGGTTTTTCCGGACCGATATGACTTAGGGGCCTTCAAGAAAAGAGCCTATTCCTTTCTCGAAGGCCGGCAACGCATCTGCTATTCCTCTGGTATTGTAGATGTTCATGGGCGGTAGTGATCACTTACCATCAGGTGAGCCGCTAGCTTGTTTTCCCCCCTTCCATAAAAAAATAAAAAAAATGTCTGCACATTACTGCTTCACGAAAATACCTACCTAGACTGATCCACATAAGAATCACCAGTAAAACGTGTCGGAAAGTTGTTCCATCGAGCTAAGCGCTTTCTGTACAACACTTTAACCGTCTGAAATAGACGTACTATTTGTGTAATCTGTGTGAAGCAGTTGCATTTCGTTCGTTAAATGCGATGCAGATCATCTTGATGCGCACCGAATTTACATACATACATACATAGAGTCACGCCTCTTTCCCATAAGGGTAGGCAGAGACCACATCTTTCCACTTGCTACGATCCTGACACACATCTTTAGCTTCCTCTACTTTCATTAGTGTTTTCATACAAGCTCGTCGGTTGCGGGTACTTTTGACGTGGCCTTTCCTTAAAACGATTTCGATCTGATCGTAATACGTTCGCCTACGTCGACCCTTACCGGCTTGCCCATTCACACTCTTTCATCCATCCTCTCTACGTGTCCAAACCACCTATGCATCCCTTTCTCTATCTTTGTCACTACATCTTCTACCACACCGCAACGTTCTCTTATCACGTTTCTTAGTTTGTCCATCAAAGTCACTCCAGCTATATTTCTCAAACTTTTCATTCTTTTTTCTTTTCTTCTCGAATTTAACGAACCAGAAGTACTTTTTGAATTCCTTAACTAACCAATATGTGTTTAAGAAAATGGTTGGTCGTATATATTTCGTTTAATGTTTTCTTATTTAATCATATGCATTTCTGTTTCATATACTAACTAGCTGATGCCCGAGACTTCATCCGCGTGGATATAGATTTTTAAATATCCCGTGCGAACTATTTGATTTTCTGGGCTAAAAAGCATATCCTATGTCCGTCTCGAGGATGCAAGCTATTTCTGTGCCGAATTTCGTCAAGATCGGTTAAGCGGAGGGGCCGTGAAATGGTAACAAAAAGACTTTCCCATTTATAATACTAGTATGGATAATTATTATCTTTAATCAAATGCAACGACGAGACGTGCAAATCTTTACTTTATGTTAAAAAGCTTATCTTCGGAAAGTTGTCTGGCATCGCAATGACAGACGACAGAACTCAGTGGAAGCATTCTTATAAATTTATACAATAATCCTAATTATTTTTCTAAAATTAAAGTAGGCTTAGTTACCTAATATGATATCAGCTATCTATAAGTGAAAGTCCTATCAAAATCGGTCCAGTCGTTTCGGAGATTTGTCGGAACAACCAGACAGACAATTTTTTTTTGTTTCTTACAAGTACCGTATATACTTTCAAAAAGCTTTTATTTGGTTATTACAAAAAGACAATACAATTGTACTTACTTGTATAAGCTAGCTGGTCCGCCCTGGATTCATTAAGGAGTTATCGTTTCGTTGAAGTCAGTTCTATACTGATAAAAACAGCACCAGCCTGTTTAAACATTTTGGAGTAAACATTCGTAAATATCGTTCTTAATATGACATACAGAAATGTTCTGGGTGACACAGCATTTGCTGTAGCAGAATAGAAAACCCGGCTATGGGCAGACGTTACACTTTCTATCAGGTTAACGCTCGTTTCATCACTTAACTCGATAAAAAAATTCTTGTACATGAATTCTAGTAAAAAAGCGATCTAAAAAATCTCAAAAATAAGGTTATTACTGGGACATTTATAAGCTGCTTTGGTTTTTATATAGTAATATTGAATTTTATTCTACTGAGATTTTGATTCAGAATTCAATGTGACTACTAAGTCACATGGAGATCATTACATGAAATATATTATATTATTAATTATATTTGTCTTAGTCTTTCGTGTTATATAAGTGCTTATTTTTAATTAGAATCCCATCTCGCTGCATTTTATTTTGAACAAAGGGAATGCAAAGAGTAAAAGAGATTAATTAAAAAAGCGTTTAGGCGTACTTTCAGTCTCAGTATTAAAATATTTTCTCGGTGCATTTTTTACCTTTCAGGCTTCTCAAAAAGAGCCAAGCCCCTCAAAAGAGCAGAGGCCAGTGCTCAGCATTGGGATTTATAGGCTGCTACTTATTACACACTAAAAAGAAATTGACGGTATGGTAAATAATATACGAGTATTATAGGCTATTTTGATCATTAGGTTTAAGGTGGCAATGAACAACTAAAACTTCAAACACATTCTCTTATTTTTAGCTTTTTTATACAGGTTGTAATTTGAATTTTTTTGCTTATAAATTTGTAAAATCCACGTTTTTGGCGTACGAATATTGCACGTCCGTGACATTAAATACAGCAAGTTAGTTCTCGTAATTTTCTAGAAACTTAACAAACTTTAGATATAACTTTTTTTAATAAAAATAAAAGCGAAATAAATGATTGAGAGAAGCTAAAAATAAGTAGCTAAGTACATTTCTATGATTTTTAGAATTGTCTGTCCGTTTGTTTGTTTGTAAACGGACGACGTTTTAAGTACTAAATTACTTTAAAAAAAAATCAGTTTTTTCGAAAAATCACTCTTATGAGACGTGACTCGCCACCCGTCACGTCTCGTTTTCCACGGTGGCGATAAGTGGGCTAAGTACTTGGCCTCTACGTGACTATATGTATGTAGTTCTATAATAATGTAAGACCTAAAATCATAAAGCCCCAGGGGGGGGGGGGGGGGACTCTCGCTTTGAATTTTGCAGAACACAAGTGACCTGAATTCGATCCCCGGTGCCAGCACCACGAAATTGTTCTGCAAGTGCTGATTAAAAAGTAATCAGTGGTGATCAGAAACATCGTAAGGGAACCTGCATATCTAAGGACAAAGAATATTCCAAAGACAAATCAACAGTTGGAACAGCGTGGCAGACTCTGCCCGGCCCCAAAACCCTCTTAGAAATGAATAGAGGCCTGTGCCCAGCAGTGAGACAATTATAAGCTGTTACTTTACTAACATCTTGGAACTACGCAGTCAATTATTTCCTTGCAATACCATAGATAAGTAAAAAAATACTAAGAAAAACAGCAACAGCGTACATTGTCTAATTACGATTTCGTTTGTACAATTGCCGTGTGGTGGCGACTTAAGAGAATCTACCACCACATCTCCTCCGTGGGTGTCGTAAAAGTGGATAGAGGTAAAAAAAACCAGGAGATGGGCAGCAGCATCTTCCTGGGACATCTGAATAAATAAAATGCGGTTGTCAACCCGCCTGCCAAGCGTGACTACTGCGGAGAAATCCGCCCAAAACGAGAGCTACTAACCTTTTGTGTCAATCGATGGCAGAGGCCTCTGTTCAACAGTGGACTTGTGTGTGTAGTGATAATGATGATTGGCTTGATCGGATTCTTCAATTTATTTAAAAAAGGTTACCTGTCTGACATTATTTTACTGGTGGTGGGATTCCAATGCAGGAATCCGTCTAGGTAGGTACTACCCCAGAGACAGTTATTCTACCGTGAAGCGGCGGTGTGCAAACATTACTGTGTTACGGTTTGAAGGGCATTGTGAGCTAGCGTCATCGCGTCAATCACTGGGCATATAAGACTTAAGAACTGATGCCTCAGGGTGACGGGCGCAGTGGAGTGTCACACAGAAATGTTCTGGGTGACATAGCATTTGTTATGGGTAGACGTGTCACTTTACATCAGGTTAACGTTTTGCTCGTTTCGTCGCTCTGTCAAATAAAAAAAAAAGAAAGTAAACGTAATGTAACGATAGAACGGATAAATAAATGATGCATTTACTTTAAACGAATGTGACTTGTACTTAGCAGCTTAGATCTCGTTAGTAGACGCAAGCGAGCTATTTATCAAGTTTGTGCGGATAATTATGACGAAGTATTTTCCAGTGCATTCCATTCACTTGATAAAGTGAAGAGTGAACTTCATGAGTGTTAAACAAGGAGGCACGTATTAAGTTATGTGAGTCGTTGGTGTTATCAAAGTTTAATTACTGTCACAGTTTTAGAACCAAGACTTCCCGAACGAAACATACATACATTAATTGAATTTTGTAACTTCTGTGTATATATCGAGTGTTGATGTTTAATATTGATAGTTTATTATGTAGCAAGTGCTTGTTAAAGTGTATACATACATAAGATCACGACTGTATCCCATAAGGGGTAGTCAGAGACTGAGCACTCACTGCAAAAACAGATGACTGCCACAATCCACGTTTCACCAAAACAATATAATGCACTTGGTGTGATAGGTGGCGAGCCCATCGCCACCATGCGCTGTTGGGTGCACAGTGCAGTTTAATTCCTTACTCGCCTTTTACAAGATCCAACGGATGAGATGGAGTGGTAGTATTCTTTTAACGAGCCGCCACCACACGGCTACGCCATACGGCCCGAACGAAACTGGTGTCCAAAATGCCTGCGTTCCATTATGTTTTAAAATACCTTATATTAACAACTCAAGAATGATAAATATGGACGGATCGCAATTATATTCTGCAACTTATCACTAGTCCACTGCTGAACATAGTCCTCCCCCAAAGATTGCCACAGAAGTTTGCATTTTGGGGGGATGTCGCCATAGTTGGCACGCTTGGCAGGCAGATTGACAGTCGCAGTTTATTTATTTAGATGTTCCAGGAAGACGCTGCTGCTCATTGGCTGCTTTGTCGACTTTTACGACACCTACTGGATGAGATGGGTTGGTAGATTCTCTTAAGCCGCCACGCACGCGGCCAAATGTTATTAGGAGCCTACATATTTTGCTGATCTTGGGCTGCAATTCTCGAAGTGTGTATGCGAGCATCAAGTTCGTACCGCTATCTATTTCTAGGCCGGCCGTGACACCGTATCTGTTGTGGGACCCATTGTTCACATGTTCGGCTCAGTCTCACTTCAGCATCGCGATTTTATGAGCTACGTTCGTGATATTCGTTTTAGAGCGCAGTATTGGATTACGGACGTGATCGGAAAGTTTCACGCCAATACTGAGCTACATTACTAGTTGACAAACCCTGAGTGCAGACTACGTTCTCTTCGATGTCTAAAACTATGTTTGTTTACCGTAAGCGAGGAAAATAAGAATGCATACTGTATACTGGAGATGTTTATTTACTAATTATTTATAGTTAATATAATCAGGCGTTACTTTGCGGAAATCCATTATAATGTCGGAAAGTAAGTTAATTTGCTAAGATCAGCATGCAAACAATAAAAATTGTGTATATTACCTAGTTTTTGAAGAGCACCGCCCGCCCTCCCTCAGTGGCGTGCACAAGCAAACTAACACCGCCACCAGGAACCGCCACCAGATACCCTCCACCAACCACTATAATACTACCACTAGATAGTATACAACACTGTAGTCGAGAACACGACACGTGTTTCGCCCCAAAACGCGTCATTATCAAGTGTCATAGACTGATAATGCTTGATAATGATAATTTTGCATGCGGATCTTAGCAAATTAACTTACTTTCCTTTATACTAATTATTTGTTATTTTGTAGATGTCGCTAATCTACTTAACTGTAATAGTAATGAGAATCTATTTTAACTAAACTTGATGTCGCTCATCTATTAAATGCATGCTATGGTTTTGCTCTTGGATAATGTGTGTAGTACTGGTGGTAGGATTCCTATGCAGGAGTCCGTCTAGGTAGGTACCACCCCAGGGCCAGTTATTCTGCCGTGAAGCAGTAGTGTGCAAACATTACTGTGTTTCGGTTTGAAGGGCACTGTGAGCTAGCGTAATCACTGGGCATATGGGACTTAAGAACCTATGTCTCAGGGTGATGGGCACAGTGTAGTGTCACACAGAAATTTTCTGGGTGGCACAGCAATTGTTATGGGCAGACGTTGCACTTACCATCAGGTTTAAGTTTTGCTCGTTTCATCACTTTTTGCAATAAATAAAAAGTAAACATGAAAGTGAATAAAAACCGAGTTCAACTAACTATCGGTGTTGTTTTATTCTTGAAGTGTGATCGCTACAGGGGATATTTCTTTTCATTAGATATTTCATGGACCAAAAGCACTTCCAGGTGTTTCCGGTGTGCAAATTTGTTCTCTTGTTCGCTTAGAAAGAGACAATTTGTCATAAATATATATACTCATCTACGTATGCAATCTCCACGCACCCGACACAGGTTCTACGTTTTGCACTGTTGGTCAGTAATTTGGTCTTTAATTTGGTCTATAATATTTTTTATTTGGCACTGTTCAATCTCCACGCACCCGACACAGGTTCTACGTTTTGCACTGTTGGTCAGTAATTTGGTCTTTAATTTGGTCTATAATATTTTTTATTTGGCACTGTTAAATTTACATCCTCATAAATTGCACTGGGTATAAGATAATATTTCAATTCCAAGAAGAGCTTCGGTGGACATGCTGCGGGTGCCCCTTCATCACTCTGCTGCATTCCGTGTTAGCTTCCGATACACCGCAACTAAAAATGGAACAACTTGCCGCTCCAATACGAAACTTGCAATCAATACTTCATTTTCGTCTTAAATATTAATTATTATTGTTAAGCCAGCAACTACAATCTTAGTTATTATTATTAATTTTGTAGCTTTACGTATATATTTCTACTAAAAAGACACTGTTTTTCGGTGCCGCAAAGGCGTTTGACGAACTCTGGCACGAAAGCTTGCTCTATAGGCTGTATTCGAGCGATTCGGGTGGAAAGAACACGCTTTTCAGCCCCCCTCTCCGAGCGGTAGTCCCTCATGAAGCTTGCATCTTCCCACTCCTCTTTTCACTACTAATATATCTAAAGACCCGAAAATCAATCTCTCGCTTTTCGCGCTCATGTGATACGAACAAAGGTAAGCTTGGCAGTGTCAGAGATATCGCAACGCAATCAGACCCAAAAACCTTTTTGCTCAAATATTGTCGGCTGGGATTCGACAGGACCTGTCGAATAACCACTTATCCACGAGGTCGTTTTAATTAGAAATAACTCATATAACAAAACTGTCGTGAAAGCATTACTAAGTTTCGCTGAATAAGTGTAACTCATATATAGCTTAGAAATCACAAGCATCGTTTATGTGAATAGGGCGAATGCTATTGACAGCAAAATCTAAATTTAAAGCAACTAATTAAAACTTCTTTAAGCAAAAGCCAGTTCTGAAACGAAAATTTATAATACTAGTTGGTTATCGGTTCAATTAAAACTTGTCAAGGTTGCAATTATATTCTCATGTTTCTGTTTTCGCAAGCAAGAATCATATATGATTATTTTCTTATTGCAAAATTGCACCGTGTTTTTATATCACACCGTTATTACCACACTCGCCGTGAGGTAGCGGCTTAAGAGAATCTACCACCCCATCTCATCCCGTGGGTGTCGTAAAAATCGACAGAGGGAAAATGAAAACAAGGAGATGGGCAGCAACATCTTCCTGGAATATCTAAATAAATAATCTGCGGTCGCCAACCCGTCTGTCAAGCGCAGCAAGTATGACAGATTCCCCCAGAATGAGAACTACAAACATTTGTGGCAATCTACGGCGGAGGCCTATGCTCAGCAGTGGACTAATGATAGGCTTAATGATCAAAATAGACAAAAAACATAATGAAATTTATTAAATATGTAGTAACCGTTGTATTTTATCTATACATACATACATAAGATCACGACTGTATCCCATAAGGGATAGTCAGAGACTGGGCACTCACTGCAAAAACAGATGACTGCCGCAATCCACTTTTCACCAAAACAATATAATGCACTTGGTGTGATAGGTGGTGAGCCCATCGCCACCATGCGCTGCTGGGTGCACAGTGCAGTTTAATTCCTTACTCGCCTTTTACGAGATCCATTGCATGAGATGGAGTGGTAGTATTCTTTTAACGAGCCGCCACCACACGGCTTATTTTATCTATATAAATTTATTTCGGGTAACGATGATCCAAAAATATTATAAACAAAAGTACACTGTCTTCTTCTTCAGCAAGCTAACACCGCCACCAGATACCCTCTACCACTACCACTACAACACTAGCAATATACAATAGACAACAGTGATGTCAATAACGCGAAACGTGTCTACGGCCTATCAACAACACATCACCCCAAAACGAGACATTACCAAGTCTCGTTTTTGTTAAGAATATTTAATAATGAGCATTAATTGAAATATTAATTCCTAATAACTTATTTCTAATTTCTATAAACTCATAAGTTATTTTGGTTATAAATAGTTTTTGTAGCCTTTTTTGCTGGAAAACTACTTCAGTCTATTACTTCTTTATTCTTAACACCGGAAAGCGAAATGTCATATGATATTACGCTATGGAAATACATACATACATACAGTCTCGCCTCCTTCCCACGATCTACTTGCTACGATCCTGATACACATCTTTCGCTTCTTCTATTTTCATTAGCGTTTTCATAAACGCACGTCTATTGCAGGTACTTTTAACGCGATCCTTCCTCACGCTATGGAAATAACTAAAATATACCAATCTAACTATTGCAACATTCTCTTCTTAACATCATGTGCCGCAGAACTCTTACGTTTCTTGTTTGAATATTCGGGATCCTTAGTTCTGCGTTAAAAATTGTTTCAATAGAAACTTAGTTCTAATATGAAATATGGACAATTCGTCAATTCTTACTATTCCCGGCTCCAAAAACCCTCTCAGAGATTAGAGGAGGCCTGTGCTCAGTGGGACATTTATAGGCTGTTACTTTATTTTAAGTTAGTGCCTGACTATTGTATATGATTATCAAACAATATGAAGTAGGTGAATTATAGAGTGGAAACCGCGTTTAGGCAAACATAGAGTGGGTGGCTTCCGAGCTAGTAGGAGTTAAGTACAGCGCTCGCTGCCAAGGCTCCTGGCAAATAGATACGTAAAGCCAAAGATTAGGCTAAATGGCATTTATTGGGAGAAGCCTATGTCCAACAGTGGATTGCAACATGCTGATGGTGATGATGACAAAATTAAATATAAATCACTTTAATGACTTATAGATAATGTGTATGTCTACGAATTAAACGTCTTTTATGGGAATACTGTCCCGTTATAATTTTATTTTCTTTGTAATTTGTTAGCTTTTTGCTTAATTTGCATTTATATTAAATCTTGTCCAACATTTTGTCGTTCGCGTTTTTCCTAACTCAGAATGATGATTGATTACGAGTTCATATTACAATATTTTTTCAATGTTGTGTTGCTGGAAAATGCTCATTTAACATGAAGTTTTTCCTGGACTATTGATAAAATGTTACAACTCTGGTTGTCTTTAACAGCCGTGGTATATTTTAATTAAAATACTACAAGTAAACATGCCTAAGTGGCAATGAGCTGACTATATAGCTCGAAGGACCATTAACTATTGGGGAAGAAATATTCTCAAGTGGCAACATCGTGCCGACAACCTGCACGCCACCACACCACCAACCGCAAGTCTTGACTGGAGGTCGGATTCCTATGCAGGAATCAGTCTAGTTAGGTACCACCCCAGGGCTTGTTATTCTGCCGTGAAGCAGTAATATGCAAACATTACTATGTTTCGGTTTGATGGGCACTGACTCTAACGTAATCCCTGGGCATATGAGACTTAAGAACTCATGTCTCAGGGTGACGGCGCAGTTTGGTGTGACACAGAAATGTTCTGGGTGTCACAGCATTTGTTATGGGCAGACGTTGCACTTACTATCGGGTGAACGTTTTGCTCGTTTCGTCGTTTTATCCAATAAAAAAAGTTTATAAGTGCAGGTTGATCAGGATTGTGTTTTAACGATAGCTATGGGCAAGGTCTATGCTCAGCAGTGGATTTGTGATGGGCAGTAATGATTAAAATGATGTCTTAAAGTACTATCTGAAGCCAGTATATACACTATAAGGAAGACAAAGACTAAAATACATGCATAGGACATTTTATAGGGCTATTATTGTTCACGCGAACACGGAAGGGCTGTCTCGTCTCCTTCCATCAGATAATCAAAACATTACAGACAGCCTAAAAATACACAGAATAGAATAGAATAGAATAGATTTTTTTTATTCAATATAGATTATTTACATAATAGTTATTGAAATTCCTTTTTTTTTCTTTTTATTTAACTACACTGGTTCGCAAAAAATGCGCTGTCCTAGGAAGAACCAGTAAGAATTTCTTACTGGTTTCAGTCAGTCAATCAGCGGGATTTTTTTTGTAATTTTTATCAAATTATGTACACACAAATGGAAAATGGTGAATAGCAAGATTTTTATTAAAGAAGAAAGTGACGGGACGATCAGATTGTTTACCTGATGGCAAGTTGTGTGATGGCATCTACCATAACTAGTACCAAGTATTATTGGGCTAGTGTAATTATATTTATGATAATTAAGAACTGATGTCGCAGCGAAACGGGCGCAGTGTGGTGCTAAATAGAAATGTTCTGGGTGACCCAGCATTTGTTATGGGCAGACGAAGCACTTACCATCAGGTGAACGTTTTACTCGTCACGTCACTTTCTGCTATATAAATGTGGTCAATTGGCCTTTCCTTATTTACAAAAATATAGTGTCATTCAACTAATGTATACGGTTTTGGGATACTTCCCTGTTCCCAACCGAACTATTTAAGTTTCGTCTGAGTTAATTAAACTTCCTCTCCTATTTCCTTTCCCAGCAGGTTGACTTAGAAATGTATTTAATATTATGGAAACTACAGGCAAGGAAACTTGTAATAACTCAGCGTTTGATTTACATAAAATATTGTTTTTGATGACAATTGTGTAAATTTAATAGTTCTATATAATACATAATTTATAATTTACATATTTTTTTCTTATTTATGATTTAGCCGTGGCAGCTCCGGGGCTAGGTGCTCGCTTTAAATTTCATAGTACGCGAGTGAACTGGGTTCAATTCCCGGTGCCGGCACCACTAAAATTGTTTTTTGCAATTTTAAGTGCTGATTTACCACGTGCTCTGCGGTGAAAGATAACATCTTGAGAAAACCTGCAAGTCTGAGAAATAAAAATATTTTCGAAGACATGTGAAGTCCGCCAACCCGCATTAGAGCACCGTGGCGGATTCTTCCCGGCTCCAAATCCCTCTCGAAAATGAGAGGAGACCTGTGCTCAGCAGTGAGATATTTATAGGCTGTTACTTTACTATTTTTGATAGTTATACTCGCTGAACCCAGCAACTACGTCCGCGTGTATTGAGCTTTTTTTAAAAATACCGTAGGAACTCCGGAATAAAAACAAGTATCCTATGTTCATCTCCAAGATGCAACCTATCTCCGTGTCGAATTTCGTCAAGATCGGTTCAACGGTTGAGCCGTGAAAACGTAACAAACAGATAGAGGGACAGAGAGAGTGCTAGGGAAATCGATGGATGCAGGTGGCTCAGGACCGTGTGCTGAAATGATGATGATGATGATGACAAGTCCTATGTTGAACATGAGCTTACTCAAAAGATTGCTGCAAAACACGCTCCTGAGTCACCTGCGTTCATCGATTCCCGCAAAACCTACAAGATGTCGCTTCATCTACCGCGTTTGTGGTTACGAGATTCCCATTCGGGAAATTTGCAATGGTTACTTGTCTTACAAGATATATGGCCGACCCGTTATCATTTCCTTTCGCTAATCCTTATGTAGTGTCGGTTATTCTAGTTCTACCGCGGAAGTCATTTTTATGGATTGTATTTATTAGAGAAACACTGAGCAAAGCCTTTTACTTATAGTTTATGTAATGTTCTTATAAGGAGACAAGAGAAACGCACGTACTTGTTCACAATTTATTCCAGAATGAATTGACAGCATATAATTCTTAACCTTCCCGCAACCCGCATTACTACTAACTTATTTATCTAATACCTTGCACTACAGTTTAAAAGATGTCTCAGTCAGTAAGTAAAAGAACACGCAACCATTAGATGTTGCTGTTGTTTAAATTAAATCTCAATTCCTATTAAACATTTACTTTGTATTTTACTCTGTAACAGGAGAAATGATTTAAATTCAGTAACAAAAATTAAACAATGTCTCCACGCTTATTTGTCTTTTTTAAAACCTCAGTCAACAAAAGCGTATTGTTATAGACCGGACGCAATCAACCGCCAACGAGCACTGCGCAACAGAGTAAATAAAAATTGTTTTCATTTCGCTGTCGCGGAACCCAAGGAACAACAAACTGGAGATTTATTCACTACTCTTAAGTAACGAAAGCAATGGAGACAAAGCAATGAAAATATTTCTAACACAGTATTTCATATTACATTTTTATTATTAGAAAAAGAGATGGAAGATTCATTCATATAAAACGTATTTAAATTTATTATTCATTCACATCTCCACAATATTTATTTTTAAAAATCTGCTTACTACTTCCAAGATAATTATTTTTTTATAAAATGTTGTGACCAACCGTGTACCCAATGGGATTAACTTTTCGTCTCTCCCCATGCCCTCAATTTTACCTTCCTAATTAAGGCGTAATATTTCTCAAAAGTATTTCATACTCATTGCCGTGTCTATCCATTAGTGTTATAAAAGGCTAATTGACTTATTTGTTTTCATTATGGGCTGGTTCGATTCCCTGTTCGAGCAAGCGGTTTTTTAAAATAAATTACTTAAGGTCGAAAACCTTAAGAAGGCCGATTTAGAAAAAAAGAACGTCTATTTACTTACATCTTAAGGTTGATTCTTGACATTTGTCTTTTGATAAATCAACCTTTTAATTAGTATAAATGTATTTTTTATAGTCCTAAATACCAACTTCTGCGTTTCTAACTTTAAAAATTATTTACTTTCTATACAAACTTTCGTCTCTTATTTTACCTCCATACATACATATATACATAAGATCACGACAGTGTCCCATAAGGGGTAGTCAGAGACTGGGCACTCACTGCAAAAGCAGATGACTGCCACAATCCACGTTTCACCAAAACAATATAATGCACTTGGTGTGATAGGTGGTGAGCCCATCGCCGCCATGCGCGATTGAGTGCACAGTGCAGTTTTATTATATACTCGTATTATATATTTTAGATGGAATGGTAGTATTCTTTTAACGAGCACACATTTAACCTCCATGGGGGATAAATTTCCAAAAACGCTGACACGCCAAATTCATCAAAAATGATGAATTTCGTTGCATACTCTCATCCCTTAATAAAGTAAGAAATATATTTTTTTTTTGTAAAACGTCCCTTTTTACAGACTACTACCGCTTCGTAAGTACAATATTACTTTTGAAAGCCGAAAAACTTTTTTCGTGAACATGTTACATGAACAGCAAAGTTTTACTGAAAAGTCGCGATAATTCCATTTAGCTGTTAAGTGAAAAATTGCGAAAAGTTTTTTCTTTTGGAATAACGAGATGTTCTTAGACATAAGTATGGAAAAATGCACGCTTGACACCAAACGTATAAATTCTGTGCAATCTTAGTTCGCTGAGTGTGTCACGATCGTATTAACCTCTGTATATTATTAAAGATTAATAACTTAAGAACCTATAAGTAGAATCATTTAAGCTAAACCTTAAAAACTACTTACAGAAAAACCATTCTAAACTCTTAATGAATTTTATTTTTTTATTTTAAAAGTAAAGTAAACTAAAAATAAATCACTGCTGAGCACAGGCCTCCTCTCATATCGGAGAGGGGCTTGGAGGCGGGAAAAATCCGTCACGCTGCTCCATTGCGGGTTGGCGGACTACACATGTCTTCGAAAATATTTTTATTTCTCAGACATGCAGGTTTACTCACGATGTTTTCCTTCACCGCCGAGCACGTTGTATCAGCACTGAAAATTGCAATTAACAATTTCAGTCTCCGGGAATCGAACCCAGGTCACTCGCGTACTATGAAATTTAAAGCGAGCGCCTAGCCTCTGAGCTACCACGGTATAAAGGTAAACTGTAACTCTCTAACCTGTTAGGGACATATACATTACTACTGAAATATTAACAAACCATGTTTTAATTTTATTGATAATGTGACATTATTTGTAATATTCTTATTCGTAATACATATTATTATTACATTTCACATTGTTAACTATAAAACATTATTCCTTCAATGAAGGAAGGTAAGTTACTTTGCTAAGATCCGCATGCAAAATATAAAAATGGTGTATATTACCTAGTGTTTTGAAGAGCACCGCCCGCCCTCCCTCAATAGCGTGCACAAGCAAACTAACACCGCCACCAGGAACCGCCACCAGGTACCCTCCACCAACCACTACAATACTACCACTAGATAATATACACCACTGAAGTCGAAAACACGACACGCGTTTCGCCCCAAAACGAGGCATTATCAAGCGTCATAGACTCTACGACAGACGGCCGCCGAGTCGTAGAGTCTATGACGCTTGATAATTAAAGCAAAGTAACTTACCTTCCTTCATTATAATGGATTTCCGCAAAGTAACGCCTGATTCTATTAATTATTATTCCTTTATGTAATAAAGTTCTAATAAGTTACCGTAAAATTGGCTTTGTTAATTTGTTTTTGTTTGTTTTACCTGCTAGTTGCTGAAATAAATGACATAATAATTAAACTATATGTATTCTGTCTTCTATCTAATACATGGGCAATAGTATATATACATTAATAATGAAGACATATTTATCTATGATGTTTTTTTTTAATTGAATAAAGTGACGAAAAGAGCAATACTGGTGGTAGGATTCCTATGCAGGAATCCGTCTAGGTAGGTACCACCCCAGGGCCAGTTATTCTGCCGTGAAGCAGTTGTGTGCAAGCATTACTGTTTTTGTTTAAAGGGCACTGTGAGCTAGCGTAATTACTGGGCATTTGAGACTTAAGAACTGATGTCTCAGGGTGACGGGCGCAGTGTGGTGTCACACAGAAATATTCTGGATGACACAACATTGTATGATGGTAACCGCAGCGTCTGCCTATGAAAATAACAATTGCTTTGTCACCCAGAACATTTATATATGGCGCCACACTAGCTCTTACACTAGCTCTCAGTGCCCTTCAAACCGAAACACAGTAATGTTCGCACACTACTGATTCACGTTAGAATAACTGGCCTTGGAGTGGTACCTACATAGACGGATCCTGCAGAGCCAGTAATTATATTGGAAAAGACTACGGTTAATTTATTTAGTATCGGAGTTTGATCAATCAATCATGTAAATATTGATAACGATGCGAGATCGTTCGCGTGAACTTTTGAATTTATTTAGCTGTCTTAAAAAAATCTTAGCAAAGTATTAACATGGACAGTGTTTGTCATTTTTAAACTCTTGCTAGCTTATTACTATGAAGAGTCTTTTTTTTGTTCATTTAATACTTGTTATTATCACAATGTTTTTGAATGAGATTTTATAGAGCACGATTTTAGTTGATTCTGTAACAGTTATATACGAGTACGCTGGACCGCAAAGAAAAAGGGTCAGTTAGGTAAATCTTCAATATCTTCAAAAATACCTGACCTAGCTTTATGAAATAAGGACTAAATTAGAGAATATTTAATGCCATATAAAACTAATATACATAAAACTTTTCTATTTATTTTTGATAATTCTATAAAAACTACGACTGTTAAAGTAAAGAATCATCATTTACGAGCTGGAGGAAACAATCTGAGTACGGATACAGTAAGGCGCCGTCTGGCTGAAGCTAATTAAAAGCCATTAAGACCTGCAAATGACCCAAAACAAGAAAGACACCACAGAAACCCAAGGTTGAGTTATGGTAGAGAAGAAAAAGTACCATACGGTGGAGGCTCTGTTCACGTGTGGGCTGGGATTTCTTCCGAAAACAGCACTGAGCTAGAGATGAAAATGGAACTTTAACTGCAGAAAGATATTTCACTGAAATTCTAAATGATTATGTTGGTTAATTTTTAGTGGACATGGGCGAGATTGCATGGAGCATGAACGCATGGAGTGGCCAACACGCAACCCCGACTTAAACCAAATTAAACATGCATGGGACGAACTGGGACAAAGTGTAAGTCAGCGGAATTCGCCGCCAATCACACTACGTGAAATGAAAGAAGCTCTAATAAAGGAATGGCAAAATATTCCGTAGCATCGCCTCAATAACCTAGTAGAAAGTATGCCAAATCGCATAACAGCAGTATTGCGAGCTTGCGGAGGCAACACAAAATACTAAAATGCGTGAAAACGGCACACCTGTAACTAATCTACATTTACGAAAATACTGGAACAACTACGCATTTTTATTTATTTTACATTTATTAAAAATAAAGGCTGGAATTTTTTTATTTGTTTATTTTCATTTAAGCACATTAAAATATTCTTTAATTAAGTCTTTACTTCATAAAGCTAGGTCAGGTACTTTTGTAGCTATTGATGATTTTCTAACCGACCCTTTTCCTTTGCGGTCCAGCGTATATGTTAATACTTTACTTACTTTAAAAGTTCACGCGAAATATCTCCCATCGTTTTGTCTGTACGGGCGTAACTACAGGTTCCGTTGTTTTTTGTGATCAATATTTATTTAGGATGTTAGTACAGTCGTTAATTACACTTATCTTCGCACTCAGTTGTTTAAATGTCCTATAAAACTCTTACCTTCTCTCTACTTACTCTTACCAAATACGCGTAGTCGTATTTCTCGTTGTAACGTGACAAGTGAGACAGATACCGGCCGTTGCATATAACGATGCCTCACACTAGTATTTATCCTGTATCGAGGGTTCGTTTTACAGACATACATTTCACATGCACAACAAAACCAGACCCGAAAAACGAACAATTTGTGTTATTGCACCAATGGTGACTCAGTCTGGAATTTGAACCCAGGACCCGCGGCATAGAAGTCAGGTACTCTGACCACAAGGCCACGCGGTCGTCAGATGGCATGACCGGGTAAGGACTTCGCTCTCAAGTAGTACCTGTGGGCTTAAAGAAAACTAAGCTTCACACGAGGATTTCTGCAGACCTGTGTTTTCTGCAGACAAAGAAGTTAGGTATTCTGACGTTGTGATTCTGCCACGCGTTCGTCTTTTTGCAAGTTAGAAGCACAAAACGAACAGCGGCTCGAATTGTCGACGACCATGTTCTATCTGATCGGCTGGATTCACTGGAAATTATGCATCTCATTGCATTTTTAGAGGATCTACCATGGGGAATGTTCCAAGGAATTGTTCGAATTAATTCCAGCCGCTGATTTTCTCCATCGCACATTACCTTGATGGTTGGCATTCCAGCACAGTGCGTTTTTCGCGCAATTTTCTGCCACGCACAAGCACTTTATGGAATCTGCTACTGTCAGCGCTTTTTCGGACCAAACGGCCAAGGATTAGAAACCAGCGGACTAGGCGGGCAGTATCGAGGGCACCGCCTTCTGCATTTGAACACGGAGCAGCCCGTCACAAAGTCCCAGTTGTCTCAGATTTCCAGAAAGACTGACTGGGATTACTCCGTTTGCAAACACATGAATAATTTCGGTCACACGAACCCACATGTCAGTCACCTCGTGAGCTAGGATCCAGATATTTCGTCTTCTTATCTGTTTCGCCTTTCACGAGATTCTCATCATATGGAATGGTAATGTCTACCAAAAATATCCTTGACAGTGTCCGTTCCATCAGCACGATATCAGGCTTATTCGCAAGAATAGTCCTGTCCGTGATGATGGTTTATTATTATTAATATAATTATTAAATCAAAAAACCGATTTCTACGCAGAAGGTTCATGCTTATGCTAATTTAAGTTTAATTATTTTCTAATGAATACCATTATCAGAACTTGACCAATTTGAACTTAAACATAGACCATCCCTTCGATACCTTTTTCTATTAAGTAAAAAGAATAATTAAATTCGGTATATAAAAGCATAAGTTCCGCCCCAACATACATAAAAAATATATACAGACGAATTGAGAACCTCCAACTTTTTTGTAGTCGGTTAAAAAGAAATACACTATAACTTCATCACAAACGAAAATACAGAAATAAGCTCTGGTTCAATAAATGTATTCATGAGTTAATGATGCGAGCACAAAAACGACTCGAGATACGACCAAACAAAATTTTGTTTATTTCCACGTTGCTTAAGGAAGAGGAAAGATAGCTAAGGTCGGCAGTTTAACGAAAAACAAAAGCAGCGTTTAATGATGAGTTAGCAAGATTTCATTTCAACATGTACATGCTTACGGAGCGCATTTTTATCGTTCAAATTATTAAGATCTAATAGAAATACGGTACATACTATTGTCGTTTTGTAAATATTGCTAAAGAAAAACAAAACAAATGGACACAATCTTCATTTTCAACACAAACGAAATGTTAAAGATACGACTACTAGAATATTAATAAAGGAAAGGAAGTTAATTTATTACTGGTGGTAGGATTGCTGTGCAGGAATCCGTCTAGGTAGGTACCACCCCAGGTTCAGTTATTCTGCCGTGAAGCAGTAGTGTGCAAGCATTACTGTGTTTCGGTTTGAAGGGCACTGTGAGCTAGCGTAATCACTGGGCATTTGAGACTTAAGAACTGATGTCTCAGGGTGACGGGCGCAGTGTGACACAGAAATATTCTGGGTGAACCAGCATTTGTTGTGGGCGGACGTAGCACTTACCATCAGTTGAATGTTTTCCTCGTTTTGTCACTTTATACAATAAAAAAGAAAAAAAAAATAATTTGCTAAGATCCGCATGCAAAATATAAAATAGTGCATATTACCTAGCTTATGAAGAGCCCCGTCGAACGACAGATAGCCGCCGAAGGCCTATAATGTAACACGTATCGTGGTCTCGACTTCAGTGGTGTAAATTATCCAGTGGTGGAGGGAGGTAACATACACCATTTGATATTTTGCATGCGGATCTTAGCAAATTAACTTCCTTTCACTCATTATAATGGATTTACGCAAAGTCATGCCTGATTCAATCAACTATACTAGAATTTATGTAACTTTTGCCATATGGCATGACGTAAGATAATCTACCACCTCATCTCGTCCTGTGGGTGGGTGGGCGTCAGGGCGAGGTTGTCTTAGTTCAACACATCGTAGCATGAGTGGCATAACTTTTGGAAGCATTCCGCTATGTACGTGTGGATATTGGTAGTTCTTTTTACTGTTTTCTTTTATTGCTTTAAAATCCAGATATTTGCCATTAGTTGTCCTATTGCCATTGTTTTTAATTATTTTTACTTTTGTTTGTTATTATTCTACTTGTGGCATTTCTTTTTTCTTTTAATGACTGATTTATTTTATTTACAGTTTTGGTTTTCTGTGTTTTGTTTACAATTATGCCTGTATGTATTGTGTGGTTCCTTCAAATAAAGTTTTTCTTTTTATTTATTTCTTTCTAACATTCCACCATAGACGCTTAGAACAAATACAAAGAAAGGGTCTCTGGTCCACGGCGACAAGTCCCACAGCAAATTACGAAGACTGTCGTGATAACCGTCAGATAGAGGGTGGGAATAATATCCAGGCTGTGTCACCTAGAACAACAATTCTGTGTACTGAGAACTGCGCCTTGAGACATCAGTTCTTACGTCCCATATGCCCAGTAATTACACTAGCTGTCAGTTCCCTTCAGACCGTAACCCAGTAATGTCTGTACAGAAATGCTTGACGGCAGAATAACTTTCACTGCGGAGTGGTACCTAGATGGATTCCTGTGTAGCGACATCTATGTCGCCACATGAGAAGCTCAAGAAATATGAGATATTTCTTCAACATTCCATAATCGCGTTATGAAAGTTTCTGAGATGCGAACAATATATACAACATCTAAATATACTAGTAAGAGGAGATGTTCTTCTCTGATCGGACCACTCGATCTAGTGGGTAGCGACCTTTTTCCTTAGCAATATACCATCCGCCAAACCTGCATAGGAATCCTATCACCAGTATTTTGGTTTAAGAATTTTTACATTTGTTAAATCAAATCTAAAAATTCTCATAACCCGTTTGTGATCCCGGTTTATGGTACATAAAGGAAACTTTTCGGTATAATCCTAATATTTCTTAATATTTTAAATCGGATTACGTTTATTTGAATTCGTTCAGATTGTATAATACTAAGCAGCTCAAGATTTAAATCTACATTCCATGAAAGTAATTTCTACAGGGAAATATATTTATCTCTTTGAAGTCATTTGCAAATCTTTTAATTTATTACGACGTTTTTCTTTACAATGTTTTAAGTTTCGTGTATTATGTTATCAATTCAATATCGTTACCATTATAACCTGTCAATTTTCGTCTGTTGATGATGTTTGATTTGCCGAATTCACACCGTTTGGCGAGGGGGCTTTTGGATTATAGTAATTTTTATATGTATTTACGGTTTCGTATTTTTTTTTGATGGTTTTTGCTCCACCTCTCGGAAGCCATGAGATTGTCTAGGCATTTAACTAATCGGTTCCTGGGACAGCCAGGGCTGCACCCAGCGGTTGCGACGAGGTGAAAGTTTTTTTTCGCCGCTACCAGCTGGCATGATATAAAAATAATAGGGAATTAATTTGCTGAGATCCGCATTCAAAATATAAAATAGCGTGTATTACCTAATTTTCCCTCATTATAATAATTTCGGCCTATCACTGGTAAACTGCTTTTTTTATTGCATAAAGTGATGAAACGAGCAAAGCGTTCACCTGATGGTAAGTGCAACGTCTGCCCATAACAAATGCTGTGTTACCCAGAAAATTTCTACGTGACACCACACTGTGCCCATCACCCTGAGACATAGGTTCTTAAGTCTCATATGCCCAGTGATTACGCTAGCTCTCAGTGCCCTTCAAACCGAAACACAGTAATATTTGCACACTACTGCTTCACGGCAGAACAACTGGCCCTGGAGTGGTACCTACCTAGACGGATTCCTGCATAGGAATCCTACCACCAGTACTTATTGTTATCTTTATGTACATCACTTTTTTCTAAATGAAAGTCTAACTTGACATAATTTTGGTTGAATAAACCTAAAACATTATTCATTATTATTACCATGTGCCTGTAAAAACTAGTGTCTAAACGGACTCCTGCAAAGGAATCCTACCACCAGTTGCTGAACAGACGCCTCTTTCTCTCTACGCTGGGCAATTTGTTGTGCCCAGCTTGTTTACCCCTTTACGAGTTAACATTCGTAAAATCCGTTCTGAGTGGGTGTCTATGTCAAAAAATGATATGTATGCCAAATTACAAGTCAATACATCTCGTAGTTTCGGAGATATCGCGGTGAGTCAGTGGTAAATCGCTTTTATATACCAATAGAGTAGCACCTACGTGAGAGGTGACTAATGTATTGTACGGACAGCCTTTATTCGTACAGAATAACACCATATGCAATGCTATACTGCTCGTGGGAACGCAATGGGGAGTAAGATTATTTTTAACTCGTACCAAAATACAGGCCACGTGTTTCGCCACCCGTCACGTCTTGTTACCCTCGGGGGCGAAGAGTTGGCTAAGTGAATGGCTTCTGCCTACCCTTGTATGAAAAAAGGTGTGACTGTATGTATGTATAAGTTACTGGCAATGTATGAATGCCTTGGCATTGTTGATAGTGCCCGGCGTTTTTAGGCAATGTATGAAATGTTAGAATTATAAAATACTTTCCCTACGCATTCTATAGGATGACAAATTTTATTATGAAAAAAGAACAGTGTTCAAAGTTTGAAAAAAAAAAACCTTGTAAGGATATTATATAAATGGTATAGGCTATTAGGTTAACTAAAAACCAAGACTCCTCAAACACTACAGCTTACTCCTCCATTTTCACGGAGCACAGTAAACGTACTAATTTTTTGATGAACAAATTTAAGTACTTTGCGTATTTTGACAAAATATGCAAATTACTTAAATTTTGTCAAAGTGGATCCGACAAATTCTAAGCGTGAGGCGAGCGTTAAAAGTCAAGTGCCTTGCCACGTGATATTCGAAACGAATCAGAGATCACCGCCGCCCAAGAACATCTACAATACCAGAGGAATAGCAAATGCGTCCGGAAAAACCGCTGGAAATACATTCAATAAAGTGCTTTTTTCTATCATCTTATCGAGTTCCGGTCTGAATGGAACTGATAGCTAGTGTAACCGGCATATGAGACTTCAGAACTGATGTCTCGTCGTCGTCGTCGTTACAGCCTATCACAAGTCCACTGCTGAACATAGGCCTCCCCCATAGATAGCTACAAAAGTTTGTAGCTCTCATATTGGAGGGATTTTGCCATAGTTGCCACGCTTGCAAGAAGATGCTGCTGCCCATCTCCTAGTTTTTATTTCCCTCTGTCGACTTTTACGACACCCACGGGATGTGATGGGGTGGTAGATTCTCTTAGGCCGCTACCACACGGGTCACACAAATGTGCTCTCGATGCGACAGCATTTGTTATGGACAGACGTTGTACTTACCATCAGGTGAACGATCTGCAGGTCTCACTTTCTTTCATAGACAGTGAGGTCGAACCTTGAATCTGCAGTCGTGACACCGTGCAGCTATTTTTAATAAAAGAAGTCTTAATTCTGACTAAATTCACTAACTGTGACTTCAATTCGGTA
Organism: Luehdorfia chinensis; assembly: GCA_019845155.1. Classification (NCBI taxonomy): domain Eukaryota; kingdom Metazoa; phylum Arthropoda; class Insecta; order Lepidoptera; family Papilionidae; genus Luehdorfia; species Luehdorfia chinensis. The sequence continues at coordinate 299,593 of JAHVAK010000054.1, read as the reverse complement.
TTTTGACAAAATACGCAATTTTACTTAAATTTTGTCAAAGTGCATCTGACAAATTCTAAGCCTAAGGCGCGTTATAAGTCAAGAGCCTTGCCACGTGATATTCGAAACGAATCAGAGATGTTTTTCATCACATTGTCTTGGTTTCTCATTTCGCATTCTACAGAATGCGCGAAATTTAATGTCCGAAATTTAGTTCGTTTCATACATTGCCGATATTTAGGCATTACATACAATGTAGTCTTTCTATAGGACGCCGGCTTTTCATACTTTGTCGGTAACATATAGATCTTTAGTTTCGCTAGGCTCTTGAGTTATTATTTTCGCCCCGACTGTTTCGGGCGGCAAAATAATTCGTGTCCTGTTGCTACTCTCACAAAGAAAAGGTTGTCTTTTGTGCACTTATTTATTTCTCTTTTTCATCGCGTGCCTAACAATGCGGCATTGTGTCGCGCCGGACGCAATCAACCGCGCTGTCGGGCACGCCCGCTGCATTACAACTAACAATAACGTCTATGATTTTATTTCACCTATCCAAACGCAATGAACAATTTTATATGATTTTGATTTGAGTTGATTATCCTGTTATGTTGAAGCTTATTTTTTTTTTTGATTAAGAGACAAAATGAGCAAAACGTTCACGTGATGGTAAGTGCTACGTCCGCCCATAACGAATGCTGTGTCATCCAGAACATTTCTGTGTGACACAACACTGCGCCCGTCACCCGGAGACATCAGTTCTTAAGTCTCATATGCCTAGTGATTACGCTAGCTCTCAGTGCCCTTCAAACCGAAACACAGTAATGTTAACACGCTACTGCTTCATAGTTGAGTAACTAGGGGTGTACTTACCTAGACGGATTCCTGCATAGGAATACTACCACCAGTAAATGTCCTTTCTATTTCCGATGTAATTGGGGAGCAACCATAGCGAGCCTAGGTATGGCATATCTTGCATTTTATAGCCCTCAAAGAAACTAATGCAGTAAAATACTCGTACATGTCAGTTATATCACCAATTACCGAATTGAAGTCAAAATCAGTGAATTTAGTCTGAATTACTGACTTTTTTTGATTAAAAATAGCCGCACGGAGATACGACTGCAGATTCATGGTTCGGCCTCACTGTCGACACTCATTGTTTTTTTATGGAATAAAGTGAGACCAGCAGATCTTTTACCTGATGGTAATTACAACGTCTGCCCATAACAAATGCATAGTCACCCAGAACATTTCTGTGTGACACCACACTGCGCCCGTCACCCTGAGACATCAGTTCTTAAGTCTCATATGCCCAGTGATTACGCTTGCTCCAAGTGCCCTTCAATCCGAAACACAGTATTGTTTGCATTGCTAGATGGATTCCTACCACCATCTTATACCATTTTTTTTAATGGAAGAGGTGGCAAACGAGCTGGCAGCTCGCGTTATTGTAAGTGATCAAATTGCTCGTTCCGTCACTTAATCAAATAAAAAAAAGACTCGGGCCGATGTCTATAACATGCCATCGAAACTATCGATAATTTTAAGAAATTTATTGTTTCACATTAAACATGGAAACAATTATCAGGGCACGCTTGATAAATCATTAATAACGAGTGTTGGTAGCACCCTCATTAAGAGCAAGCTATATTTATTTAATTAAACATCGTGGCGTATTGAAAGCATTAAAAACATTTAAACTACGTAGATTTTAAACAAAACTAATTTTTACGGATTTTATCGAATTTAATGTTGAACTATTTCTAACCCGACGTTTCGAATGCTTTACAGCACCCACGGTCACGTGAGGACTGAGTTGACAGATGTCCTGATGTCATAGTTAACCCTTTTAATTATTATTTTTGGTCCGATCTACGCTGAAACAGATATCTGTGTCTTGAAGTTTTGCAGTTGTATGCTTGGTTTTCGATTTAATTTTATTAATTATTGGATCCCAAGCCGGTGGTAATACCTTACCATCTTCTCTATTGAAATTAGGATGTTTTTTTTTAATTTCAAAAGCCTCTTGAATCATCCTTGGTAGGAATCGGTGTTCTTTTGCCAGGATTTGTGGTCTATCAAATCTGATGTAATGGTTGGAATGATCCAGAACATGGTCACAGACTGCAGACTTCCTGTTTGCTGTAAAGCACTCGAAACGAAGGGTTAGAAATAGTTCAAAATTAAACGCGATAAAATGCGTAAAAATCAGTTTCGCGTAAATATAAGAAATCATAACATAGAATTTATTTTTATTTATTTTAGGAAGGCTTACAGACGAATAACTTTATAAGTAGTGAAATGGCTATACATATTGCCTACGCATACCTACGCATATAATTTATGATACTTTGCACTGAGAACAAAAATGAAAAATTTATGTTAATATTAAAAGTTAATAAACAAAGACGGCCGCGTGGCGCAGTGGTCAGAGTACCTGACTTCTGAGCCGCGGGTCCTGGGTTCGAATCCCAGCCGGAGCCAACATTTGTGCTAAAACATAAATTGTTGGTTTTCGGGTCTGGTTGTGTTGTGATTGTCCCCGTGTTTCTGACACTGCATCCTAGCCTACCTCCGATCTTATCGCATCAGCGTTACATCGGGCGCGGGTAGGTTGGGGCGAGTGAGTGCCTCTGTGTTTGCACGTACACTTGTGGCATTATAATATCTCCTGCGCAGTTGATGGCTCTCGACAGTAGTCGGCAGTTGTCGCCGTGGTCAAAATCGGCTAGGAGAACATCATCATCATTAATAAACACAGACAACAAAAGCTCATATAGTAGTATGAAGAATGTAAAGACAATTACTGATTTACAGTTAAAACTTCAGTACCGTTTTTTTTTTTCTTTAAAAAAGTCATTAGACAAACATATTGTGTTTACATTTGTAATTGGGTGCAAATTTCGAAAAACAGCTTTAACAAAATTATGCAATCCCTCCCGATTGAAGTAACTGCCCGAACGAGGCCGGCTCTCTTGGGCACCCTCGGGTCAGTTACTCTCGCGCACAGGATGACGGTCCAAGCTTAGGTCCTCTCTCGGGGGCCCTTGCACCAGTCATCCATGAATGAAGGTTTCGCCTAAGCGCCCTCGGCGCTCGGCTTTTCAATCCGGCGAAGCTGTGAAATCCTTTGGGCTAACAGTAACCGTCAGTCCTAAAAGAAAAAAATTATGCAAAATATAATGCATAGCAAAATTTTTTTTTTTATATTAGAGGAGGCAGCGGCTCACCTGATGGTAAGTGATCACCGCCGCCCATGAACATCTACAATACCAGAGGAATAGGAGATGCGTTGCCGGCCTTTGAGGAAGGAATAGGCTCTATTCTTGAAGGTCTCTAAGTCGTATCGGTCCGGAAAAACCGCTGGCGGCAACAGATTCCATAAGGTGCTTGTGCGGGGCAGAAAATTGCGCGAAAAACGCACTGTGCTGGAATGCCAACCATCAAGGTGGTGACGATGGAATGATGGATGCCCTGTGCCGCAATGTGCGATGGTGAAAATCAGCGGCTGGAATTAATCCGAACAATTCTTCGGAACACTCCCCATGGTAGATCTTATAAAAAATGCAAAGGGATGCAACATCTCTTCGCAAAGCCAGTGGATCAAGCCGATCAGATAGAACATGGTCGTCGCCGATTCGAGCCGCTCTCCGTTGAATGCGGTCAAATGGAAGTAGCTGACACTGGGGTGCCCCCACCCAGAGATGAGAAAAGTACTCCATGTGCGGCCGAACCTGCGCCTTATAAAGTTGCAAGCGTTGGGCCGGCATGAAGTACTGTCGCGCTCTACTGAGGACGCCAAGCTTTTTGGAAGCCAATTTGGCCTTCCCTTCCAGGTGACCGCGAAACTGAACGTCACATATCCCACATACCAATATACTTACAGAACTGTTTGCAGAAATGCCCGTTCTACAGGCTGTGTATGATAGGATCCCAAAGCAATTTGTATTCGATAAGAAGTACAAAATACAATTACACGAAGACCAACGTTCTGAAGGACTAAACCCAAGGGAACTCAGAATCTTCACAGATGGTTCCAAAACCGGGTCAGGTACAGGCTCTGGAACTTTTTCAGAGGACCTAAATATACAAATAAGCACACCACTCGGTGCCCACAATACAGTGTTTCAGGCAGAGTGTATGGGCATTATTCACGCAGCATCGGCTATAGCTGAAAGGAAGGTAAAAGACTATTCCATCCGAATACTCTCCGACAGCATGGCGGTACTACTGGCCCTCAATAGCAATGTTATGAATTCAGGGCTCATCTACGAATGCTACCAGAAATTAAATGAGGTATGTCAATTCAATGAAATAACCCTACAATGGATTAAGGGACACAGCGGAGCTAGGGGCAACGACGCGGCCGACGAACTTGCTCGAGGAGGCTCCAACCAGTGTGCTGTGGGTCCAGAACCTATACTGCCACTTCCCCTCAGGTATGTTCGCTCGCTAGTCTGCAAACGCACTAGGAACCAACATGCACAAATCTGGGCAAGTCACCCAGAGTGTAGACAAGCAAAGACAGCTTTGCCCGTTATCAACAGTCGCATCTCCAAGGCGCTACTTCGTCTGAATAAACCCCAAATCAGAACGATCAGTAGTGCTATAACTGGACATGGATCATTTAACAAACATCTGTTTAATTTAGGTGTTACAGACAGCCCTCTGTGCAGAGCCTGTATGGAGACGGACGAAACGGCGGCCCATGTCCTATTGGACTGCCCTACGGTCGCCATATACCGGGTCAAGCATCTCGGCTCGCCGAGACCGCTCCCTGAGGTCGCGGGGAACATCAAGGGCCTGCTGCGATTTCTGGAGGAGCTTGGATGGCTCGAGTAGCACAACGTTCCTGCCCACACGCAAAATACGCGCTAGACGTGGAGTTGCGGAGACCGGCCCGTTGCAATCTACAATCTACAATCTACAACTGAACGTCACTCGATATGTCGACGCCAAGAATACCGATACTGGATGAGGCAACGAGGGGAGTGCTCTCAAAATTAGGTGATACGATGAAGGGTTTCTTTTTAGCGGTAAACGCGCAAACCTGTGTCTTCTTGGGGTTGAACTGGACTAGATTTAGTCGGCTCCAATCCGAGATTTTGTCTAACAAAAACTAGACTTCAGACACAAGTTTGTTCCGGTACTCGTCAACGTGTTCCCGAGAAATATTAGCACGGCCGGTGTATACGGCATCACCAGTGCTGTCATCTGCATAGCAATGAATGTTACTAATTTGCAACATATCATTGATATGCAGAAGAAACAGGGTTCGTGATAGCACACAGCCTTGTGGGACACCAGCATTCACAGACTTAGAGTCCGAGCATGCACCGTCAACTACGACCTTGATGCTCCGGTCTGTGAGAAAACTGATGACCCAATTACAAAATTTCTCGGGAAGCCCGTAAGAAGGCAGCTTCGAAAGAAGCGCTTTGTGCCAGACCCGATCAAAGGCCTTCGCTATGTCCAAGCTGCCAGGGTCTCCCCCTTACTCTCGACTGCCTCCGCCCATCGATGAGTGAGGTACACTAGAAGATCACCAGCCGAGCGACCCCGACGGAAACCGTACTGGCGGTCGCTAATCAGCTGGTGCTCCTCTAAGTACCTCAAGAGCTGGCAGTTCATAATGGACTCCATAATTTTGGAGAGCAACGAGGTGATGGCAATCGGCCTGTAGTTGGACGGATCTGAGCGGTCGCCTTTTTTAGGGATCGGGTGCACCAAAGCTGTCTTCCATGACTTCAGGACGCCTACAGAGTAGGAGTACCGGAAAAGACGCGTTAAAACCGGTGCCAACTCTGGAGCACACATCCTCAGCACAATAGGCGGGATGCCATCAGGCCCACTCGACTTGTTGATATCTAGGGAGAGTGGTGCTTTGCGCACTGAGCTTTGCCAGAACCTGATGTCTGGCATAGAGCACTCATACCGTGGGATGGTCGGCGGTGAGCTCCCCCTGTCGTCAAGAGTCGAGTTGGACGCAAAAAGAGAGCCCAGAAGATCGGCTTTCTCCTTTGCGGCATGAGCCAGTGAATCGTCCTCCCTGTGCAGAGATGGTAGTGATGGCTGACAGAAATTCCCTTGGACAGCCTTGGCGAGAGACCAGAAGGCACGGGTTCCCGTAGGAAGGCGACCTAGTTTCTCGCCAATTCTGCCAATGTGCTCCGACTTTGCCGTGGCAATTACTCTTTTGAAGGACCTGGAAGCAGAATTGTACTTCTTTTTAAAGTCGCTGGTTTTTAAATCCCGAGACGCCGATGCATAAGCCCAGGCCCGGTAACACTGCTGCTTTTGGCGAGATGCCCTTCTGCAGGTGCCACCAAACCAAGGTTGGGACCTACCGCCGACGGGCACCACAGAGGATGGAACGAAGAGTTCCATTCCCTGAAGCACCACATCGGCGACAGACCCGGAAACGACGTCGGGATCATCCAGCGAGAAGCAAACCCGCCCCATATGGGTAGGATGCAAAGAAAGACCGCATCCCATCCCAATCCGCCGACCTGTAATGCCAGACACGGCGCGAACCTGCAGATCGCGATCGCATTGGGCACATGATAGGCACTGTACTCCGGATCAGACAGTGGTCCGAAGATCCCAGAGAGGCATCGACGGAGACCACATAGCCGTCCGGATGAGAGGTCAGCAGAAGATCCAGCAGGGAAGGTGCATGATCCTCCACATCTGGTACCCGCGTCGGCGAAGTAACCAGTTGAGTCAGATCATATGCCAGGGCAAAATCACAGACAGATCTCCCCGCATGATCGGTGGTTCGCGATCCAAGCCATTCGGCGTGGTGGGCGTTGAAGTCGCCGAGTATCACGATCTTTGCGGGTGGAATCTGCTGTAGCACAGAATCTGCAGCCATTTGGATGTGGTAGATGAGTCGGTCAGTTTCTGTGTTACCGCTGTGGGATCTATAGAGGCACCCATAGACACGAGGGTGGTCGTTGCTGTCTATGCGTAGCCAAAGGGTGGACAGGTCCCTACCTTCAAGGCTGCCGAGGCGTTGAGAACATATATCCTCTCTGACGTACACACAAACCCCGGCCCGGGGCACAAAGGAATGTTCCAGCTTGTACCCCGGGTAGGAAAGATAAGAGGTATCCGCCGGAGAGGATATCTGCGTCTCGGTAAGAAAAAGCAAGGCCGGCTTTGCCGTCTTCAGATGGTAGTGGACGGCATCAAGATTGGGATATAGTCACCTGATATTGCAGAAATCTACGGCAAGCGTGGTAAGGGGTGCCGTAGTTTTTTTGCTACGTTTGCCTCGAACAGTTCGGGAATAGAGCGGAACTTTGTCTATTTTATCCCCTACCACGTAGGGTAAGACAAGCAATGATAACAACAACGTAGGAGTTTCCGTGTCTCTTAACGAAATAATTTTATTTATTTTGTGTGTTGTGATCAAAATATTTTTCGAGGAATAATTTTGCACAAAATCCGACACGTGTATGAAAATTTGAACAAACTGAAATTGTATTAAAATTCACCAACACGTGCACGTATTGAATTTGAATAAAAATCGACTGAGTATTATACTTGCGTAAAATATACTTAAAAGACTAGTAATTTCGACATTTGCTTTAATTATTTTTAACATTGCTAGTTATTTTGTTAAAAAGCCATTTCCTTGTATGTTTATCGTTTACGCACTTTTAAATTTAACATTTTTAAATGCAATAACGGTTAAAAGAATCAGGCGTTACTTTGTGTAAATCCATTTTAATAGGAAAAGAAAATAATTTCCTAAGATTTAAATGAAACTAATTTTACGGATTTTATCGCGTTTAATTTTATTATTTATAACCCGACGTTTCGAGTGCTTTACAGCACCCATGGTCACGGGGAGACAGCTAAAAAGGACATTCGAGGAAGCGCTAAGATCTTAAATCAGGCAAGTAAAAAGTTGTTACGAACGGTGATTCAGCAAAACCGTACCGATCTGCATAGAATAAATACAGCCATAGACAATTCATTCAGTGAACAAAAAACAATTTTAACGACATTTGATTTTGATAATTACATCGAAACCTTAAATAAGCGCGAAACAACTAAATATAATGAATGCAAAAATAAACATATAGAAAAATATCAAAAGTTAACGACCAAATTAAATGTCAAACTTCAATCTCAACGAATGAACGGAACGCGACCGTTGAGTAAAGACAAAGATCATAGATCACGCGCGGTCTATAATCTGTCAAAACAAACACTGGATGAATCAACTATAGAAGTATTATCGAAGAGAATGAAATTCGCAATAACACCGCGAAGAATACCGTACGAAGAAATTATTTGTAGTGTTGAGGATTGTCTGTTTAAAAATAATATCGGTAAAGAAGATTTGGAGGCCATACGTCAAGACATTTCGTCTATGTTACGTCGAAGTTCTGTGCCGAAACTGAATCTTCCCAAAGACCAATTAAAAGCTTTACATAACTTACGAAACAGACCCGAACTCACGATTCTCCGCGCAGATAAAGGAAACACTACGGTAGTAATGGATACGTCAGATTATAATTTTAAAATGCAAGAACTTTTGGCAGACGTAAACACCTATAAAAAGGTCAAGATAGACCCAACTACTAACACGCTCAAAATAACTAGCGATCTAATAAAGAAACACGCCGAGAAATTAAATCTAGACGTGAATTCGATAATACCTTCTTGTGCAAAACCACCGAAGTTGTATGGGTTACCCAAAATACACAAACTCAATGCTCCGCTACGTCCAATAGTGAGTCAAATCGATTGACCAACTTACAGATTGGCTCAACATGTGCCTAAAATACTCTCCCCACTTAGAGGACACACAAGAGCACACACAAAGGATTCCTACCATTTTGTCAGTGAGATAAAAGACCTACATCTTACTGACAATGAAACTATAGTCAGTTTTGATGTCCAGTCGTTATTTACATGCCTACCTATTGAAGACTGCATCTCAATTGTAACTAGGAAGCTAACAGAGAACAACATGCCAGTAGAACATGCAGAATTACTTAGACATTGCCTACATCTGGCTATCTATTGTGGAAGGAACAATACTAGCGGCAAGTAGATGGTGTGGCGATGGGCTCCCCAGTATCTCCCATTGTTGCTGACATCTTCATGGAAGACTTTGAGGAGAAAGCCCTCCGTACTTCCCCAGTAAATCCAAGGTTCTACAAGCGGTACGTAGATGATACTTTCACAATACTACCTTCTGATAAAGTCACTGCATTTTTAGACCACCTTAACTCCATAAATTCTAAAATAGAATTTACAATGAAGTTAGAGACAAATAACTCTTTAGCTTTTTTAGATGTTTTAGTAATTAGAAATCCTAATAACACCTTGAGTCACACTGTGTATAGGAAAAAGACCCATACAAATAGGTACTTAAATGGTGAATCTCACCACCATCCTTCACAGCTAGCTACCGTGGGCAAATCTTTGTTTCAGAGAGCACAAGGGATCTGTGACAGTAAACACCTGGCCGCCGAGCTTCAGCATGTCAAGCAAGTTTTGCAAGACAACAAGCATCGAGGTCCGCGCCTTCGTCGCAGTGACCGAGTGAAGCCGGCCACAGTCGAGCGTGTACCTGCAGTCCTACCATATGTCAGAGGAGTCACGGACAAGATTGGCTATATCTTGAAGCGGGCTTCCATAAGAACATTTTTCAAGCCGCCAAAGAAGATAAGTCAGTTTTTACCATCTGTCAAGTGTAACATCCCTCTACAAGATGCAGGAGTATACAAGCTGGATTGTGAATGTGGTCTCTCTTACATAGGGCAAACAAAAAGATCAGTTAAAACCCGCGTAAAAGAATATATAGCTGATGTGAAGCATCGTCGCTCCAGGAAGTCTGCAGTCTGTGACCATGTTCTAGATCATCCCAACCATTACATCAGATTTGATAAACCACAAATCCTCTACCAAGGATGATTCGCGAGGCTATTGAAATTAAAAAACATCCTAATTTTAATAGAGAAGATGGTTGGGTATTACCACCAGCTTGGGATCCTATAATTAATAAAATTAAATCAAAAACCAAGCATACCACTGCAAGACTGCAAGACTTCAAGACACGGTAAGCTCTTTCTGCGTAGATTGGACCAATAATAATAATTAAAAGCTGAAGGTACTCCGGGTTAACTATGACATCGGGACATCTGTCACCTCAGTCCCCCCGTGACCATGGATGCTGTAAAGCACTCGAAACGTCGGGTTATAAATAATAAAATTAAACGCGATAAAATCCGTAAAATTAGTTTCATTTAAATGTGTAGTGTTCGCGTAAATAAAGGAAAAATTTCCTAAGATTCACATGCAAAATATAAAATGATGTTCATAAATATATTACGTAGTTTTTGAAGAGCACCGCCCGCTCTCTTACAGTAGCGTGCACAAGCAAATTAACACTACCACCGGATACCCTCCACCACTACAACACTGCCACTAGGCAATGTACGCCTTTGAAGTGAAAACCACGATTCGAATTCAATTTTACTTATTAAACGATAACCGTGTGGTGGCGGCTTAAAAGAATCTACCACCCACTGAATCTGTAGTAGATTCAGTGGGTGGTAGATTCTCTTCTCTTCTCTTCAGGATATGCGGAGCAGCATTTTCCTGGAAAATCTGAACAAATAAACTGCGGTTGCCAACCCGCCTGCCAAGCGTGGCAACTGTGGCAAAATCACCCCAAAATGAGAGCTCCAAACTTTTGTGGTAATCTAGGCCTCCCCCATAGGCCTATGTTCAGCAGTGGGCTAGTGAAATGATGATCATGATGATGAAACAGGTTGGTAGTAAGATGAATCTGTCTAAGCCACGCACTGCTTAGTGGCGTACAAATGAAACTGTGTGTGTGAAAAATGAACTGTGTTTCAGTTTTAATGGCACTGAATCCAATTGTTGTATGTGTCTTCCTGGCTGATTTTCAATCACAGCGACAACTAACGCTTTTCGGAAGTTATCAACTGCGCAAGGAGATATTATAATTCCACAAGTTTACGCGCAAACTTTTACTGGCCGTAGGATTCCTATGCAGGAATCTGTCTACCGCAAGACCAGTTTTCCCGCCATGAAGAAGTGTGCAAACATACTGTGTGGACTGGTCTGAAAGGCACTGAGAACTAATGTGACTTAAGAACTTATGTCTCAGGGTAACTACACCAGCGTGGTGCCAAACAGTAATGTTCTGGATGACACCGCATTTATAATGGACAGGCCTTCAGGTGAACCAATTTTTCGTTTAGTCATTTTCTGAAATAAACAAAAACTTTGTATTTTACTTAGTCGACTTTGACGCCTCTTACTGGATCAGGCTTTGTACCATGATCGCTATAAACGGAACGAAACGTTTTATTGAAATTTTATCGAATTTGGACTTTTAATTAGCCGTGACAAAGGACAGTGACATTCTGACTGTCAAGCGCGCCGTACTTGGCAAAAAGGATTAGATCGTAACGTATTTAACGACTTTTAGCGTCAACTCGAAAAGTGACGGTAGTGTTTTAATTGAATTTTGTAACTTCTGTGTATATAACGAGTGTTGATGTTTAATATTGATAGTTTATTATGTAGCAAGTGCTTGTTAAAGTGTATACATACATAAGATCACAACTTTGATAGGTGTGATAGGTGGTGAGCCCATCGCCACCATGCGCTGTTGGGTGCACAGTGCAGTTTAATTCCCTTACTCGCCTTTTACGAGATCCATTGGATGAGATGGAGTGGTAGTTTTCTTTTAGCGAGCCGCCACCACACGGCGTAAAAAGTTAAAGTGTATGGTGATTAGAAAATTCTGTTTAAGACCAGAATTGTATCTTTTTTTTTGTGTCCGAGTGCGAGCAAATCTTCAGTAAAAGTCAACTATTATTTTACTGTTGATCGAAATTTTGAATTATCTATTGTCACTCCCTGAGTTCTATTGAGAGAGAGATGGCAACATTAAAAGAATAAAACGCATTTAAAAGTATATAATATGTATTTTTGTTACGATTATAGATAGTAAGTAGTAGTGTTGCAGACCAGTGAAGTAGTGTTGCAGACCTTAGAGTTTTAGCTGTTTCGTAATACAACAAAAAGTTTTGGACTCAATACTCGTATAATACGAACAAAGTTACATTTTACGTGGTATGATTAATATGCAGAAATCCGGTTATCCGGTAATATTCAGCTAGTGTCAACCTGGGACATTTGGTGGTGACAGTCACAAACTCAATGGGCGGTAAAAAGTCTGGTCATTTTAGTCCACATGATATGTAATCTTAGTGACGGGTTCTATACCAGGGATATTAATTCAACATTTGGTGTCGAGCATTTGACATTTTACGGGCACATGGTAATAATAAGGAATAATGTTTTAGGTTTATTCAACCAAAATTATGTCAAGTTAGACTTTCATTTAGAAAAAAGTGATGTACATAAAGATAACAATAAATACTGGTGGTAGGATTCCTATGCAGGAATCCGTCTAGGTAGGTACCACCCCAGGGCCAGTTATTCTGCCGTGGAGCAGTAGTGTGCAAGCATTACTGTGTTTCGGTTTGGAGGGCACTGTGAGCTAGCGTAATCACCCAGTGATTTCATTTGAGACTTAAGAACTGATGTCTCAGGGTTGCGGGCGCAGTGTGTCACAGAAATATTCTGGGTGACACAGCTTTTGTTGTGGGCGGACGTTGCACTTACCATAAGGTGAACGTTTTGCTCGTTTCGTCACTTTATACAATAAAAAAATAAAAAAAACACAAGGTGATAATAGCCCTATGGAATGAGGTGATCGCTGCCAGGCTGTTTCTAAATATTAATTCCTCATGTAAAATATATTTTTAAAGTGAAAACGTTTCAAGGATGAAACGAAAAAGCGACACAAAAGAGACAAACATATAGATCAGTAGGATTTAGCCTGAGAGAGAATGAGATAGAATACACTTTACAGTGTTTCCTATTGTATTTATATTTTCGAATGCTAATTTGTTCTGAAGGTTTTACTTCCACCGCGTGTGAACTGCACACATGTTTTTTTTTTGTTATTATTGTAAAAGCAAAGTTCTTTTCGCAAGTATCCTCTTTTTAGTAATATTTCTAAAAAATACTAAAAAAGAGGATACTTGTGAAGGAATTTCCTTCCCCAGTTTTTTCTTTTGACAGACAAACCTCATTACGAAACGTTGGTAGATCATAAAAAAAACAATATTTGACAAACGAAATCTGAATTTTTTTTTTCTTCAAAAAGACCAAGACGTAGCTTTGTGCTGCTCAAAATTTCGCAAGCCTCGAACGTCGCGACGAATTAGTGCGGTGTCGTTGTTGCCAACATTCGGAATGTACGAGTGTATCGCTTATGCTAGTGCACTTGACAGCTTGAAATGCACGTTTGAACTTAAACAAACGTCCGCTTCACAAAGAAAGAATTCACTCTTTTCAATTTCATACAGTCGTTTGAATGGAGTTAGGTTAACGTTCGAGCGCTCGCAATGTTCGGTTCTGTGTTAAAGTTGACCGTGTCATCATCATCATTATCATCATTTCAGCCTACCACTAGTCTACTGCTGAACACGAGTCTAAGCCACTGGCCATAGATTGGCTCCCCCATAGATTGGTATAAAAGTTAGTAGCTCTCATTTTAGGGGTAATTTTTCCATAGTTTATACCGCAGTTTATTTTTCTAATTTTCCAGGAAGATGCTGCTGCCCACCTTCTCGTTTTAATTTTCCCTTTCTCGACTTTTACGATACCCCGAGATGAGATGGGATGGTAGAATATCCTAAGCTACCGCAGGGCACGGAAAGGAATGTAATAAACATAAAACCCATATTCGATGTGAAGTGTTTCAAAAATATTAACATAACAGCAAAAATTATGTTATCGCTCACATGACGTATTTTTTGATACGCTCCCACACCTAAATAGGATTTCTCCTGTAGCTTGGGTGCGTTTTACATACAAAATTTCACATGCACAACATAATCAAACCAGAAAACCAACAACTTATGTTTTAGCACAGATGTTGCCTCCGGCTGGGAAACCTACGCAGAATCCACGGCATTGAAGTAATTTTTTTTATCGTAATCAAAGAACATTATTAAATAACAAAAGAATAGCCGCATAGACAACCGCAGGGTACTATGGCAAAAAATTACTATTATATTACTGCATCATAAAACATTATACACATAATGTTTTGTGATGCAGGAGTATACAAGCTGGTTTGTGAATGTGGTCTCTCTTACATAGAGCAAACAAAAGGATCAGTAAAAACCCGCGTAAAAGAACATATAGCTGATGTGAAGCATCGCCGCCCCAGGAACTCTGCAGTCTGTGACCATATTCTGGATCATCCCAACCATTACATCAGATTTGATAAACTACAAATCCTCGCAAAAGAACACCGATTCCTACCAAAGATGATTCGCGAGGCTATTGAAATTAAAAAAGATCCTAATTTTAATAGAGAAGATGGTTGGGTATTACCACCAGCTTGGAATCCTATAATTAATAAAATTAAGTCAAAAACCAAGCATACCACTGCAAGACTTCAAGACACAGTTAGCTCTTTCTGCGTAGATCGGACCACAAACAATAATTAAAAGCTGAAGGTACTCCGGGTTTACTATGACATCAGGACATCTGTCACCTCAGTCCCCCCGTGACCATGGGTGCTATAAGGCGCTCGAAACGTCGGGTTATAAATAACAAAAAATAAACGCGATAAAATCCGTTAAATTCTTTCTTTCTTTTAAATAGTCAGATTGCTATGTAGGGATCCCCGTTCTCGGTGTTCTAAGAATATATATATATATATCTTATTTTATTACTTGACGCTGAAGTTTTTCTATTGGATTAGCAAGAAAGTCTTTGCATTTTCCAAATGAATATTTATTTATAATCAACACAAGACTTGACTATTTTTAAACCAAATAAGCACCATATGCTTTTAAAACCTTTCACTAACGCTCTGGTAGATATATAATACCAGATTTGTAGGACTCTTGGGATTTCTGATTGAAGAAACTGTTGAGATTTTGCAAGAAATCCTCTTGGTCATTGAATTGTCTTTTCACGCAAATGATCGAATAAAGAACGAAATCATTGATAATTATTTGGAGCCAAATCCAGAGAATATGGTGGATGAAGCCTAAATCAAATATTTTTTACGAGCTGATTGGCACGACTACGCCGGATCTCATGTTAGGTCCGGTGTAGTCGCGGAGAATAAGAGTTCTGGTATTTCGATGCATCTCTCTCCCTGCTCTCCGCTGCCAAAGTGAGTTCGGCGGCGGAGCTACAGACCAGATCTACCGCTGAGGGAAGGGAAGACTTGCTTTCAAGTGTTCTCCGCGTATCGGGCTCGGAGGGATCCACACGCCAAAAATCGTGGCCCTCTCAGTGTGCGCAATTAGAGAGGTCGTGATGTTTGGCGTGGCGTGTCGTGTGTCCCGTCGCGCTTTACTTGGAGGGAGAGAGGGGTTGCAACCTTCAGGGGAGAGGGTCTTCAATGACATGCGGCCGGCGCAGGTAGGCGTAATCATTCCCGTGGCCCTGCCAACATGCGGCGAAGGCGGAACATCATGGGGTTTTAGTCGGTGCAAGTCCGATAGAAGGAGCGGGTATGCGTTAGGCATATCCCTTTAATGAAAATAAATGAAAGAAAGAAACACATTTATTCACGGTCTAATTATAATAGATACAAAAAACAAGAAAAAAAATGGAATTACACAGAACATAAAATAATATTACAAAAGTGAAAAAATTATATAAAATGAGTCTGTGTAGCAGCATAATACCGTGAAATGGACAGGACTCAGTAAAAATCGAGATACAGAGACTTAAATTGCTCTGATCCTCCTGCCCGAACTCCGAGGCAACTCGGACGGCTGCATCAGTGCACTTACAATAAAATAATACGATGCAATAATGGAACTTAAATAATTTATGTTTTAACTTTTATTTATATAAACAGTTCATATCATTAGTCTAATGAAGGTAAGTAAAAATTAATGTTTTCCATCTAAATATTGATGTCAGTTTTTACATTCCCGTTTCTGTTTTAGGTTACCAATATTTATAGCTACTCTGTTGTAGTGCGATGTGTGGAAATCTTTAAATATATGAGCCGTAGGTTGTTCAACGCCTTTAATTCGTCTTTAGGAAGATTTAGTTTCGGCACCGAACTTCGACGTAACATAGACGAAATGTCTTGACGTATGGCCTCCAAATCTTCTTTATTGATATTGTTTTTAAACAGACAATCTTCGACACTACAGATAATTTCCTCGTACGGTATTCTTCGCGGTGTTACTGCAAAATTCATGCCTTTCGATAATACTTTTAATGTACTCGTAGATTCATCCAGTGTTTGTTTTGACAGATTATAGACCGCGCGTAATCTATGATCATTGTCCGTCAATGGTCGCGTTCCGTTCATGCGTTGAGATTGATGTTTGACATTTAATTTGGTCGTTAATTTTTGATATTTTTCTATGTGTTATACACATACATAGGCCAAACAAAAATATCGATTAAAACCCGCGTAAAAGAACACATAGCTGACGTGAAGCATCGTCGTTCTAGGAAGTCTGCAGTCTGTGACCATGTTCTAGATCATCCCAACCATTACATCAGATTTGATAAACCACAGATCCTTGCAAAAGAACACCGATTCCTACCAAGGATGATTCGCGAGTCTATTGAAATCAAAAAACATCCTAATTTCAATAGAGAAGATGGTTGGGTATTACCACCAGCTTGGGATCCAATAATAAATAAAATTAAATCAAAAACCAAGCATACCACTGCAAGACTTCAAGACACAGTTAGCTCTTTCTGCGTAGATCGGACCCAAAAATAATAATTAAAAGCTGAAGGTACCCCAGGTTAACTATGACATCAGGACATCTGTCACCTCAGTCCTCCCGTGACCATGGGTGCTGTAAAGCACTCGAAACGTCGGGTTATAAATAGTAATAAATTAAACGCGATAAAATCCGTAAACTTAGTTTCATTTAAATGTGTAGTGTTCGCGTAAATATAAGAAATCATTATATTGATACAATTTATTTACCAGTATATTTTTGTTCCAAAAGCAAATACAATCTGTATTTGGTTTTAAACCCGCCAACTGTTTTCAGGTCAGGAAGGGGAGGCGGGAGGTTGTTCTAACATTTGGTGGCATTATATTTGAAACTACCTCTGAAAGCGGCCGACCGGTAGAAAAGATATACTAACTTGTAATTGGAAAATCTGGTATTATACTTCGTATTTTGATCTTTGGACCAAGTCAACTTATTATATAAATATAAAGGCTCTTTATTTTTAATAGTCCCAAACAAAAGTGAGGCAAAGTGTAGTCGCCTGCGGTAGTCCATTTTTAAAATATCAGCGTTATTAATGAAAGGGGTTACATGCGCACGCGGCGGTATGTTAAAACAGAAGCGTGCCTGTGCATTCTGTACCCGCTGTATTATTTGCCTAGTTCGAGATAATAGACGTGGGCCTATGAGAGAATCCGCGTAATTGAATTTTGAGAGCACGATAGACTCGAAAAGATTTATACGTAAGGTAATATTCAGGTAATCACGAATACGATAAAGTACTTTCAACCTATAAAAGCAGTTACGTGCAATAACCATTACATACTTCTCAAAACGAAGTTTGTCGTCCATTATTACCCCCAAATTTCTGACTTCCGAGACTCTTACAATCGGTTCGCTATTTAGAATAATGGCAGGGTGACTTGTTGTGATCTTTTTTATTTGATTTGGCGGTCCTAGAATCGGATATTGCGACTTTTTTGGATTAAGAACCAAGGCGTTACGCTCTGCCCACACAGATATCCGAACCAAATCCAAGTTCAACTTTGCCACTGCCGCTTGAACATCACAAGGCTTGAACGAAATATATATCTGTAAGTCGTCAGCATACATGTACAAATACTTACAATTCTCTATATTTTTAATAATATCTGCACTGTAAACAATTAAGAGTAAATGACCTAAAATGGATCCTTGTGGTACTCTTCGGTCCACAAGTCGCTCACCAGAGATAGTTTTATCTTTTCCATTTAATTGTATTTCAACTCGCTGTGACCTGTTTTTAAAGTAACTGGCAAACCAATGGGTTGCGTTTCTACTTAATCCATAAAACTATAATTTTGATAGAAGTAATGGAATATTGAGGGTTTCGAACGTAAAATAGTACCCTCACCGTTAACCTGTGCAGTCAGTATATCATCTACGACCTCTATAAGTGCAGTGGTAGTGCTGTGCTTCTTTCTGAAACCAGACTGCAGCTTAGGAAGGATGTTATTTGATTCAAAGTACTTTGTCAGCTGATTACATGCAAGCTTTTCAATTACTTTAGAAAGGCACGGAAGAATGCTAATAGGCCTAAGATCCGACATACAAACAGGGTTACTAATTTTAGGTATAGGTTTCACGGTGGATTTTTTCCAGACATTCGGATAGGTATTTGTCGCAAAAGATTTATTAATTATGTTATTTCTGTAATAACGTCATTAGGTAATAACTTTAACATATCAAGAGAAATGCCATTGCACCCCACTGCATTAGACTGCAGAGTTAATAACTTTAACCACCTCGATTTCCGACACTTCTTTGAAATTAAAAGAGTTATCATTTGTGCCATTAAATTCAAAGAAAGTGAGAAGGGACAAAGAAACGTAATTTTTTCCAGGAATATTAAGAAAATGATTGTTTAAGGCATTAGAGTCATTAAAATGAGATGGCAGAGAAGTATCCTTACTTTTTATTTGAACTTGTTGTTTAATGTGCTTCCACATTATTTTAGGTTGATTTAATTTGGAGTTAACATAAAATTTGAAATAGGCAATCTTTTCTGCAACTATCGCTTTGTTTACTACTGATTTTAGTTCCCTATAATAATCCTTATGTGGAGCAAGTTTTGTTTTCCGGGCTCTAACATGGGCTTCATTGCGTGTCCTCATCATACATTTTATGTTATGCGTTATCCAGGGATAATTTTTTTTTATATAGATAGTTTTAGGTGTTGCGTGAACATTAAATATATCTAATACAGTTTTGTTAAGATAATCAACCATATCAATTATGTTATTTGATAACGCGAAGTGCCCGTTGATGTGTTTTAAATCTTTGTTGAAAAGATTTATGTCCATATCTCTTAAAGGTCTGTACGTGGCGCTCTTAGGCTGAAACCTAGGCTTGGGAATATCAAGTTCACATACAATAAAAGCATGGCTACTGAGGTCACTAATATAGTCCACTCTTATGTATGACACAGATGCATCGGAACATATAACGTCTTAAGAGTGTCTCACTATGTTCAGTGAAATGCGTTGGTTCCTCAACATATTGCACGAGGTTATTGCACGTTAGGAAGTCGGAAAGCATTTTGGTACTAACACAATGTTTATTTAAAATGTCGATATTAAAGTCCCCAAGCAGTACTGTTTGATCATAGCCTACAAAAGAACCTAAGGACTCACTCAGCGCGTCCAGAAATGAATGTCACGCTTAACCAAGGGGGGCGATAAGCAGTACCGAAGACAAGGGACTTGCCGTTAATAAACGTTACCACCTTGTCGTTGCCGGTAATAATAATAATAGTTTTGACGGAAAGTCAATAATTGGATGCATACGTCGACCCTAACTTGAAGTTGAGCGGGTGAACCGTGTGAACGAGCGAGCGAGGGATATCCATTCATCGTATTTCCAGGTTTTATTTAATTCTTTGAGTTGGTTTTCTGGAGCAGTATGAGAGCACTTGCGGTTTTGCTAAATGATTAAAGCTGTGGATTTTCTTCAACCAAGTTCTTTAACACGTTCTATCTATCTATGATCTTCCTGAACGCGGACAATGGTTATGTTAAAATTTGCCATTTTTAAATTAATTGAATCAATGTGTTAGGCTGTGCGGATGGAGAGCGCTCGTCGTGATATTTCCATTTTTATTTAATAAAAAAAAAATTAAAAAAAAAGAAAAGAAAGGAAAGAACTACTCCGTTTGCTTGCGTAACTATCACTGGTCGTCTCTTTATATATACTACACTAAAGGATTTCTAGAACATGCCTGGACATTCTAAAAAATCACAAATTAAAAAGCAAAGACTTTCTTGGCAACCCAATACTTTTACCACATGTAAAGGTTGCATGCACTTTTTCTTCGGTGTGTTTTTTTCGCATTATGAACTATTACTAATCATGCAGCTTTACAAATAAATATGTGCTCAAATAAATCTCTGCAGTTCTCCATTTCCTTTACTTTTATCCCGTCCGTGAAGTCACGGTCTTATCCCTTGATCCACGGACGCATCGAACCGCGGACATGCAATTTGTCGGCGCTCCGTCTACATTTACTGAAATGAAAATGGGATAGGTATTTTTTTGTAATGCGTACCTATTGAAATTACTTACTGTTTATATAATCATTATTATCACATTATTGACGACCGCGTGGCCTAGTGGTCAGAGTACCTGACTTCTAAGCCGCGGGTCCTGGGTTCGAATCACAGCCGAAGCCAGCATTTGTGCTAAAACATAAATTGTTGGTTTTCGGGTCTGGTTGTGTTGTGATTGTCCCCGTGTTTCTGACACTGCATCCTAGCCTACCTCCGATCTTATCCCATCAGCGTTACATCGGGCGCGGGAAGGTTGGGACGAGTGAGTGCCTCTGTATTTACGCGTACACTTGTGGCACTAGAATATCTCCTGTGCAGTTGATGGCTCTCGACAGAAGTCGGCAGTTGTCGCCGTGGTCGAAATCGGCTAGGAGAACATTACATCATTATCACATTAAGGGATAATTTTAAATATAAATATGTCTCGAAACAACGTTTGTTTATAGAATTAGTACTGCTGCGTCGAAATCCATTACGACAATGGGAGAGCGAGTAAGTAAAGTAACAGCTTATCCCACTGCTGAGCTCTTTTCATTTTGAGGGTTTGGAGCTGGAGAGAATCCGCCCGCCGCAGTGCCAGTTATTCTGTGTCAGTCGTAAAGCAGTAATGTGCAACGTTTTGCTCGTTTCGTCATTTTATACAATGAAAAAAAAACTTCTACTCTTAAAATAACAGTATAAAATGGTCCTTTGGTCGCTATAGCTGCAAAATTCAAGGTAAATAAAAGGAGTACATTTATACGATCGTACAGCTATGCTGTATCCGACGTCGACAGCAATGAGTGATTGATGGGCCGTCATACCCACACAGCTTTACATACAAACCTTTTAGTAACGTTGTATATCAACGTATAAAAAGAACATTTCCGCGATACTTTTGCCGACTTGTTTATTTCGTTTTGTGAATGGAGACTTTCAGTATAGCTTTTGTAGGGGTTTTTTTTTCCAAATACCGAAAATATACTAAATATTACGAGCCGTAGTAAGTCGGGAACTGGGTACATTTTAGGACCGATAAAATATTGACATATCAAAATATCGATATTTTTTATCAACAGTTTCAATAGCTCAACAATACTGCCTTCGTAAACCCTTCGCCATATCACCTTCATTTCGGGAGCACTCCCCTCGTTGCCTCAGCTAGTATCGGAAATCCTTGGCGTTGACATATAGAGTGACGTTTAGTTTCGCAGTCACTTGGAAAAAAAGACCAAAGTGGATTCTAAAAGCGTGGCGTGCTGAGTAAAGCGGAACAGTATTTGGTGCCGGCCTACTGCTTGCAACTTTACAAGGCGCAGGTTCGGCCTCACATGGAGTACTGTTGTCATCTCTGGGCAGAGGTACCCCAGTGCCGGCTCGTTCCATTCAACGAAGAGCGGCTTTAATCGTCAACGACCATGTTCGTGCGTGATCCATTAACCACAAAATGCAAAGAGATGTTGCATTTTTTACAGGAGCTACCACAGGGAGTATTCCGAGTAAGAAAAAGTAAAGTAAAGTTTCAGCCTATAAATGTCCCACTGCTGAGCCCAGGCGTCCTCTCATTTCTGAGAGGGTTTTGGAGCTAGGAAGAATCCGCCACGCTGCTCCAATGCGGATTGGCGGACGTCTTCTTTTTCTTTTTTTCTTTTTCAACCTTTCACCACCCAATGCTGAGTGTAGGTCTCTTCAAATGCACGCCATTCTTCCCGGTTTTGCGCCTTTCGCATCCAGTCCTTTCCGGCCACTCTAAAAAGGTCGTCGGTCCAACGCATCGGTTGCCTGCATACATTTCTATGCCCTACTCTAGGCCTCCACTCAAGCACCCGACTACCCCACCTGTTGTCCTGTCTACGACATATATGGCCCGCCCACTTCCATTTTCTGCTAGCGATCACATGAGCTATGTCGACCAATTTCGTTCTCTTCCGGATATCTGTGTTCCTGATTCGATCACGTAGAGAGATACCTAACATAGCCCGTTCCATGACTCTTTGAGTGACTTGGAGCTTGTGTAACACTTGCTTTGCCAGGCGGACGTCACGTCTTCGAAAATATTTTTATTTCTCAGACTTGCAGGTTTTCTCAAGATGTTTTCTTTCACCGCAGAGCACGTGGTAAATCAGTACTTAAAATAAAAAAAATGAGATGTGCCGGCACCGGGTATAGAACACAGGTCACTCGCGTACTATGAAATTTAAAGCGAGCGCCTAGGCCCTGAGCTACGACGAGTAATTTTTCGCATTAGTTCCAGCCACTAAGTTTCACTATCGCACATTGCGACACAACTAAAAATTTCATGATCACCACCTTGATGGTAGGCTTTCAATCACAGTGATTTTTTTTGCAGAATTTTCTGCCACGTAAGACAACTTTATAGAATCTGCTGCCGCCAGCGGTTCTTCCGCACCGATACGACTCGGAGACCTTCAAGAAGAGAGCCTACTTCTTACTCAAAGGCCGGCAACGCATTCACTATTCTTCTGGTATTGTAGATATTCATGGGCGGTGGTGATTTCTTACCATCAGGTAAGTTGCATGCTGCAAGACAATGCAAGTTTTCCCACTCTTTTATTTTTTATTTATTGGATAAAGTGACGAGACGAGCAAAATATTCACCTGATGGTAAGTTCAACGTCTGCCCATAACAGATGCTGCCACACTGCGCCCGTCACTCTGAGACGTAATTTCTTAAGTCTCATATGCCCAGTGATAACGCTAGCTCTCAGTGCCCTTCAGACCGAAACACAGTAATGTTTGCATACTACTGCTTCACGGCAGAATAACTGGCCCTGGGGTGGTACCTACCTAGACGGATTCCTGCATAGGAATCCTACCTTCTGTTACGGCACTGCAAGATATCATCTGGTATTTTTTTTATTCCAAATTAGTATGGGAGTATATAGAAAATGCAAATAACTTTCTTCATTTACTTTCGTTACGCTTTACCTTCGTACACTTATTAATATAAAAACAAATAGAACAGTAATAACTCCAACTCACATTTGCATGAGTACTATAATTTTAATCACAGGTACAACTATTTAACATTACGACATCCAATCACTAGTGGGCACACTACTAGAATGATACGAGATTTATACTGGCATTTTAACAACGTGGTGGGGGAGCCATACGACATCTCGCGACATTTCGTGACGTCATATGAAATACTTTTAAACAATACAAACATTCCGTAAGAGGGTATGAAATTCTTTACATATTATATTTGTTGGGGAAAACAACATCGTTAAATAATAAGTTGCTGATTTGATTATTGTAGTACTGACGAGGTGTAACGCCGTGACGTCACTTTAGCGGCACGTGC
The DNA here is from genome assembly GCA_019845155.1 of Luehdorfia chinensis. Classification (NCBI taxonomy): domain Eukaryota; kingdom Metazoa; phylum Arthropoda; class Insecta; order Lepidoptera; family Papilionidae; genus Luehdorfia; species Luehdorfia chinensis. The sequence continues at coordinate 275,912 of JAHVAK010000054.1, read as the reverse complement.
AAAGAGTCGTATTTAAGGGTTCGATTAGTGCAGGGGGCAGTTGAATTTGAGACACCGACTTTGTCACTCCTTCGAAACGAAACTGTCGGTTTACCTAGTTAATTGGTGATTAAGCGTAGTAAGGAGAAATGATTACACAAGGTGCATTTGAAATTGTTATTCTGCGCTATCTACACAAGGAACCATGTACCGCCTAATCAAGAGGTAAGCGGCGCTATCTCTCAGCCATCGCTGACTCCGACATATTAATGTTATTCATATACACAGCATCCTAACATGTTTATTTATTAAAAAACGATGTTAAATACGTTACGTTATTAAATAACGAACGCGACTTTTACAGACATAAATTATATATCCACAACACAAGCAGACGTGAAAACCAACGAGTTGTGTTTTTGCACAAATGTCGACCGACTGGGGTTTGAACCCAGGACCCGCGGCGCGGAAATCACTTTTAACAACTAGGCCGCACGGTTGTCGAATCGTATTGTTTCGCTTTTGTACATAGCACTGACAACACATATTTCTAAGATGTGATTACATTATCTAAGATACATTCAGAAATGTCACAAGCACCTGCCGTCTGACTCCTGACAATATCTCTGCACCACTATCGCTGACATTTCATACAATTCACGTCGTCTTGCTACGTTCAATGTAGGAGTTAAGATAACGTTATAAGATAGTTCTATTTAAAGCGACGTAAAATCCGTCTTAACTTCGTCTACTTCCATTGTATTAATTGCTGTAAATAGGTTACCTTGATAAACTTATACAATAAGTTATTGCACGTCGCGTGGCGCGAATCGGTGTGAGATAGTGATTCATACGCGTCATATTAAGGTCGATTCAATGGTCTTCAAATGCCTCTATCACAATTATATTGCGCTTATATGCTAATTTGAATAGAATAATATCAAGAAAACACTTAAATTAATTCATTAAAATTATTATCAAAAATCATCTAATATTGCTACATTGAAAAAAAAAACCGTTTTAAAAAATATGACGTGGATTTTTTTAAGGAATGTGATCACTATAACTCCCGAAAAAAATGACGTGTCAAGGATGGTAAGAAAGATGTTTTTTTACACGTTTCATAGTTTCGTGTGTTATTCTTGCTTAAAGTAATTAGAATCAGGCGTTACTTTGCGGAATCCATTATTATGAAGGAAATGAAGTTAATTTGCTAAGATCCGCATGCAAAGTATAAAATGGTGCGTTTTACCTAGTTTTTGAAGAGCACCGCCCGCACTCAGAAGCAGTCGCGCGTGCCATTATCAAGTCATATTTTGCATGCGGATTAGATAGCGGATAGCATATTAACTTCCTTTTCCTTTTCTTCATTGTTATTCTGCCGTAAAGTAGTAGTGTGCATTACTGTGTTTTTGCTCTGAAGGGCACTGAGAGCTATAGTAGTATGAGACTAAAGTGTAACAATGGTATGTTCTGGGTGAGACAACATTTATTGTGGGCAGACGTTGCGCTTACCTACTAGGTGAACGTATTGCTCGTCTCGTCATCGAAAAAGGTGTAACAAAATGATTTCTTATATTTACGCGAATATTACACATTTAATAAAACTACTTTTACGGATTTTATCGCGTTTAATTTGTAAACTATTTATAACCCGACGTTTCGAGTACTTTACAGCACCCATGGTCGCGGGGGGTTCCCCCCTCAAGCATAGTAAAGTATTGAAAGGGAAAATCTGCAAAGTAGTCTTTGTTTTAAACAATTGAGACAAATGGCGGAACCTATGATACTGAAGATAATCCAGTTAATAGAATCAGAATTTTCTTTACGGAAATCCATTATAATGAAGGAAAGAAAGTAAATTTGCTAAGATCCGCATGAAAATAGAAAATGGTGTATATTTTCTATTTTCATGCGGATTGAAATTTCCACAGTTGTGTTGGTGGGTGGCGGTTCCCGGTTGGGTGATTGCTTGTGCACACTGCTGTAGGAGAGCATGCGCTGCTCTTCAAAAACTAAGTACCACACACCATTTTCTATCTTAGTAAATTTACTTTCTTCTTTTTTTCCTCATTATGAAGATAGTATGTTAACCAGAAGATGGGCGTCAGCATCTGCGTTCACAGAGAGCAGTATTTAAACTACTTTAAACTACAGTACTACAGTACTTTAAAGCTGATTAATAAAAAGAATATACATTCATGATTATTTTTAATAAGCAATTTAATTTTATATCTTTAAATAAAAAAAAAATATGGTTGCAGTTGTGCACTGCAAAATTCTGATAGTTCTGAATCGATATAACGAAGTATTCCAGTTTAGAAACACTAATGAGCTTGTACTCAATAGCACTAGTCATCCGATGATTCAGTCAAAATTTTATGTGATTTAATAAATTCAATTTTTTTATATTCTTTCGGGTTTACTTCATATCTTCATATAAATGAGTCATCACTTACTTCGTATAAATGAGTTCACTTAATTGACATTAACATGAGATAACAGCAAATGGTCTATTGAACAATTAATTTGTATTCGATACACTGAAATTGACGGTTCCCACATAATGTTGAAACGACAGGTTATTAGTCTGTGGTAGTGACGTGCTGTTTGTTATCGAAATCTACAACGTTTTGACAATCATTAAATGCTTTAATGACGAAATTGTACGAAAATAGGTTCATGATTTTACTTTTGGATCCATATTTATTGGTGTTAGTGATGTGTAATTAAATGGACGGTCTGTGCAATACTGGTGGTAGGATTCCTATGCAGGAGCCCGTCTGGGTAGGTACAACCCCAGGGCCAGTTATTCTGCCGTGAAGCAGTAGTGTGCAAACATTACTGTGTTTCGGTTTGAAGGGCACTGAGAGCTCACTGGGCATATGAGACTTAAGAACTCATGTCTCAGGGTGACGGGCGCAGTGTGGTGTCACACAGAAATGTTCTGGATGACACAGTATTTCTTATGGGCATTGCACTTGTCATCAGGTTAACGTTTTGCTCGTTTCGTCACTTAGATCAATAAAAAAATGCAATTACACCACTGAGGTCGAGTACACAACACGTGTTCTAATCAAAACGAGGCATTACACAGTGATATTGATTCTACGACAGAGAGCCGCTGTGTGAGAAGCGCGTTCTTTTTTTAAGACTCACTAAGAGCGCTTAAAACTTTATTTATGGATTCCCAGAGCAAGGGCTTCCGAGGACGCTTCTGTTTATAATATTATAAGGGGAAAACTGGCTTGAGATGCGACGGTAACGCGAATAAGTTTGTTTGATATTTTTGGTATCACTGACGGCGGGGGCGGTATGATAGCATTGGCGTGTAATGTAAGTAAAGCGCTTGGGATCTAGCGGTCGCGTCGTCTAGATCCTCGAGAACGTGCCTTGGTCTCCTTTTTCCGCGAATCGATTGTTGGTGTAACGCGATGGGGTTGTATGTGGCGGCACTTACAACCAGTGGGTTGGGGTGTGTAACGGCAAAGTGTATATGTCGGCGGGAGGTCAACTTGAGTTATTGAGCTATGGTAGAAAGCCCAAAATCGATAAGGCGTTTTATATTAGGCAGGAACCACGGTGCTCCCGTGGACACCTAGCCTATGAACCGATTCTGGATGACCTGAAGTGAATTGGACGTGGAGAGGCATGCGCAAATACTGGGCTTGCGTATGTCATGATTAGACGAATGCAGGTTATACAAAGCCTGTATTCGTTATGTAATTCTGTTACGCAGGAACATCTTTGCGATTTTTATTTAGAAGCGTATGTAATCGGCCGAGGACGATAGCCGCTCGGTTGCTTACGCGGTTAATGAGTGGACCGAGGGTGAGTCTTGAGTCGAGTAGGAAGGCCTATGTATTTGACTGACTTTTCTCAGGGGGTTGCACGATCAAATGAATATGTCGTAGGGACATGCGGCTTTATACGACGAGGAAAGTACATGGCGACACTTTTGGTGGCGTTGACCACGATCCTCCATTTCCGAAACCAGCTCCCTAGGGTGCGGGCTGCGAATTGGAGACGCTTAGTGATAGTGTGTGGATTATGTCCAGACACGTATAGACATGTGACGTCGGCGAATAGGGCGAGTTCGACACAGCGGATGCGCGGTATGTCGTTGGTGAAGAGGGTGTATAGAACGGGATGAGCAAGGGATGATGATGGACTGAGCCTTTAGATAAACCAGTGCAGGCGGGATGTGCTTCGGAGCGTTCGAATGCGAAGAAAATCTAGTATGATGAGTAGGAGTTGATCTGGAACATCGTGCTCATATAACTTGTATGTGAGCCCGATGTGCCAGACCTTGTCGAATGCTTTCACTACGTCGAAGAAGAGTGCTCCGCTATGTTGCGTGATGTGGAGCACTTGTTGGGTACATGAGTGTTTGGCTCGGAATTCAAACTACTCGTGGATAGGGGATCCCTATTATTGAGACTGCATGAAGTCTCTTAAGCGGGCGAGATGTAATCGCACATAGATTTTACTGAAGACCTTGAGGAGGCTAATAGGCCGATCCATGTACGGGAGAGTAGAATAGAACCCACCTATTTCCTACCGAGGTGTCATGAGAGGCGAATAAGGTATTGTACGGACAGCGTTTATTGGTGCAGAATTACACCACAATATGCAAATCTGTCACTATACTTCTCGTTGGAATGCAATGGGCAAAAAAAATTGACTCGTACCAAAATGGCGGCGACCACGTACGCCACCCGTCACATCTCATGTCCCGCAGGGGCGAAATGTGACTTGTGTCTCTGCCTACCCCTTATATGGGACAAGGCATCCCTGTACTAGTATGTAGGTATACAAAAGTATATGTCCATCATAGTATAGTTTTAATTATAAGCCTCATAATTAGCGCAGCAAAGTTCTAGTTATGTAACAAACAGTGTAATTAATGTCGTAAATCATGACACCGGAGCGTTCCTAATCATTTCACTAATCGCTCCATTGAACTATGTACTCTTTCAGACATTAATTTAAAAAATGTTTTAGGAATTTATTACCTTAGTAATATTCGGTGCAATTCCGAGCTGATATGAAATGACTACAGTTTCGTTTCATAGGCTATAGAGTTTATTAAAACTATGATTGTTCAGTGGCTAAAGCTTGCAAGAAACTAAAACTAAAAACAACAAAAATTGAAGAGACAAGAGAGGGAGAGAAAGAAAGAGAAAGAGAAATTCAAAAAATGCAACCATTAAACAAAAAGTAGTAAAATAGCTTATTATTACAATATTTAGAAGTTATTTCTTATTTATACAAAGGGTTATCCCTTTGGGTGATATTTAATCCCTGGAAAAGAATAGAATAGAATAGAATAGAATAAATTTTTATTCAATATAGACTATTTATACATAGTACTTATTGAAAGTCATTTTTTTTAAGCTACACTGGTTCGCAAAAATGCGTCTGTCCTGGGAAGAACCAGTAAGAAACCCAGCGGGCTTTTTTTTTTAGTCATTTTTAAAATAATGTACAATAACTGTATTACAATAGCTGTATTATAAAGATGTAGAAATGGCTTGGCGGCGATCACCTCATTCCCAGGGGTTATCATCATCTATGTATTCTTTAATATTATAATAACCCTTTTTATGAAGTCTTTGTTTAATATAAAATTTAAACTTTTTGATTGAAAGACTTTTAGCACTTTCTGGGATTTTGTTGTAAAAACGTATACATTGCCCCATAAAAGAGTTACTGAAGTCGGGTAACTGGCATAATTAATTTGTGCTTGTTCCTGGTATTCACATTATGAACATCACTTTTTTTAGTGAACTGGTTTATGTTCTTGTGTACATACAAAACGTTTTCAAATATATATTGAGAGGCCAAGGTTAAGATATTAATTTCTTTAAATTTATCCCTAAGAGACACTTTAGAGCCAAGATTATAAATAGCTCTTACGGCCCTCTTTTGCAAAACAAAAATCACTTCAACATCAGTTGCATTTTCCCATAGCAAAATACCATAAGACATTATGCTATGAAAATAACTAAAATAAACCAATTTAGCAGTTTCAACGTTAGTCAAATTCCTAATTTTTTTTACAGCATAAGCTGCAGAGCTAAGTCTACTTGCTAGTTTAGATATATGGGGGCTCCATTGAAGTTTTGCGTCAAGAGTTATTCCAAGAAAGACAGCAGTATCCACAAGGCTCAACTCTTCCCCACTCACAAGCACATTTACATCTAATTGTTTAACATTTGGTGTTGTGAATTTAATACATTTTGTTTTATTGCCGTTTAAAAGCAAATTATTAACATTAAACCAATGCACTAATTTTGAAATAGCATTATTCACCTCGTCATATAATAAAAGTTGACGTTTTATCTTAAAAATCAAAGATGTATCATCAGCAAATAACACTATATCATGGTTGTCCCCTACTAGGTAAGGTAAGTCATTAATGTAAATAAGAAATAGAAATGGGCCGAGAATCGAACCCTGCGGGACACCCTGCTATTGATAACTACTGTCTGCGTTCTATTACTCAAATATGAAATTAGAAGTTGAAGTGCAGAATTTCTTACACCGTAGTGATGTAGTTTCCTGATAAGTGTTTCATGATCAACGCAATCGAAGGCCTTAGAAAGATCACAGAAAACACCCAAGGCATCCCGTGAACTCTCCCAGGCTTCGAATATATTCTTAATAAGTTCAACACCTGCATCGGTTGTAGAACGACCCCTCGTAAAGCCAAATTGGTTTTTGTGAAACAATTTATTTAAATTGAAATGTTTTACCATTTGATTAAGTATAATTTTTTCAAAAATTTTACTTAATTTTGGTAGTACAGAAATAGGTCTAAAGTTAGCAGGGTCCGATGTACTACCAGATTTAAATAAAGGTATGATTTTACTATGTTTCATCAAATCAGGAAACACACCAAATGCAATACCGGAATTAAAAATTATGGCTAATTGAGGTGCAATTATATCTATAATAGACGCACTAACTTCCACGGACATACCCCATAGATCCGCGGTTCTCTTACAATCAATACTTTTAAAAGTATTAAGAATGTCATTTCCATCTACCATATCGAATTTAAAATCTTATGATATAAATTTAAGATATAATTCGTTACAGGCTATGTCTAATGAATTATTGTTGTAAAAGACAGAGCCCCCAAAAATAAATAATCTTCTGTACTTATTCTAGAGATTCGTTATTTATTATTTCGTTATGTTTAGAGAACAAAGACCAGCTAGGTTTCTTATTGTTTCCCTGGACTGGAGTTTTTTCGATCCTGTTAAGTAAAATGATGAACTTCATTAAGAATTATGTAAATCTACTATATTTTAATATTCTGCCGGTACCTGGCCTGTGGACTTACACGACGATAAGGTTAGGACCCATAATTTATTAGTTAAAGTGTCTAAGCTAGAATAGGATAGCGAGAAAAATTAATAAGTAGTATGAAGTAAACCGTCTTAAGGTAAACATGTTGTTTCTTTTATAAATCAAATGCCAATCAAATTAAGACCTTAGTGCACTTAACATATGGTCCAATCGTTCCGGATTTCGTTATTGAAAAAACATTAAAAATAATTATTGTGCATACAACGAATAGTTTATGAAGAATGAATTAGAGTTATAATTATTTAACTGTGTTTGCTGCAAAATATATACAAAACTTTATCAAAACAGTGATAGTTGCGTTTTATAAAGTATACGGATTACGTCAGTGGGAAATGTGTGATTTGTGTGATTAAAAACAGTTTTAAAAATAAAGTGCCGAACTGTATCTAAGACTATAAGACTATATAATTAAATTGAAAAAAAAAATTGTTTGTTATAATACGTTTCTGCGATATAAACTGTCTGGCGCTTGGTATCGTTAAAAAGTTAGATTCCTTAGAAGATTATTCCAAGGATTTTAAGACGTTGCATCAGAAAATAATACAAGAAATAGACCACGACATTTATGATCATTTCGAGGAGCTATACTATACATATAAGGCAGAATTAAGAAACACTTTACAAAAATTACAACCAGATAAAGAAAATAAGTTGGAACAATCAGGGCAGAAGGAATGCCAAAAACCGAGCGACATCAAGTTGCCACGTATTTCCATACCCATATTTAGTGGCGATTAAACTGAATGGCAATCGTTTCACGATTTGTTTATGGCACTTATACACAAACATGATACACCTGAAGATGTACAGAAGCTTCATTATCTGAAGAGTAACTTAAGAGGGGATCCAGAAGTATTATTAAGACAGTTTGCTATTACAGGAGATAATTATGCTGACGCGTGGTCTGTCCTAAAAAAGCGTTATGACAATAAGAGATACATAGCAAATTGTATTTTTAAAAAATTTTTTGGTCAAAAATCCTTACGTTATGAGTCGGCTAACCTATTGAAGCAGCTTTTGGACACATCTGTAGAATGTATGAATGCACTAAAGAATCTCGGTATATCCACTGTGCAGAGCGATCCTATGGTAATTTATATTATAGTATTAAAATTGGACACAGTTACACACAAGCAATGGGAGGAGTCTATTAGTGTGGACAGCTCGGACAACTTTCCATCTTTTGAACAGTTAGAGATGGTGGAACCTACAAAGAAAATAAACAAACTTGTGAACCAAAAGTCTTTTCATTCTGCGAGTAAGGCGGAAATGCAGTGTAGTTTCTGTAAAGAAGAGAGGTATAAGTTTGTCCAGAGCAATAATTTATGTTTTAATTGTCTTATACCTAATCACACAGTATTCAAGTGTAAACAAGCAACATCGTGCAAGATTTGCAGAAAACGTCACCACTCTTTGTTACATAATGATAAAAGGCATTTTTTAATGAAGAAAAAGAAAACAACAGAAGAAGAAGGCTTAGGACAACAAGATAAGACGGAAGTAAATGAAACAGCAAATATGTCTAAGGCACACCCTGGTCAAAGGATTTTATTGGCAACAGCACTGGTGGGCGTAACTTCAAGTTCAGGCGAAACACACGTCTTCCGTGCGTTAATTGACCAGGGTTCGGAGGCCTCGTCCGTAACCGCACGGGTCGTCGACTTGTTAGGTTTAAAGAAAATTAATATCAACGGCGTGGTCTCTGGAATAGGAAGGGAAAACAGTATATGCATTAATCATATGGCAGAGTTACAAATTAAATCTAGATGTGAACCAAACTTTTCTGTCAATATTAAGGCATATATTTTAAAGTCATTAACTCGTAAGTTACCTGCTAAAGAAGTTAAAATTTATGGTTGGCCTCAGTTAAGTAACATGAAGTTAGCTGATCTCAAGTTTCACACGCCGGGTAGGGTAGACATCCTTCTCGGAGCTGATGTTTTATGTAAGATAATAAACTCAGGTTAAATTAGGGGGCCAAGTGGACTAATTGCTCAGCACACAAACCTGGGCTGGATTTTATCAGGCGAGATAAACCCATCAGCAAATAGTCGACAGCAAATTACAAGCCTACATATCACTAATTTAAATGATGAAACCAACATTTTACTGAGGAAGTTATAGGAGATAGATGCAGAGCTTTATACAAAAAGAAAAATGTTAACTGAAGAAGAATCTAAATGTGAAGAAATCTACGAAGCAACAACTACAAGGGATGAAAGTGGTAGGTATGTCGTACACTTACCTTTGAAGCAAAGTGTTGTAGACACGGTGATGATGTGTGGAGACACGAAGAAGCTGGCCATCGGCCGACTGGAATCTCTGGAAAGAAGATTTAGAAAAAATAAAAGATTAAAAATAGAATATAAAAAGGTGATAAATGAATACTTACAGTTGGGACACATGAAGAAAATTGAAGATGAAAATTGTCAAAAAGCAGTTTACCTTGCGCATCATCCAGTTATCAGAGAAGACAAAGACACAACAAAGACGAGGGTGGTCTTGGATGCCTCTGCAAAGGGTACAGACGGTTATTCTTTGATTGACTGTATGATGATAGTGCCAACATTACAAACAGATCTACGTAGTATTATTATCAAATGGAGATTAAATAAAATTTGCGTTATTGGTGATATAGTAAAAATGTATAGACAGGTTCGGATAACCGAAGAGCACGCAGTTTATATCTTGGATATCACGCAGACTTACAGTGCATTGTATGGCGAGATAAGGAAAATGACGAAATTACCAGCTATAAACTATTGACAGTTACCTTTGGAACTGCTGCGGCGCCCTATCTTGCGGTAAAAACATTATATATAACAGAATATCCAGATACCGCAGCTGTAATGAAAGGATCATTTTATATGGATGATTTAATGGCAGGAAAATAAAGTATAGAACAAACGAAGAAAATGTGCAATGAAATAAGTAAATAAATAAAAAAAGGAGGATTTGAAATGCAAAAATGGTCTAGCAACTGTGAAGAAGTATTGGATTATTTACAAGAAAATGAAAGCAGCACAAATTATAGAATAGATATAAAATTAGATAACATTATAAAGATATTAGGGTTGACATGGGATAGGAAGGATAATATGTTTAAAATCACAATAAACTTACCTGAGATACAATTTCCTATTACCAAGAGATCCGTGCTTTCCGATATCGCTCGCCTGTTCGATCCGTTTGGATGGTTGTCGCCAGTTGTCATCACATCCAAGATATTAATTCAAAGGTTATGGCTTTGCAAATTAAATTGGGATGATGAGTTACCATTAGATTTGCGTGAGAACTGGATGAAGTATAGAGAAGAGTTGATACATTTACAGAACAGTGAGCTTCCGCGCTGGTTTAAAACTACTCCAACAAATTATAAGTATCTGGAACTGCATGGGTTTTCAGATGCACCTGTTCACGCATATGCAGCTGTGGCTTATCTAAAGGTAATTAATAACGATACAGTGCATATATTTATGATTGCTTCAAAAACGAAGGTTGCGCCTTTGAAGCAGCTATCTATTCCCAAACTGGAACTTAGTGCGGCCGCATTACTAGCAGACCTCATGAACGAAGTCGCAAATCTTTTGAACATACCCAAAGAGAAGATGTTTGCGTGGACTGACTCGATGGTTGTGCTCTCATGGTTACAATGTGAACCTATTAGATGGCGTACATTGGCAGATACTACCCGAGTACTAGAAAATAATCGCTGGAATCATGTTCAGTCCTCTGATAACCCTGCCGATATAGCTACAAGAGGTGTTAAGGCATACTTAGCAAAACAACACATTTGGTGGAATGGACCGAACTGGCTGAAACAAAGACACATAAGAACAGAGAGATTTTAGACACCACAAACAGAATAAGAACTCAAGAGTTCATTTCACAATTTCGTAGATGAAGAACCAATTTGGGAACGTTTTTCATATTTATCAAGACTGAGAAGAGTGTTATCGTACTGTAGAAGGTTACTGCAAAATAAACAGAAGAAAAATGAAATATTGACAGTTGATGAAATGAACTTGATAGAAATAAGATGCGTTAAATTTTACCAAAACAAAATGTATCATAATGAAATAGAATGTTTGAAACGGGATGGAAGAGTAACAAGTAGCAGCTCGATGATTAATCTGACACCATATATTGATGAGAATGGATTAATGAGAGTTGGCGGACGACTACATAACGCTGTGAACTTACCAACTAATACCAAAGACCCAATTATCGTTCCTGCTAAACAACACCTTACCAAGCATAAAATAAATGAAGCACATACAAGAACTCTCCACGGAGGTCTTCTGCAAATGATGGCATACATTCGATGCAAAAACTGGATCATTAACTTGAAGTCGGCTGTTAGAGGATTCATACGTAATTGTATAATATGCATTAGGGACAAGGCTAAAACGAAACATCAACTTATGGGAAACTTACCCACGCAAAGAGTGTCTCCATCTCGTGCTTTTGTCAACAGCGGTGTGGATTATGCGGGACCTGTACAAGACAGAACCTCTAAAGGACGGGGCAATAAGTCTTCGAAGGGCTATATTTGTCTATTTATCTGCATGTCGACAAAGGCAATACATCTGGAGTGTGTCACTGACCTTATTTCACAAGCATTTATTGCAGCATTTCGAAGATTTTTTGCCAGACGGTGTCATTGCTCACATCTGTGGAGTGACAATGGCACTAACTTCGTAGGCGCTGCAAAGGAGCTCCGGCGTATGTTCGAAGCTGGAAAAAGCAATTTGGCCAAAGAAATAGCGCAACTTTTAGCCAATGATGGCACCGCATGGCACTTCACACCACCCAGAGCACCTAATTTCGGCGGTTTGTGGGAGGCCGGTGTGAAATCCGCCAAGCAACACTTATCGAGAATTAACGGTACAACGAAGCTGACATACGAGTAAATGGTAACGTTATTGGCACAAATTGAAGCGTGCCTTAACTCGAGACCTCTTTGTCATATGGATACCACCATGGAAACACTAGATCCTTTGACGCCCGGACATTTCTTGATCGGCAAACCGTTGATTGCACTTCCTGAGAGCGACTATGTTAGCAAAAACATAAACCTTTTAACTCGTTGGCAATTTATTCAAAGCAGAACACAAGATTTTTAGAGAAGATGGCAAGCAGAATACTTGCACACGTTACAACAAAGATGCAAGTGGCAAGTGGCAGTACCGTCTCCATCAATCGGGGATATAGTTATTGTTAAAGACGAAGATCTGCCTCCATGCAAGTGGCTATTAGGAAAAGTAGTCGCCTTACATCCAGGTTCTGATACACTGGTGCGTGTTGTATCTGTGCAGTATAAGGGAAATGCTATTATGAAGCGTCCCCTTTTTAAGTTGATTTTGCTTCCTGTTAAACCTGAGTAGTAGAAAATATTAAATTTAATATCCAGATAGAGTGGCATCCACGGGATCAGTTAATTTATGTTCTTTTCAAATTTTACTGTATAAGGCACCACAAATATGTTATTTTGATTCTATTTATTTTATTTTGTATGTCATAAGTTGTATGTAATAAGCATAATTACTCGTTCACCATAAACTTTACCTATGCACTATTTAGGTTGATATGTCATTGTTTTAAATTTAATTAATAATTAATGGTAGTTATTTGCTTTACATGTGGTTAATTTAATAAGATACAGTCAACTTAAGCTAACATTAGCCATACAGTTTGTTAAGTTTCAAATGATTTATATTTAGTTTCAGTTTTTATTATCGTAATTTGGTATAGTTTAAACTAGTTGCGATATCAATGTATTACATAGTTAGCAAGGATTGTATTGGTTGTTAGGAAATTTGTTCATGTTAGGATATTCAACTGATTTGGATTACCTCACTTGTTATTTGTTTTATTTAACTATATCTTATTTAACTACATATTTAGATTTTATAAATTTAAAAACAGTCGTTTTTGGCGGCCGGCATGTCTAAGCTAGAAAAGGATAGCGAGAAAAATTAATAAGTAGTATGAAGTAAACCGTCTTAACGTAAACCTATTGTTTCTTTTATAAATCAAATGCCAATCAAATTAAGACCTTAGTGCACTTAACAAAAAGTAACTTGTCATATCTGACGACCGCTGTAAGAATTAGACTAAGGAGACTTGTAAAAAGTACATTTATTATTTGTGAGGGCAAGGGATTTTAACCAAATATTTATACCGAAGGGAATCGTTACAATAAAAAGTGACTCCCTCGCTGTAGATAAAGTGCCTCCGACTACAAAAGACACTAAAAAAGCTGTTTTCAAATATGTATGTTTATTTTTTAAGTTTATTACTAATAGTAGCTATTCTCCAAGTTTTTACGTTTAAAATATATCGCTCTAAGGGTCGTACCGTAATGTTATGTAGTATATATATATAATCTTCCTCAAGAATTGGTATATCAAATGCAAAAAGAATTTTTTAAAATTCGACCAGTAGTTTCAGATATTAGCAAGTTCAAACAAAAAAAAAACTATAGCTTTGGTATGGTTCAGTACAGATTTTTTTTAGTATATATTAGTAAAAGTAAAAAAAGTAAAGTTTCAGCCTATAAATGTCCCACTACTGAGTACAGGCCACCTCTCATGTCTGACTAGTATAGAATAAAAATTAAAATGTACAGAGGTACTCCATGTATTTTTCAAGAATTAAATTTAAATAATTCGTTACTCCATGCAAACAAAGTTACGGACAATCATCGCAAGTAATGAATATTTTGACGAGGAAAAAATTCAAAGTAAAACGATATACAATGGCTGAATGGGACTGCAGAGTCTCGACAGCTGCGAGTGATTAATGGATTGTCACCCTGGCCGGCACTATCGAGACACTGCTTTAGTAAGCTTGAATCTGCATATATATTTTATGTACATTTTTTTACTGTTCATATTTCATTCCAACAGTTTTTAAAGATAGAAAATTTATGAAGTTTCATGAAAGAATATATATAAATATATATATTCTTTATAGGGGTATAAGGGGTAGTCAGAGACTGCAAAAACAGATGACTGCCACAATCCACGTTTCACCAAAACAATATAATGCACTTGGTGTAATAGGTGGTGAGCCCATCGCCACCATGCGCTGTTGGGTGCACAGTGCAGTTTAATTCCTTACTCGCCTTTTACGAGATCCATTGGATGAGATGGAGTGGTAGTATTCTTTTAACGAGCCGCCACCACACGGCGAAATCCGTTATAATAAAGGAAAGAAAGTTAATTTGCTAATATGGTGTATATTATCTAGTTTCGAAGAGCACCGCCCGCCGGCGCCCACTTTTCGCCCCCGTGGTAAACGAGACGTGACGGGTGGCAAATCACGTCGCCGCCATTTTGGTGCGAGTAAAAAATTCTTACTCGTCATTGCGGTCCCACGACCGGTATAGTGACAGCATTGCATATTATGGTGTTGTCCTGCCCGAAAAAAGGCTGTCCGTACAATAAATTAATCGCCTCTTACGACACCACGGTAGGAAAGAGGTAGGTCCTATTACACTGTGGGACACCCATCTGCTATTTAATAACAATGGTTGTAAATTTTACTTTAATTTTAAAGGGTAAGGTTTATAGCTATGTTACGAAGAGATTACTCCATTTTTGATAGAAGTTTGCAGCCAAATATGTACAAATTCACTGATGTTTCACCAATGTAGATATGAAATATGATTAGGACGACAACATAACATAGTAGGCCTAATTAGCTTTATAATTATTCGGCATTGTAAATATAAAAAATAAAGGTAAGAAAGTTCATTTGCTAAGATCCGCTCTTATCGGATCGGATCTTAGCAAGTTATTTTATTTCGTTTATTATAATGTATTTCCGCAAAGTAATGCCTGATTCTAATAACTATATTAAATTGGCTAGCACGGCCGAACAGGCAAGACTCTAAACTGACAAAACTATATCGTTGTGCTGCTCAAAACGTTCGGTTCAATCAGCAGTGTAAGCAACAGCATGTTACACCTAATTATATTAACATACGGTCTGGCACACACAGTCCGGCAGCTGACATTGCTATTTCTAAAGCTCAAAAAAATTGCCTTCATGAGGAGTGCCGTCATTGGTTTTTTTATTAGATACCACTTGAAACTTTATCTCAAATTATTGTATTCAAAACTCTCCTTTAAACGGATCTTAGCAAATTAACTTACTTTCCTTCATTCTAATGGATTTCCGCAAAGTAACGCCTGATTCTATTAACTATGTTATAAATCTATCATAAATATCTTTAATTAATAAGACCATTAGTAGCCATTCTATCGATTAAGAATAAACCCATGTTAGCTCTACTCAAACCAATCGACAAATAAACTGATGTTAGATCAGAATATCAATTCAAATTCAATTATTGTAATTCCGATAGCAAACCGAGCTGCGAACCGTGTTGTTAGCCTGAAGCTAATACTTTGGGATACGATAAACCTCGTGAATTAGACTTTAATAATCTAGTTCATTAATCATCTTAATATATACGAGTATATATATAAAATAATTGAAAAAAAATCCCGCTGGGTTTCTTACTGGTTCTTACCAGGACAGAGGCATTTCTTTGCGAACCAGTGTAGTTTTAAAAAAAAATGACGTTCAATAAGTATTATGTAAATGATCTATATTGAATTAAAAAAAACATATTAAATTAATTACATGTTCTATTTATTTCTTCAAATTCTTAATGCTGTCTCATGCGTCTTACTAATGAACAGGTGCTGTTGGTGGAGGCTTTTGTTTGGTTTGCAATGCACTTTTACATTTTTAGGGAATATCTTACATTTTGTCATGGAGCGTGCTTTCGTTTTCTACGTTTCTTTGTAAATTTATTTATAATATATTTTTGGCAACGATAAAAAAAGAGGATACCTACGGAGTTTCATTTGCCTATTTCTTCTCCGTCAGAGGACACTCATAACGAAACGATAGTAGGTTGTAGAAAAAATGACGTTAGACAAATTAAATTTATATTTCTTACGTTGAGGAATAAATAATTATCATTAACTTCATTAATTTTTTATTAATGCTAAGCGAATTGCAAAGGAATTTGTTATAAAAATATTAAAATTCATTCAACCTGTTGTTTTTCAGAGAAAATCATTAACAGTCTTCGGGAGGATGTATGAATCAAAAATAATAATTGCAAATATGTAAGTACCTGCTGCGCCCCGCGGTTTTACCCCTTTAAAATAAGCCGACCGCAAGACTGTACCGTACATTCGGCCCTTCTCGGTTATGTTCGGTTCTCAGCGTACGGCTTCTTAAGGCCTAAAGTAAGTAGTTCTATAGCCTACGAGTAGAATCTTTCTGAATAAATTGGCTGTGTAATTCGCCGTGTGGTAGCGGTTTAAGAGAATCTACCACCCCATCTCATCCCGTGGGTGTCGTAGAAGTCGACAGAGGGAGAATGAAAATCAGGAGTTGGGCAGCAGCATCTTCCTGGAACGTCTAAATAAATAAACTGCGGTTGCCATCCCACCTGCCACAGCGTGGCAACTATGGCAAAATCCACTCAAAATGAAAACCATAAACTTTTGTGGCAATCTATAAGTTCAACAGTGGATTAGTGATAGGCTGAAATGATGATGATCATGACGGATAAATAGGTTATCTAATCAAAAAAAAATCAATGCGCCATCAAACATACAAACTCTAAAGCTTTATTATAGTCATTAAAAGTAAGAAAAGCGCAAACTCTGAGGGAAAATGTCGTCGTCGCCTTTCTGTATCAAACGTAAGCTTATGCTATTGGGTAGGGCTCAGAAGCTGTTACAATATATCCAGATCCTAAAATCAAGTGTGCAGCGTGCAAAATCAGCGGGCAGATACGCTGATCATAGAGGTACATGGTTATGATTTTTTTATTAAATAAAGTTACAAAACAAACAAAATGTTTACCATTTTTATTGTATAAAGTGATGAAACGAGCAAAACGTTCACCTGATGGTACGTGCAACATCCGCCCACAACAAATGCTGTGTCACCCAGAATATTTCTGTGTGACACCTCACTGTGCCCATCACCCAGAGACATATGTTCTTAAGTCTCATATGCCCAGTGATTACGCTAGATCACAGTGCCCTACAAACCGAAACACAATAATGTTTGCACACTACTGCTTCACGGCAGAATAACTGGCCCTAGGGTGGTACCTACCTAGACGGATTCCTGCATAGGAATCCTACCACCAGTAAAACTTGATGTCAACGTCTGCACATAATAAATGCTGCGTTACCCAGAACATTTCTGTGTGACGTTACATTGCGCCCATCACCCTGAGACATCAGTTCTTAAGTCTCATATGCCCAGTGATTACGCTAGCTCTCAGTGCCCTTCGAACCGAAATACAGTAATGTTGCACACTACTGCTTCTCGGTAGATTAACTGGCCCTGGGGTGGTACCTACCTAGACTACCACAAGTAAAAGCATTCCGTGTTGCTTAGTGGCAAAACAAATATATCTGTATTTCTACCACGATTTGTGTTACATGACCGGCCACATGCGTCCTCACAAACAAAAAATAAATAAGGAAATGCTGCAACTTGTTTTCCACAAGAGAAATTCTCAGAGTTGTTCATTTATCTAACTTGACAGTTAACGTTTGGGGACAGTTTGTTGTGTTTGCATTTATGTTTGCCTGGTAACAAGTTTTTATTGTTTAGTATTTATTTATTTAATTAATAATCAGCCATTAACTATTTTCCAGTGTCAAGTAACATATCAAGTATACAACCTTCAAGCAGCAAGACTTCAAGATTTTGATAGTTGACTTTTACTGAAGATTTGCTGGACGGAAACTGACTGGACTGAGACAAAACAAAAAGCACAATTTTGGTCTTCAGTTCAATTTTCCAATGACTGTATACTTTCAGTATTACTTGCTGCATAATAAAATATCAATGTTGAACATCAAAACTCCAAATGTATTCAGAAATTACAAAATTTAATAAAAACACTGCCACTTTTCGAATTGGCGCCCAAAAGTATATTGTTTAGTTATTCTCTTTTTTAACTTTATTTTACGTCTCATTGCGCGAAGCGGCGTGCGATAGTGCTCTAAACACGCCATGTAAAGGTCAAGCGATTCGGTGGTCTTCAAATGCCTCTATCACAATTATATAGCACTTATATGCCAATTTTAATATACACATATCAAAAAAACACTTTAATTATTTATTAAAATTATTTTGAAAAACCATCTATATTTCTACTTTGAAAAATTTTTTTTACGTGGACGTCCGGATATTTTTAGGGATGTGGTCACGATAACTTCCGAAAAAATGACGTATCGAGACCGGGTTTCTTTTATTGTGTTCAGAATCGTATCTAGTGATTTCATATTTCATTATTGTATCTATACTTAGCAATTATCTTTTTAATAGTTTTGTTAATTCGTGTTTATTTATTGTTATTTTAATCAGATTTTTAATAGTTATAAGTTTCACTTCTGTAACGTGCACTGAGTTGCACGCGTTCTTAATTTTCAACAAGACTAACTTTTGTCGTTTAACTATCTTAATGAAACGAATTCTTTTAAAGTATAGTTAATAGATTCAGGCGGTCTTTTTTATTGATAAAGTGACGAGACGAGCAAACGTTCACCTGATGGTAAGTGCGACGTATGCCTATAACAGACGCTGTGTTACTTACTCAGAATATTTCTATGTAGCCTGTCACCCTGAGGCATAAGTTCTTAAGTCTCATATGCCCAGTGATTACACTAGCTCTTAGAGACCTTCACCCAAACAGTAAATTTTGCACATTACTGTTACACTGCAGAATGACTGGTCCTGGGGTGGTACCTACCTAGACGGATTCCTGCAGAGGAGTCCTACCACCAGTTAATTTGCGGAAATCAGTAATAATAGAGAAAGAAAAGTTAATTTGCTAAGATTTGCATGCAACATTTAAAATGTTGTGGATGACCTAGTTCTTGGTCGGCACTGCCCGCCCTCCCGCGTGCGCACGTTTTCTTGTCGAATATACCTCAATGCCTCAAAACAGAAGTATACAACCAGTGCCTGTTGGCACTGATAGGACATACGGAAACTAGACATGGTTGTTCACTGCAGGCCGTATGAGGAAGCTGACCAATGAAGCTACCCTCTGACGTTACCCTAACTTCATCCTCGCCCTTCGTAATCTCATAAACCATTTATACGTTCAGCTTGATCTCATCATCGTTAATTAGCTCGTTGTTATTGTTCAAGATGATTTCCTTGTGTCTCCTGACACTAACATTATCTTTAGTGAACTCTCTCTCGTTTTGATGCCTTTTTTTCCGCGGGGGTTGCATTGTGCCGTCTCTATCCTGGTGCAAAGCGTGAAGGATTTTAGTGGTCCCTGCAAGTGATCGCATGTGCATTAACAAAAATTTGTCGACCCGTATTGTTGTTTTTCCTTTCAAAATCAACTGCTTGACCTCCCGAAAATACTCCTCACTGTACGATGATGTGGCGACAGACGACTTATTTTGTGTCATTACAGCAGTCCACAGAGGAAAAATTTTGACAACCTAATAAAGTTGCTTGAGAAATTGTGGCAGTAAAAAGGATTCGGTCGATCACCGTCGATTAAACGGGATTTAGATTCAGCAACGACATTGTTCAGGAATTCTGACACAATTATGCTTTTGTCGGGACCGTCCTCATTGCTATCGTTACTGTCAGATTAATCACAAATTTTAAAGCGGTACAATCCGGTACATAACTGGTACAAACGAACAGAAATCATAAAACTTTATTTTAATATAGTCCCACATTCTTCAATTTTTGCACCCCTTTATCTCCGTCCCCTTTGATACCTCAAATGATTTTAATCGCGGTACAATCAGGTTCGAACCCGGTAAAAACAAACTGAAGTCATAAAACTTTATTTTGAGATCATCCCTCATTTTCAGAATTTTTGCACCCGAATATCTCGTCCCCTTTGAGGTACAAACGATTTTAATAGCGGTACAATCCGGTACAAACCTACGATTGTACCAATCGATTAAAAGTCATAAAAAATTATTATTTTATATTCAGTTGCTAACTTCACATCGGTCACTCAGCGAGGTATGGAAAGGGCTATGTTCGGAGTTTCCCTACGAGATAAAATCCATAAATAAAAAAGTTTTACTGGTGGTAGGATTCCTATGCAGGAATCCGTCTAGGTAGGTACCACCCCAGGGCCAGTTATTCTGCCGTGAAGCAGTAGTGTGCAAACATTACTGTGTTTCGGTTTGAAGGGCACTGTGAGCTAGCGTAATCATTGGGCATATGGGACTCAAGAACTTATGTTTCAGGGTGATGGGCACAGTGTGGTGTCACACCAATTTTTTTTGGGTGACACAGCATTTGTTATGGGCAGACGTTGTACTTACTATCTGAACGTTTTGCTCGTTTCATCACTTTATCCAATAAAAAAAAGTCTGAAGTGGCAATAGGCCGGCGATATAGCTCGTAGAACCGATAACCGTTGGGTTATCGGTTACCGGGTACCGTTCTCCAGTAGCAACCTCGTACCGGCAGGGGCAGTGTAGGGCGACCCCTAACTAGATGGAGCGATGACCTCCATGGTTTTGCGGTAAGTCGATGGATGCAGGTGGCTCAAGACCGTGTTTTGTGGCAATCTATGGGGCGAGCCTATGTTCAACAGTGGACTATGATAGGCTGAAATTATGAAGATTGTGATGATGATTAACTCATCAAATCGTCTTTTTATACAGATCAAGTAAGAACAATTTCATCATCATTTCAGCCTATCACTAGTCCTCTGCTGAACATAGGTCTCCCCTATAGATTGCCACATAAGTTTGTAGCTCTCATTTTGGGGGTATTTTGCCATAGCTGCCACGCTTGGAAGGCGGGTTGGCAACCGCAATTTAGTTATTCAGATGGTCCAGGAAGATGCTGCTGCCCATCATCTGGTTTTAATTTTTACTCTGTCGACTTTTAGACACCCGCGGAATGAGACGGGGTGGTAGATCATGACTTGAAATGAATAATTCTTTTGCAAATGACTAATATTTGAATATAATTAAATTTTAAAAAAGAATGACAAACAAGGAACTCAGTTCCTCTGATGGTCGTTACGGAGCCATAGAAATCTTTATCCATCATGATTTTAGCATCATCGATGTTTAAATTGTAATAAAATATCTAAAGATGATTGCCTGGTGTGACATGGCTCGCCTCGTTGGCAGTAGGATCTTCGGTTCTGAACGTTAAAATAAATAAATGATTTAATTCATTAATTTGAGATCGTGTGATGTTAACAAGTCTCGGGACTGTATTCTTAAAAGTTAACTCGTCACCGAAAATCAATATTGTGATTTTAACTGAAAAATCTTGCTAAGTGACCTATTTGGCATTACCTCTCACGTAGAACAGCCAAACAATTTATAATGTATATAAATATTATATATATATATATTTTTGTTGTTATTTTGGTAATAAACATGTAAACAACGCGTAAGTATGTTGTGTACTGTACGTACGTCTTGTTTTTGTAAAGTAGTAAAATAAAGTAGTTCTTTGACTTGACTTGAAAAGACAGACAGACATTTTAAAAATTGATTTTTTTCTAATAAGTACTATATACGATACTCTCATAGGCATTGTGAAAGAATTGAATAGAATATATTTTTTTTTATTCATAATACTTATTGAAAGTCATTTTTTTTTTCTTTTTTTAACTACACAAAAAGCGTAAAAACTATTACGTTGTTTTTGCAAACAAAAACTTCAATTTTATTTATTTGCATACATTGGACCAACGAGTAAGCATCATTCGGTAGTTAGTGATCACCGCCGCTCGTGAACATCAGGAGGTATTGTGGATAGATTGCCGACCATTGAGAAAGGAGTTAGATGTTATTTAATAAGAGATCTTCACAAGTCCGGCCACATTTGAAAGTTTTTTAGACGCGCAACTTTTTTTACGATGTTTTCACACCACGAAAAATGTGATGAATCAACTCTTAACTCTGCATTTCACAACTTCAATTAAGCTAATATTGAGAATTTAGCTATAATATTAAAGGCAAGTGCTGTGGTACGACTCTAATTAACGGTACTACGGTACTTAACGGTCTAATTACGGTTTTCATAGAAATCTTTTCAATCAATAAACCAGTTTGCTTTACTTCTCTAAAAATGGTTATTAATTACACCCAGCAAATTGGCTGAATGGTTTGAAAAGTATTTTCGTTGTTTATTTTCTTTAGAAGCAGGTTTGCAGTTCGTTATTCTTGTTAACGTTATGCAAATCATTTATGAACAAAGGATCGATAAAAGCCAATGTTTTGGGGATATGAATTAAATATTCCATTTCTACACTGAGTTTTATTACACACATAGGTTCGAAAAGTTTCTTAAACAAATACTTTATATAAAGAGTTATTATAATGTGAAGAATACATGGATGATTATAATACCTCGGAATGAGGTGATCGCTGTCAGGTTGTATAGGTTGCTAATATATATATATATATATATATATATATATATATATATATATATATAATTAGAGTCGTACCACAGCACTTGCCTTTAATATCATAGCTAAATTCTTAATATTAGCTTAATTGGAGCTGTGAAATGCAGAGTTAAGAGTTGATTTACCACATTTTTCGTGGTGTGAAAACATCATAAACAAAATTGTGCGTCTAAAAACTTTCGAATGTGGCCGATTTGTGAAGATCTCTTATTAAATAACATCTAACTCCTTTCTCAATGGTCGACAATCTATCCACAATACCTCCTGATGTTCACGAGCGGCGGTGATCACTAACTACCGAATGATGCTTACTCGTTGGTCCAATGTATGCAAATAAATAAAATTGAAGTTTATGTTTGCAAAAACAACGTAATCGTTTTTACGCTTTTTATAAAGAGTTATTATAATGTGAAAAGCACAAAGTGATGAAACGAGCAAAACGTTCACCTGATGGTAAGTGCAACGTCTGCCCATAACATACTGTGTCGCCCAGAAAATTTCTGTGTGACACCTCACTTTGCCCATCACCCTGAGACATGGGTTCTTAAGTCTCATATGCCCAGTGATTACGCTAGCTCTCAGTGCCCTTCAAACCGAAACACAGTAATGTTTGCACACTACTGTTTCACGGCAGAATAACTGGCCCTGGGGTGGTACCTACCTAGACGGATTCCTGCATAGGAATCCTACCACCAATCAAAAGAAGTATAATAAAAGCCGTGTGGTGGCGGCTAAAGAGAGTCTACCACCCCATCTCATCTCTCATAAGTAAACAGCGGTTGGCAAGCGCAGTTAATTTATTGAGATGTTCCAGGTACATGCTGCTATCCATCTCCTGGTTTCAATTTTCCCTGTGTCGACTTTTACGACACCCACGGGATCAGATGGGGTGGTAGATTCTTTCGACCGAACAGAATTTCTTACGCCAGATAAGAAAACAAAACATGTCGACATCAAGGTCTGAACAGATATTACTTCAAGGCTGACAAGCTCACCACTAGTTTTGAAACACGAGAGCATAATTCCTTTTTCAATTTAGATCTTCTGATACCTGCAAATTTTGGCGAATTATGGAAGTTAAAAAGAACCGCACAGTGTCACGGAATTCATTGTTAAACTTACTTTAGCGAGGTTTGCTCGATTGGGTCTAACTTCGGATGCCAGCTGCGGGATGTCAGCTTAAAGTTGTTAGTTGCATGCCGCCAAGTTAGAGCTTAGTTCAGAATTGGAACTAATAAAACGAATTCTAGTTGCAAATATCTTTCATTGTTTAGTTCTTGACAAGGGCGTAACGTCTAATTAATTTTCAATTTAAGTACATCAACCAACGTCGTTGTTTGTGTATTATGTGTACAGTAGTTCTTGATTATCTGATACAGTTGTATTTATCACTCGACGACTTTCTGTCGTAGAATCAATAAAACTTGGTAAAGCCTCATTTTGAGGTAAAGCACATGTCGTGTTCTCGACTTTAGTGGTGCTTATTGGTAGTGTTTTAGTGGTGGAGGGTAGCTGGTCACGGCTCCCGGTGACGGTATTTGTATGCTGGTGGACGCTATTAAGAGTAGTGTAGTAAAACATTGTGGCAGGTGTAAAATCCTAAGAAACTCATTATTTTAACCTTAAAAAGCTATTAATAAATATAAAATACAATACAAAAAAATACTCAAAATACATATTAAATAAATACATAACATAACTATGATAAATATATAGTGATACATAAATATGCACATACATATAAGCTAACATACACACATATATATATACAGAAATACCGTAACGGTTCGACATACATTTGTAAAAAAGAATCTACAGACAATTTTATATGCAATCTTTAAAATAATGCTCCCGTACTAATCTCTTAAAGCAGATCTTATTTTGAGCTATTCTAATGTCATCGGGCAAGGAGTTACAGAGCAGTGCAGCCTGAACGATAAATGAGGTACCATCGAATTTGGTTAAGTGTAATATGTAGGAATTGTAATCTTATAAAATGAAGCGGAACGTAGGACTCTTTCATGAGTTAAAGAAATGTATTGAACTTTGTCCTGAAGATAAGTAGGAGAAGTGGAATCATTTAAGATGGAGTAGAGAACATAGAGAATTCTAGAGTTATGCCTCTGTTTGACAGTGAGCCTTTTAAGGCGAGACCGATATTCAGAAATATGGTCGTACTTGCGAAAACCGAAGACAAACTGGATACAGTTATTAAGAAGGCGTTTTAGTCTATTAAGCAGCGGCATAATCAATAATGAGCACAACAAGTGATTGCACAAGCATAAGCTTGGTCTGAAAATTAAGAAAGTTCCTCAGACGGTAGAGGGATTGTTAGGTGGCAGTGATTCTCCGGCTTATATTGGTGACCTGTGTCCCCCAGGTTACCAAATTGTCGATATACAAAATATGGTAGATTTTACAGGCGTTTATTGACTCAAATGTGCCAGACTTTAATTGATATTGATGATAATTTCTTCCTGGCTCATTTTCGATCAACACAACAAATTCTGAACACTGCCAGCTATCAACTGCGCAGGAGATATTATATTATTTTATATAGATATTATTTTTTCACTCGTACCAAAATTGTGGCGATGTGGTTCGCCACCCAACACGACGTTTCCCGGAGAGGGAAAATGTTGGCCACGTTTGTGGTCTCTGCCTACTACCTTTTATTATACCTACCTTATATTGGAAAAAGACGTGACTGTATAAGTGTACGTAGAAACCCAGGGACACTTATTCGTCCTTAACTACTCACGACTAATGTAACGCTCATGCAATAAGATTCCGATAGGCGAGGTTGCGATTTCAGAGGCTTGGGGACAGTCATAAAACACCCACAATAAGTATGTTTACACTATTGTTGAGTCCGCCTATGAATCGAAACCAGTTGCATAGTAGTTAGGTACTCTGATCACTAAGCCATCGATCGTCAAATTCTCAAACATTGTTACATACATTTGTTAATTTTAGGTTATGCATACTGCCTCTTTTACGCCATGCGTTTACTGGACTTTATCACTTGATAATGCCTCTAATGATATTATTTATAACCTATGCAGGCAAATATTTAAATGACTTCTATTTCTGTGTTTCGGTCTGAAGGGCACCAAGAGCTAGCGTAATCACTGCGCATATGAGACTTAAAAACTGATGTCTCAGGGTGACGGGCGCAGTGCGCAAAAAAAATCACAAACATCATATTAAATTTTAAATAATAACACTTCGTATCAAAATTATTTACGTACGAATATGATGATGTTCTCCTAGCCGATTTCGAACACGGCGACAACTGCCGACTTCTTTCGAGAGCCATCAACTGCGCAGGAGATATTATAGTGCCACAAGTGTACGCGCAAACACAGAGGCACTCACACGTCCCAACCTACCCGCGCCCGATGTAACGCTGACGCGATAAGATCGGAGGTAGGCTAGGAATATATAGGAAGTTTTAATCTCTGCATTTGGGATTTTTCGGTTTTCCTACTTTATGTACGTTAGACGTAACTACCTCGTAAGATATTTCTGTCGATGATTCTGATCAACTAAATTATCCAGCGGTCAGTGGACGAGTAACGGGATCAATTATAAACAAAGTACGATATCAAAGCGAAGGTCCGTTGTAATAACAATTTGAAACGTTGCCAATCTTGCACGTAGTGGCCTTTTGACTAATTGGCTGAAATAACATAGTACTAGTCTGTATAATTTTCATAATTGGTGATTATGACAAAAGTATATTTCGTTTGAAATATATCAATAAAGTGAAGAAATAAAACTACTTTTTACGGATTTTATCGCGTTTAATTTATAACTATTTTTTTTAATCCGTCGTTTCGGGCGCTTTACAGCACCCATGGTCACGGGGAGACTGAGGTGACAGTTGTCCCGATGTCATACTCGTAGTTAACCCGGAGTACCTTCAGCTTTTAATTACTATTTTTAGTCCGATCTACGCAGAAGAAGCTTACTGTGTCTTGAAGCCTTGCAGTGGTATGCTTGGTTTTTGATTTTATTTTATTAATAATAGGATCCCAAGCCGGTGGTAATACCCAACCATCTTCCCTATTGAAATTAGGATGTTTTTTAATTTCAATAGCCTCGCGAATCATCCTTGGTAGCAATCGTTGTTCTTTTGCAAGGATTTGTGGTCTATCAAATCTGATGTAATGGTTGGGATGATCCAGAAAATGGTCACAGACTGCAGACTTCCTAGAGCGTCGATGCTTCACATCAGCTATATGTTCTTTAACGCGGGTTTTTATGGATCTTTTAGTTTGCCCTATGTAAGAGAGACCACATTCACAATCCAGCTTGTATACTCCTGCATCTTGTAGAGGGATGTTACACTTGACAGATGGTAAAAACTGACTTATCTTCTTCGGCGGCTTGAAAAATGTTCTTATAGAAGCTCGCTTCAAGATATAGCCAATCTTGTCCGTGACTCCTCTGACATATGGAAGAACAGCAGGTACACGCTCGACTGTGGCCGGCTTCACTCGGTCACTGCGACGAAGGCGCGGAACCCGAAGCTTGTTGTCTTGCAAAACTTGCTTGACATGCTGAAGCTACGGCGGCCAGGTGTTTACTGTCACAGATCCCTTGTGCTCTCTGAAACAAAGATTTGCCCACGGTAGCTAAATGTGAAGGATGGTGGTGAGATTCACCATTTAAATACCTATTTGTATGGGTCTTTTTTCTATACACAGTGTGACACAAGGTGTTATTAGGATTCCGATTCAGTCCCCCCGTGACCATGGGTGTTGTAAAGCGCCCGAAACGTCGGGTTAAAAAAAATAGTTATAAATTAAACGCGATAAAATCCGTAAAAAGTAGTTTTATTTAAATGTAATATTCACGTAAATAAAAGAAAACATTAAAGTAAAGAAAGTTAAATTACTGAGGTCATTTAGATTTGTATTACCTAGTTTTTGAAGAGCACCGCCCGCCCTCCCTCAATAGCGTGCACAAGCAAACTAACACCGCCACCACTTGTCAGTAAGTATTTTCTCTTGATAAAGTGACGAGACGAGCAAAACGTACACCTTATGGTAAGTGCAACGTCTGCCCATAACAAATGCTGTGTGCAAACCCAGAACATTTCTGTGTGACACCTCACTGTGCCCATCACTCGAGACATGGGTTCTTAAGTCTCATATGCCCTGTGATTACGCTAGCTCTCAGTGCCCTTCAAACCGAAACACAGTAATGTTTGGACACTACTGCTTCACGGCATAATAACTCTGGGGTTGTACCTACCTAGAAGGATTCCTGCATTGAAATCCTACCACCAGGTCGTCTCGCCTTTATCTCCAACTCTCTACTGGTGCTGGATACGATTGTCTTTAACTACAATTGCATTGGTTCTCATATCTTATAAATATTTCTAAAAGTTTAACTAACTTATTTTATTACATAGTAAAACGGACAGATTCTAAGTAATGCTTTCGTTTATTTCACGTAAGTGCAGACGTTGTAATAGGGATAATTACGACCGTATTCAAGAAGGCCACGAAAATAGCGATTGTCACGAGCTTATGTTTCTCTGATAATGCTAATATCGTCGTGTGTTGTGATATACATTATTAACAGAACAGCATGCATTATTCGTATGTTACAGCGCGCGTCCAAAATTTTTCTGAGTAATATATTATTAATCTTTTAAAAGCTGGTGGTAGGATTCCTATGCAGGAATTCGGCTAGGTAGGTACCACCCCAGGGCCAGTTATTCTGCCGTGAAGCAGAAGTGTGCAAACTTTACTGTTTTTCGGTTTGAAGGGCACTGAGAGCTAGCGTAATCACTGGGCATATGAGACTTAAGAACTGATGTCTCAAGGCGACGGGTGCAGTGTGGTGTCACACAGTAATTTTCTGGGTGACACAACATTTGTTATGGGCAGACGTTACACTTGCCATCAGGTGAACGTTTTCCTCGTTTCGTCACTTTTATGAAAAAAAAAATCTGAGATTCCTCTGTCCAAAAAGAAACAGGCGAAATAAACTCCGCCGTTTTACAGCGTAAAATGCATCTTAACCGAACTCCCCCAAAAACGATCATTGGTAACCATAACTCAGGCGTCATTAGAATATTTGAATCATAAAGACTAGCTCTCGTAAGTCTCATCTTATATCTTTTAATACTTACAAAACTTTTTACAGGTGGTAGGATTCCTATGCAGGAATCCGCTTAGGTAGGTCAGGGACATCCACAGGGCCAGTTATTCTGCGGCAGTAACGTGCAAACATTTTTGTGTATCGGTTTAAATGTCACTGAGACCTAGCGTAATCACTGGGCATATGGGACTTATGAACTTATGTCTCAGGGTGACGGGCGCAATGTGGTGTCATGTTCTGGGTGACACAGCATCATTATGGGCAAATGTTGCACTTACCAACAAGTGAACGTTTGCTCGTTTTGTGACTTTATCTAATAAAAAAAAACTGTGTGGTGCCTACTCCCGCTTTCAGATCGCTAGTATCGAAGTACTTCTAAGTTCAATCTCTCGCGCAATGCTTTCACGTAAGGCTAGTAGGCTAGTAGGCTTGTATGTATAAATATCAAGTGGCCATGGTGGGATCGCGGTGCGCCTACGTAGCTCGACGCGCCCTCGGAACCGATTTAGGTACTCGCCGCACAGCGATGCCAGCCCGGACCATATACGCCGATGAGACATCAGGAAAAAATTCCCTCATCATCCTTTCCGACATAATGCTTAAAAAATTTCGAGCATATCCTTCGAATACTGTCGAGAACCATCTCCAAGCAAGAGCTTTTACGCTGTTGGAGCGGTTAACGTAAATATTAGTAACGAGCTGTGCCCCGCGGTTTAAAACCCGCGTGAAAAAGCCGACCCCGATCGATGATATACATCTTACTTCCCTATTGAAATCGGATTTTGGGGTTTTAATTTTTTGCGCTGAACCCTAATTATTATTTTTTTAATTAAAGTAGCCTGGATTACCCGTTATAATATCAGCTATCTGTCAGTGAAAGTCCCGTCAAAATCGGTCCAGCCGTTTCGGAGATTAGCCGGAATAAACAGACAGAAAGACAGACAAAAAATTTATAAATTGTTTTATTCTTACAAACAGATTCAATTTTATTTATTTGGATAGATGTTAACAGCATTGCTATTCTTTAACAAAAAATTCGACAAACCAACAGAAAAACGACTCTCTCATTAACGTACTCTATAGCTCCATGACAACTTTGTAGCGAGCGCTTTGCAACAACGCTTTGTGTTTCGAATTCGCGCCCCGAGCGCTGCGATGTGCTTTTGTTTAGAATTACCTACGCACTAACGATAGCGATGGGGCTTGTTCCTCTATTTGTATACGTGATAGATAATTATCAGCAATGTTAGCGAGGAGACAAATTTGAAAGAAAGAAAGAAAGAGATATTTATGTGAAGCAATCACAAAAAAATACAGGTCACAATAATTATTAATAATAATAATAAAACAAAAAAAAAAGTGGAAAATTTATATATCCACCTACACGGTGAAATGCTTCAAAAAGGAATGCCACTTAGGATATTCTAGGATGTAACACAACCTCGCCCTGATTTTCAGTGGCATCCTATATAATTATTTATATACTTATATAATATTTTTATACATATAGATATATATATATATATACATACATACATACACATATATACATATGCCATGTGTATCATAAACACACATACATGTACAAATATTGATATATACATACTGATAATGTTAATTCTTTGCGGGCAGAGGGTTAGCTAATTTCGCTTCCCACTGGCAGCTGACTACTTACGGCGAATTAAATGGATCATACCTCGTATGCTTTGTAAATTGTAGGTGTCAGAGACGTGGTAGCTCAGGAAGAGCAGTGGTAGCTGAGGGGCTAGGCGCTCGCTATAAATTTCACAGTACGCGAGTGACCTGGGTTCGATGCCGGCACCACTAAAAATGTTAATTGCAATTTTAAGTGCTGATTTACCACTTGTCGGCGGTGAAGGAAAACATAGTGAGGAAACCTGCATGTATGAGAAATAAAAACATTTCGAAGTCCGCCAACCCGCATTGGATCAGCGTGGCGGATTCTTTCCAGCTCCAAAATCATCTCGGAAATGAGAGGAGGCCTGTACTGAGCAGTTTTTTTTTTATTTCATAAAGTGATGAAACGAACAAAACGTTCACCTGATGGTAAGTGCAACGTCTGCCCATAACAAATGCTGTGCCACCCAGAAAATTTCTGTGTGACACTACTCTGTGCCCATCACCCTGAGACATCGGTTCTTAAGTCTCATAAGCCCAGTGATTACGCTAGCTCACAGTGCCCTGCAGACCGAAACACAGTAATGTTTGCACACTACTGCTTCACCGTAGAATAACTGGCCCTGGGGTGGTACCTACCTAGACGGACTCCTGCATAGGAAACCTACCACGTTTATAGGCTGTTACTTATTTTTTTTTTTAGGTGTCAGACAAATAATGAGTACTGTGTCCTCCTGATAGTGGTCCAGCATCAAAATGTCATCATAAACCACTAGTCGTCATCAGAGCCGACAAAGATCAGATGCTCTACTGTGCGTAATTATTTTGAGCTAGTTGATGCCGCGACTTCATCCGCATGGATATAGGATAGGATATATCCCGGGGAAGCTATTTCATTTTCCGGGATAAAATGTTTATATATCCATTTCCAGGACGCAAGCTATCTGTGTGTCAAATTTTGTCAAGTCCGGTTCAGCAGTTGACGAGTGGAAAGGTAACAAATATACAGAGGGACAGAGAGAGTTACTTTCGCCTTTATAATAAGGAAAGCATTCAGGATAAACATAGAATAGGATGGACTAAATTTATTTGACAAAACTTATTTACAGAGTACCCCGAATATTATATTTCTATTTGATAAATATGTAAAATACTGAAAAAAAACATGACAATTCATAGTAATATAATAAGCGTGAAAGTAACTCACGGTCCCTCTGTCTGTTCGTTACCTTTTCACGGTTAATCCGCTGAACCGATCTTAATTTTGGAAACGGACGTGGAATACTTTTTATGACAGAAAACAAAATAGTTCCGATGGGACATTTACTACGTCCACGCGGACGAAGTCACGGGCATCAGCTAGTTTAACATAAACAAAACTAAAAATGAAAACATATCCTCCTCTGAGAAACAGTGAAAATATCATATGAGTAGTTAACAAAAATATTATGACATAAAATAAGGTAACCAACCAGAAAATGGGCAGCAGCATCTTCCTGAGACATTTCAATTAATAGATTGCGGTTGCCAACTTGCCAGCCCTGCGTGGCAACGATGGCAAAATCCATATGTATCCTATATATATATATATATATATATATATATATATATATATATATATATATATATATATATATATATGACGACGATGATAAATTAGGATGCATCATTTTTGATCGGGCACTAAAAGTCGATGTCAAAACTTTAGATGCCTAGGCAATGAAAGCGCAAAGAAATTGTCGACCGCGCGGACTAGTGGCCAGAGCAACTGTGTTCTATACCGCAGCACCTGGTTTTAAATTAGAGGAGCCAACGTTTGTGCGTGCTAATGGTTTTCTTATTGTTAGCTGCACCGCCTATCATCATTTTGTTTATTCTCTGCTTTGCCTCATGGTTGACTGGTAGAGAATGCCTTTAGGCATTAAGTCCGCCATATGTACCACTAGTGCATTAAAGGTTAAATAAATAATTAAATAATTTCCCACTGAGTTGAAATTGATCCATATCGGTATCCGTATTAGGACTCTTATGTTGATGCTTCCAACGTTACAATACATTTGATATTATACCATCAGTAACATACTTGGTGTACGTTTCAGTACCGTTATTATATTACTGTGAATTTTCTATAGAGATATAAGTCGAAATAAACGTAAGGTAAACTGAAACAAAAAATGCTATTTAAGACATTTTTTTCCTTCGGTATTCTCAGTTGCGAATGTGAAATTGTTTTTATGACAAAAGTAAGGGCACCATAATAATTTATGTTATGTTTGTTGCACGTTTGCGTTTTGTTTTATTAACCCTATCCAATATGATTATATTCGTGTAATGGATAAGTTAGGCGTTTATTTATTTATTTTTATTTGATTAAGTGTCGAGAGGAGCAAAACGTTCACCTGATGGTAAGTGCAACGTCTGCCCATAACAGATGCTGTGTCACCTAGAAAAATCCGTATGACACCACACTGTGCCCATTACCCTGAGACATAAGTTGTTAAGTCTCGTATGCCCAGTGATTACGCTAGCTCACAGTGCCCTTCAAACCGAAACACAGTAATGTTTGCACACTACTGCTTCACGGCAGAATAACTGGCCCTGGGGTGGTACCTACCTAGACGGATTCCTGCATAGGAATCCTACCACCAGTTTATAATTAAACTTTTAATTTGAAATGGAAATAACTCATAAGTCATGAACTGAAACTAAATCTGTCTGCCTTCTGTATCTTGAAGAGAAACAATAAAATCTGTAGTAAATTTTAATACATAAAATGATAAAGTTACGATCACACATTTTAGCGTAAGAATATAACCTGCTTTGGCGTATCTGCTGAATTTTAGCGTAAGAAAGCATGTATTACTGTTGAACCTTACAATTTATTCCTTGGGATTGAAGCATCGTGAATATTTAACTGGCAAAGTGCAGATGCAACGCCTCATGCGGATGTTTTATGCAAGCCCAAGCAGCAAACAATGCAGAACGACTATACCTTTAACCGTCTAACTTAGATCAGTATTTAATAATGAACCTTATTTTGTTTATCTTAAAATTCAATTCTTATTTAAGTTTTTTTAAGTTTGTATGATTACGTACAATAAAGAAGAAAAGATTGAAAACGTTTTTAAAAAGTTCAAAGTCATAATTTCTTTGTTCGGTTTAGGTTTGTTTAAAGCCCTTATGAGTGTCAATACTTTCTGGTTTTGTACAACCTAAACATAGGAACTTGACGCCTCGACCCATAACTACTGGATAGTCACTTTTTTGTTAAATAAATTCGTGTTTTCCCGTACGTACATGATATTTTTAAAAATAAACAACGACGGAAGTGTCAAATTAGTCTTCTTGAAAGAGAGCAAGATTTTTGAATCGTAACGAAATGACGGCGACGCGGTTCGCGTCATTTCGTTACGAGAACGCAAACTTACAAACTTACAAAAATATGTAAGTGATATGCGTATAGTGATATTAATCTCTGCCTACCCACTTATATGGAAAAAAACATTGCTGTAAATATATGTATGTATTCGATGACGCGACTGGAGAAGCGGACCCTCCTCTCCAAAACCTTAAAAATTAAAAGACGCTCGTGAGCTAAAAACTTACTACAATATAGTAAATAAGTAAAGCCATTAATGAAAAATGACGTCACTTGATTATAAAAGCAGACTTGATTTATCGAATCGGCCAATTGGGCGTGTACGATATATGTTGGAGTTAGCAGCTACAATTTACGATATCGATACTAAACATTTGTTTTTCTATTCCAATCAATAGAGTATTGGCAAGCAAATAAAATATACGCGTAATCAACCGCGACAAAGCCGACGTGTGCGGACGTTATAACATTTTGACTACCCGTCATGGGATACAATTTATAGCAGTAATTACACAGCCTGTTCTTTATGTATGTAGATTAGTAAGAGAGACGAGATTTGAATACGTACTGTATATCAAAATGCGTGATAAATGAGCAGGCAAGCATTCTACCACTAAACTTGGCCGTGTGGTAGCGGCTTAAGAGAATCTACCACTTCGCTTCCCACTTCGTTGGATGACGTCATGGAACTCGCAGAACAAAATTCTATCATAATAAATGTAACTGGAGAAGCCTACCTACCTCCGATCTTATCGCATCAGCGTTACATCGGGCGCAGGTAGGTTGGGACGAGTGAGTGCCTCTGTGTTTGCGCGTACACTTGTGGCACTATAATATATCCTGCGCAGTTGATGGCTCTCGACTGTAGTCGAAAGTTGTCGCCGTGGTCGAAATCGGCTAGGAGAACATCAACTGGAGAATCTAGCGATAAAGATTAGTGACTTAAGTAATTTTAAGACAATTTGTTTCCATAAAACTTAATTCTTTTTTTTTGAAAAAATTGTTCGAGTTTTTACTCCACTGTGAATACACACTTACCCTGTAGTTGCACTGATGACTCACTATTTTCTTAACGCGAAAAACCTATAGGTATAATGTGCATAAGACAGTCGATTGGAACGGTGCTATTAATTTCTAGATATTGTATACATTCACAACAAACCCCGACCTGAAAACCATTAGCACGCACAAACGTTGGCTCCTCTAATTTAAAACCAGGAGCTGCGGTATAGAACACAGTTGCTCTGGCCACATATATATATATATGACGATGATAAATTAGGATGCATCATTTATATATATATATATATATTAGATATTAGATGCCTAGGCAATGAAAGCGCAAAGAAATTGTCGACCGCGCGGACTAGTGGCCAGAGCAACTGTGTTCTATACCGCAGCTCCTGGTTTTAAATTAGAGGAGCCAACGTTTGTGCGTGCTAATGGTTTTCAGGTCGGGGTTTGTTGTGAATGTATACAATATCTAGAAATTAATAGCACCGTTCCAATCGACTGTCTTATGCACATTATACCTATAGGTTTTTCGCGTTAAGAAAATAGTGAGTCATCAGTGCAACTACAGGGTAAGTGTGTATTCACAGTGGAGTAAAAACTCGAACAATTTTTTCAAAAAAAAAGAATTAAGTTTTATGGAAACAAATTGTCTTAAAATTACTTAAGTCACTAATCTTTATCGCTAGATTCTCCAGTTGATGTTCTCCTAGCCGATTTCGACCACGGCGACAACTTTCGACTACAGTCGAGAGCCATCAACTGCGCAGGATATATTATAGTGCCACAAGTGTACGCGCAAACACAGAGGCACTCACTCGTCCCAACCTACCTGCGCCCGATGTAACGCTGATGCGATAAGATCGGAGGTAGGTAGGCTTCTCCAGTTACATTTATTATGATAGAATTTTGTTCTGCGAGTTCCATGACGTCATCCAACGAAGTGGGAAGCGAAGTGGTAGATTCTCTTAAGCCGCTACCACACGGCCAAGTTTAGTGGTAGAATGCTTGCCTGCTCATTTATCACGCATTTTGATATACAGTACGTATTCAAATCTCGTCTCTCTTACTAATCTACATACATAAAGAACAGGCTGTGTAATTACTGCTATAAATTGTATCCCATGACGGGTAGTCAAAATGTTATAACGTCCGCACACGTCGGCTTTGTCGCGGTTGATTACGCGTATATTTTATTTGCTTGCCAATACTCTATTGATTGGAATAGAAAAACAAATGTTTTAGTATCGATATCGTAAATTGTAGCTGCTAACTCCAACATATATCGTACACGCCCAATTGGCCGATTCGATAAATCAAGTCTGCTTTTATAATCAAGTGACGTCATTTTTCATTAATGGCTTTACTTATTTACTATATTGTAGTAAGTTTTTAGCTCACGAGCGTCTTTTAATTTTTAAGGTTTTGGAGAGGAGGGTCCGCTTCTCCAGTCGCGTCATCGAATACATACATATATTTACAGCAATGTTTTTTTCCATATAAGTGGGTAGGCAGAGATTAATATCACTATACGCATATCACTTACAAATTTTTTGTAAGTTTGTAAGTTTGCGTTCTCGTGCGTGACGGCGACGCGGTTCGCGTCATTTCGTTAGGATTCAAAAAATCTTGCTCTCTTTCAAGATGACTAATTTGACACTTCCGTCGTTGTTTATTTTTAAAAATATCATGAACGTACGGGAAAACACGAATTTATTTAACAAAAAAGTGACTATCCAGTAGTTATGGGTCGAGGCGTCAAGTTCCTATGTTTAGGTTGTACAAAACCAGAAAGTATTGACACTCATAAGGGATTTAAACAAACCTAAACCGAACAAAGAAATTATGACTTTGAACTTTTTAAAAACGTTTTCAATCTTTTCTTCTTGATTGTACGTAATCATACAAACTTAAAAAAAATTAAATAAGAATTGAATTTTAAGATAAACAAAATAAGGTTCATTATTAAATACTGATCTAAGTTAGACGGTTAAAGGTATAGTCGTTCTGCATTGTATGCTGCTTGGGCTTGCATAAAACATCCGCATGAGGCGTTGCATTTGCACTTTGCTAGTTAAATATTCACGATGCTTCAATCCCAAGGAATAAATTGTAAGGTTCAACAGTAATACATGCTTTCTTACGCTAAAATTCAGCAGATACGCCAAAGCAGGTTATATTCTTACGCTAAAATGTGTGATCGTAACTTTATCATTTTATGTATTAAAATTTACTACAGATTTTATTGTTTCTCTTCAAGATACAGAGGGCAGACAGATTTAGTTTCAGTTCATGACTTATGAGTTATTTCCATTTCAAATTAAAAGTTTAATTATAAACTGGTGGTAGGATTCCTATGCAGGAATCCGTCTAGGTAGGTACCACCCCAGGGCCAGTTATTCTGCCGTGAAGCAAACATTACTGTGTTTCGGTTTGAAGGGCACTGTGAGCTAGCGTAATCACTGGGCATACGAGACTTAACAACTTATGTCTCAGGGTAATGGGCACAGTGTGGTGTCATACGGATTTTTCTAGATGACACAGCATCTGTTATGGGCAGACGTTGCACTTACCATCAGGTGAACGTTTTGCTCCTCTCGACACTTAATCAAATAAAAATAAATAAATAAACGCCTAACTTATCCATTACACGAATATAGTTCAGTAATCATATTGGATAGGGTTAATAAAACAAAACACAAACGTGCAACAAACATAACATAAATTATTATGGTGCCCTTACTTTTGTCATAAAAACAATTTCACATTCGCAACTGAGAATACCGAAGGAAAAAAATGTCTTAAATAGCATTTTTTGTTTCAGTTTACCTTACGTTTATTTCGACTTATATCTCTATAGGAAAGTCACAGTAATATAATAACGGTACTGAAACGTACACCAAGTATGTTACTGATGGTATAATATCAAATGTATTGTAACGTTGGAAGCATCAACATAAGAGTCCTGATACGGATACCGATATGGATCAATTTCAACTCAGTGGGAAATTATTTAATTATTTATTTAACCTTTAATGCACTAGTGGTACATATGGCGGACTTAATGCCTAAAGGCATTCTCTACCAGTCAACCATGAGGCAAAGCAGAGAATAAACAATATGATGATAGGCGGTGCAGCTAACAATAAGAAGAAAATAAAATAGAATAATGTGATTATAAATACATAAACAGAAAAAATATACATACACAACACTACATATTCATACATACATATATATATACAAATACCTACATACATATACACAAACATATTTATATAAATATACATACACACGAAACAGGAAAGAAAAATCAAACTTGTAATGAATTTTTAAAGTATTCCCGGACTTTATTTTTGAAAGCAAACTTGTCAGGAGCTTTTTTAATGTCAAGAGGTTGTCGCGAGTTAATTTCATTCGCACATTAATACAATTAGATGCACGACTGAAATACATTATTCTGTTATTATAAGCCACTGTGTAGCCACCGTGTGGTGGCGGCTTAAGAGAATCTACCACCTCATCTTTTCCCGTGGGTGTCGTAAAAGTCGATAGAGGGAAAACCAAAACCAGGAGATGGGCAGCAGCATCTTCCTGGGACATCTGAATAAATAAACTGCGGTTGCCAATCCACCTGCAAAGCGTGGCAACTATGGCAAAATTCCCCCAAAATTAGAGCTACTAACTTTTGTGGTAATCTATGGGGGAGGCCTATGTTCAGCAGTGGACTAGGGGTAGGCTTAAATGATGATGATGATGATTATTATAATACAAAGTGAATAAGATATGAGCCTTGGTAACTCAGAGAAGAAATAATGATCGATAAAATCGTTCGCCTGATGGTAAGTACAACGTCTACCCATAACAAATGCTGTGTCACCCAGCTCAACTATTTGACAGACACGTCAAAGTGAGTGATCAAATCTAGTCTCACATTGCCAGTAATTACACTAGCTATCAGTGCCCTTCCAACCGAAACACAGTAATGTTTGCACATTACTGTTTCACGGCAGAAGAACTGGTACTGCGGCTGTACCTATCTAACCGGTTTCCTGCATAGGAATCCTACCGACAGCAGCACTTTACGACGGTTGTCTTTAAACGTAGTTTTAAACCATTGTTAGATAGCTGCATGCCGCTTCTCTTATCAACCTTTTGGCGCATCGTGTTGACCCCGCTTCTCATGTCCTCCTCTCCTGTGCTGATGAGTTCGAAAGAAAAAATCGCTGTCCCATCTAGCAGCTTTTAGTTCTATACTATTGCTGAAAAGCGTTAACGGCTATATTTACGTCAACCTTCGTTGTAAAATGTACCATATTTTGTGCAAATTGGTGATAGGATTCCTATGCAGGAATCCGTCTAAGTAGGTACCACCCCAGGGCCAGTTATTCTGGCGTGAAGCATTAGTGTGCAAACATGACTGTGTTAAGGTTGGAAGGGCACTGTGAGCTAGCGTAATCACTAGGCATATGAGACTTACGAACTTATGTCTCAAGGTGACGGGCATAGTGTGGTATTACACAGAAATGTTCTGGGTGACACAGCATTTGTTATGTTTCATCACTGTATCCAATAAAAAAAAGTATTACTATATTATTTTTGAAATTTATGAATACTATCTGTGCCCCGCGGTTTTACACAAAGGCGGTTTAAAACCAAGCCCAATCGATGATATACCCAATTTGAATCGGATTTTGGAGTTTTAATTTTATTTTTCTGAAATTAAAGTAGGCGAAGAAAAGGGAGTAAGTTACCGGCTATAATATCACCTATCTGTCAGTAAAAATGTCATCAAAATCGGTCTAGCCGTTTAGGAAATTACCCGGAACAAACAGACAGACAGATAGACAGACAAATTTAATATATAAATAATTATTTTATTCTAATAAGTTGCCGTATGTACTTTCATAAGCATTGAGTAAAAAGCCGTTATTATGTTATTACAAACAGACACTTCAATTTTATTTTTTTTGTTTAGAAGATGAATTAATAATAAAGACTTAGCTTTTTACATTAATGCAGTCGAAATTATACTGACGACCTTTTAAATTACATTTTGAGAGAGAAAATGTCGATGCAGTGTTCGCGCTTCATTTGTATTCACTTGCTGCGAATGTAAGTTATAGTCTGCAGTGCATAGCTCTACGACTCTAACGAGCACGTCGCGACGATGTTAATGTTAGGTTCGCACACCACATTGTGGCGACGTTCGCAAGTAACAAAGTGCCGCAACGAGAATGAAGTCGAAATGTGGTGTGTTTTTTATAGATAGTGAAGCCTTGATGGATGAATACTTGCTGTTGAATATGGGGTAGTTACTGGTTGGCCTAGTGGTCAGAGTACCTGACTTCTAAGCCGCGGGTCCTGGGTTCGAATCCCAGCCGGAGCCAACATTTGTGCTAAAACATAAATTGTTGGTTTTCGGGTCTGGTTGTGTTGTGATTGTCCCCGTGTTTCTGACACTGCAACGATGACTTCTGCTAAGCGATGCGCTAAGATCGGAGGTAGGCTTCCTACCCTACCTCCGATCTTAGCGCATCAGCGTTACATCGGGCGCGGATAGGTTTGGGACGAGTGAGTGCCTCTGTGTTTGCGCGTACACTTGCGGCACTATAATATCTCCTGCGCAGTTGATGGATCTCGACAGTAGTCGGAAGTTGTCGCCGTGGTCGAAATCGGCTAGGAGACTATCATCAATTATATATTATACCCATATACTATATTATAAATGTTTTCTTATTTATTATAATTATGGAAATTTATTTTATTACTATTATATGTAGTATTTTTTACTATATATTATAGTATAGTGATTACATTAGCCTTCAATGCCCTTAAATGCCCCAATTACAGCGTACTTATCAAGTGCACCGCTTAATAGAGCACATTTTAGAGAATTTCCACGATCGCCCTAAGCCAGTGCCGGTACAGGGGCCTTATTTTTCGATGTCGCAAAGGCATTCGACAAAGTCTGGCACGACGGCTTGTATTACAAGCTGTATCACACGAAAGTGCCGGACAGACTCGTGAACATCATACGAGCCTTCTTGTCCAATCGCCTATTTCGCTTCCGGGTAGAGGGAACGCGCTCCTCAAGCCGCCCTCTCCGTGCGGGTGTCCCTCAGGGCTCCTGCCTCTCACCACTCCTGTTCTGTCCTTGATAATGCCTCGTTTTGGGGCGAAACACGTGTCTTGTTCTCGTAGTATTGTAGTGGTTGGTGGAGGGTACCTGGTGGCGGTTCCTGGTGGCGGTGTTAGTTTGCTTGTGCACGCTACTGAGGGATGGCGGGCGGGGCTCTTCAAAAAACTAGGTAATATACACCATTTTTATATTTTGCATGCGGATCTTAGCAAAGTAACTTACTTTTCTTCATTATAATGGATTTCCGCAAAGTAACGCCTGATTCTATTAACTATAGAAAATATTTCAGCTGAAACTTAATAAAACTCTAAGGATCACCTT
This sequence comes from Luehdorfia chinensis, assembly GCA_019845155.1. Classification (NCBI taxonomy): domain Eukaryota; kingdom Metazoa; phylum Arthropoda; class Insecta; order Lepidoptera; family Papilionidae; genus Luehdorfia; species Luehdorfia chinensis. Next base: position 234,467 of record JAHVAK010000054.1, on the reverse strand, counting down.
TGTCTAAATGTAATTTATTTAGCAATGTGATTGTGACCATCATTAATATCACAGTAATGTTTGCACACTACTGCTTCACGGCAGAATAACTGGCCCTGGGGTGGTACCTACCTAGACGGATTCCTGCATAGGAGTCCTCCTCTCGTTATTGAAAGAATTTATTGGGGCTGGAAAGAATCCTATTTAAACCCAGTGACGGTAGGCGGATTCACATTTACACGAGCGTGAAATACCTTGTTACATAATAAAAAATTGTTTTTTATAAGTACTGTTAACATTTAATTCGAAACATCCATACGTACTGTGATGATGTTCTCCTAGCCGATTTCGACCACGGCGACAACTGCCGACTACTGCCGAGAGCCATCAACTGCGCAGGAGATATTATAGTGCCACAAGTGTACGCGCAAACACAGAGGCACTCACTCGTCCCAACCTACCCCCGCCCGATGTAACGCTGATGCGATAAGATCGGAGGTAGGCTAGGATGCAGTGTCAGAAACACGGGGACAATCACAACACAACCAGACCCGGAAACCAACAATTTATGTTTTAGCACAAATGTTGGCTCCGGCTGAGATTCGAACCCAGGACCCGCGGCTTAGAAGTCAGGTACTCTGACCACTAGACCACGCGTTACGTACTATAACATACAAATGACCTATTTTTAATTACCCTTTGTGTTTCGTGAATTCTTTCTCGACCTATGCGTCCGGCATTTTTAATTCAATTGCGATTTAAACTGCAAAGCTTTCTGCCGCTTCTTAAAACGCGAAATGAATGAGCCACTAGAAAATATTTTGAAAAGCATTTACTGCAAAAGGTTTGGAGCAACGGCTTAATGAATCTTTTCCCTTCTCAACAGAAAAGCTTTTGTAACTAATTTTAGCTTGTTGTGGCAATACTGAGATGCTGAGGTTGAGTACTTTATCATATTTCCTTCTAAATTATTAATGAGAATTGTTACACGTTTTATTACAATTTATTAGATTTTCCTGGTGGTAGTATACCTATGCAGGAATCCGTCTAGGTAAGTACCGCGGCCCTGCCAGTTATTCTGCAGGTTAGCAGTAGTGTGGGAACATTACTGTGTTTCCGTTTTAAGGGCACTGAGAGCTAGCATAATCACTGGGCATATAAGACTTAAGAACTGATGTCTCATGGTGACCGGTGCAGTATTGTGCAGTGGACCCATAACAGATGCTGTAACAGATGGAACAAATGCAGTCAGCCAGAAATGTTCTGGGTGACTGCATTTGTTAAGGGCAGACGTGGCACTTACCATCAAGTCAAAATATAAAATAGCCTCTTAACGCTACACTGCGGGGTAGGACTACACTCTGAATTCTCATATAATAGAGCCGTGAGATTACTAGTAACGCTAAAGAAATGTCAGTACTGTAAAGAATGAAATAGACTGTTGTAATTTAGTGGCGTTACTTACCTGACGTTTAAAGTAAACGCGATAAAATCCGGAAAATTAGTTTCATTTAAATCATTTCATCTCATTAAATTTCTCTTTCATTTCATATCAATAAAAAAATTCTACTGAACACTTGGCTGTATGGCATAGTTCCCTTTGCCTACCCAGAATGGGTGAAGAAAACAAAAAAAAATCTCTGCTTATATTAATTTACGGTAGGCGCCATTATCCAAAAATGTTCTTTGCGAGTTTAGTTGTTTTTTGCACAAAATGAGTAATTTCGACGATATTTTATTTGAATTAACACCACCGGAACTCAGTATAATTGACAATACTGAAGAGAACGTTCGTCCATCTACCTTCTTTGATAATGATAATTCATCAGATCCAATTCCATCAACTAGCAAACGCCATTGTATAACATCTTTGACAAATATACATGAACAATCATACGAAATTAATAATAGTTTGTCTCAAACAGTAAATATGCAACCTAAAACTTCCCCAGTTAGTATAAAAACTGTACCAATTTCAATGTATATGTAAACAATAACTTTTATAAGAAATAAATGATTAGTTAGTTGAGTTTATTGTGTTTTTATTATTTTATTAAATTGCTTCATTTTTTCGCAACTGTAATTAAAAATAGTTGTTCAGTACACGTGCGGAACCGTTATTGCAACTTGTTCCGACTGTCAACCCTCACCTTCGGCTGCGCCTCGGCTCGGCTAGACATTTGTCGGAACTTTTTGCAATGACAGGCTTCCGCACTCGTAATGAAATATACTATTCTGTCATTTTTGTCATTAGCTTCGCAAAGTGGGAATACTTTTTCTGGGAAGAGTTCAGTTGTGAGGCGATTTTATAATTTTTAATATTATTATCATTATAAATACAAAATTGCAATTTATCTAAAACACATTTAAAATAAAAACTAAATTATTATCATATTTGAAATATAAATGTAATAAAATTAACCAAATTAAAACTGATCAAAACATATAAAACAGTATGTGAAGCGTCAGAAAGTAAAATTAAAATCAGAACTTTGCTCGCATAACTCATTTCTAAGCTTGTAGCGCGACGCTACGCCGGCTCGCCTTGACTCTACAATTCATATTTAATCATGCCTACGCCGTAGCGTAGCAAGTAACTCGTAATTTTCTTTTATTTGTAGCCGTGATTATTCTGCGAGATTTTTGAACTACAGTCAAATAAACTTATTTGAGTCTCGTTCTTTTTTGTAAATGCTTTAATTACAAAAACAGCTAAAAGTGTATGGTAAGAGTAATTATGTAAAAGAGGCTCAGAGAGGCAGACCAGCAATTATTTCAATTATGAGTAACATGCGGTAAAGCAAAAGGTGGAGCTATTTGTAACATAATAAAAGTCGACAATTTTTTAAAAGGACAATCATAAATGGAAAACCGCTAGCTATATTATTTATTAAGATTTATGTATTACACATATGTATGTACCTATATGATATTGATCGCACTGGATCATAAAGAATTCAGTTCTGCAGAGCTTTTAAATAAAATTAAAAAAAAAAAAATTTACGGATTTTATCGCGTTTAATTTATAACTATTTTTATTTCTAACCCGACGTTTCGGGCGCTTTACAGCACCCATGGTCACGGGGGGACTGAGGTGACAGTTGTCCCGATGTCATAGTTAACCCGGAGTACCTTCAGCTTTTAATTATTTTTTGTGGTCCGATCTACGCAGAAAGAGCTTACTGTGTCTTGAAGCCTTGCAGTGGTATGCTTGGTTTTTGATTTAATTTTATTAATAATAAGATCACAAGCCGGTGGTAATACCCAACCATCTTCCCTATTGAAATTAGGATGTTTTTTAATTTTAATAGTCTCGCGAATCATCCTTGGTAGGAATCGATGTTCTTTTGCAAGGATTTGTGGTCTATCAAATCTGATGTAATGGTTGGGATGATCCAGAACATGGTCACAGACTGCAGACTTCCTAGAGCGTCGATGCTTCACATCAGCTATATGTTCTTTAACGCGGGTTTTTATGGATCTTTTAGTTTGCCCTATGTAAGAGAGACCACATTCACAATCCAGCTTGTATACTCCTGCATCTTGTAGAGGGACGTTACACTTGACAGATGGTAAAAACTGACTTATCTTCTTCGGCGGCTTGAAAAATGTTCTTATAGAAGCTCGCTTCAAGATATAGCCAATCTTGTCCGTGACTCCTCTGACATATGGAAGAACAGCAGGTACACGCTCGACTGTGGCCGGCTTCACTCGGTCACTGCGACGAAGGCGCGGAACCCGAAGCTTGTTGTCTTGCAAAACTTGCTTGACATGCTGAAGCTCGGCGGCCAGGTGTTTACTGTCACAGATCCCTTGTGCTCTCTGAAACAAAGATTTACCCACGGTAGCTAACTGTGAAGGATGGTGGTGAGATTCACCATTTAAATACCTATTTGTATGGGTCTTTTTTCTATACACAGTGTGACACAAGGTGTTATTAGGATTCCGAATTACTAACACATCCATAAAAGCTAAAGAGTTATTTGCCTCTAACTCCATTGTAAATTGAATCCCGTGGGTAAATCTTTGTTTCAGAGAGCACAAGGGATCTGTGACAGTAGGTTAACGTCTTTTCACTTACGGTCTCAAAAGCTGTATAGGAACTGTTTTTGGACCAACTTCAAGCAAAATTATATCATGACCATTTTCTCGAAGGCCTTATTTAGGATAACCCTTTACTGTAATGAACAAAACTGATGATTTCGTGCAATTGGAATTCATAAGATTTTAAAAAAAATATTAGAATGTAAAATTTATACGTACTAATATGCATGCCGTGTGGTGGCGGCCTAAGAAAATCTACCACCCCATCTCATCCCGTGGGTGTCGTAAAAGTCGACAGAGGGAAAATTAAAACCAAAAGATGGGCACCAGCATCTTCCCGGAACATCAGAATAAATAAACTGCGGTTGCCAACCCGCCTGCCAAACTTGGCAAATGTGGCAAAATCCCCTCAAAAAGAGAGCGACAAACTTTTGTGGCAATCTATGGGAGGCCTATGTTCCGCAGTGGACTAGTGATAGGCTGAATTAATGATGATGATGATGATTATGTACTCGTACGTACGAAAGTAACGACTTTCCCCTTACGACGTTGACGACATCAACAGGATAAAATAGGGTGCACAGCAAACACTTACAAACATTTTATTTGAATAAAATGATATTTCCAAGCTTTTTTTAACGCAACTTACGCTATAATATTGATGATGTTCTTCTAGCCGATTTCGACCACGGCGACAACTTCCGTCTACTGTCAAGAGCCATCAACTGCGCAGGAGATATTATAGTGCCTCAAGTGTACGCGCAAACACAGAGGCACTCGCTCGTCCCAAGCTACCCCCGCCCGATGTAACGCTGATGCGATAAGATCGGAGGTAGGCTAGGATGCAGTGTCAGAAACACGGGGACAATCACAACACAACCAGACTCGAAAACCAACAATTTATGTTTTAGCACAAATGTTGGCTCCGGCTGGGATTCGAACCCAGGACCCGCGGCTTAGAAGTCAGGTACTCTGACCACTAGGCCACGCGGTCGTCTGCTTCGCTATAATATTAATATACATTTAACATACATGTATTAACATTTTTTTTTATTGTAAAAAATGAGGAACGAGCAAAACGTTCACTTGATGGTAAGTGCAACGTCCGCCCACAACATATGCTGTGTCATCCAGAATATTTCTGTGTAAAATTGGCACACTGACTGATTCCTACTTGCATAGGAATCCTCCTTACATGTAAATTTCACGCGGATGAAGCCGCGGATATTTCTTGACTTATAATTAAAGAACAATCGCGATAGTTGTAAAATTGAAATAAATAATACATACATACATACATAAGATCACGACTGTATCCCATAAGGGGTAGTCAGAGACTGGGCGCTCACTGCAAAAACAGATGACTGCCACAATCCACGTTTCACCAAAACAATATAATGCACTTGGTGTGATAGGTGGTGAGCCCATCGCCACCATGCGCTGTTGGGTGCACAGTGCAGTTTAATTCCTTACTCGCCTTTTACGAGATCCATTGGATGAGATGGAGTGGTAGTATTCTTTTAACGAGCCGCCACCACACGGCACGGCACGAAATAAATAATAAAAGCTTGAAATTACTTTTAGAAGTTTTTTTCACGTTACCCAATCTAACAGATAGGACTTTCTTCGTTCAAGTAAATTGCGTTTACGTATTCAGGACAGAAAGACATTAGGAGTTGAAACAGCTGCTTAATGGCAGTTTTGTAGGGCTAAAGCTGTATATTTTGAAAAGAATTCTCTTTGTTAAGATAATTGAATAAAACGAATACAGTCTTTTTAAAAGTTGTCAAAAATAATTATTTAATTTGAAGACAAAGAAACGGTGTGATTTCATAATTTTAAAGTACATTGTAATGACAGAACACAATAATTATGATTCATTTAAAAATAGAAACTTTGTGTTCAACATCATCATCGCTTCAGCTTATCACTAGTCCACTGCTGAAAATAGGCCTCCCCCAAAGGTTGCCACAAAAGTATGTAGCTCTCATTTTGGGGTAATTTTGCCGTAGTTGCAACGCATGGCAGGCGAGTTGGCAACCGCAGTTTATTTATTCAGATTTTCCAGATAAATGCTGCTGCCCATCTCCTGTGTATAATGTTTACGCACGGGATGAGATGGGGTGGTAGATTCTCTTAAGCCGCCACCACTTTGTGTTATACGGTTAAAATCTTTTTAAAGGCAACAGATAATTATTATACTTAGCTCACGTTCATAGTTCAATTTATTATAGCATTTAGTATTGGTATTGCAAAGCAGCCAATAGCAACTGAATATACAATGGGACTTCGGAAAACCTTTTAAAAATCAATATTCATACATACAATCTCGCCTTTTTTCTCATATAAGGGGTAGACAGAGGTCACACAAGTAGCCCAATCTTCGCACCCGTGGGAAACGAGACGTGCTGAGTGGCGAACGACGTCGCCGCCATTTCGGTACGAGTCAAAAAAATCCTCCTCACTGCGTTCCCACGAGCAGTATATTGCATTGCATTTGCCAACCCACCTGCCAAGCGTAGCAACTATGGCAAAATCCTTCCCAAATGAGAGCTACAAACTTGTGGCTATCTATGGGGGAGGCCTACGTTCAGCAGTGGACTAGAGATAGACTGAAATGATGATGATGATAATATTATAGAGTGGCTTAGGTTGTCCTTCGTAGAGTATAATCAATCAATAAATCAATCAATATATTCTTTATTGTACACCAAATGTAGGAATAAGCACAAAATAAACAAGTGCGATAGGCGGTCTTATCGCTCTGAAAGCGATCTCATCCCCTGGGTGTCGTAAAAGTCGACAAAGGGAAAATGAAACCAGGAGATGGGCAGCCGCATCTTCCTGGAACATTTTAAGAAATTGTCTTGTGTTCATAAAATAAAAAGAATAAGTACCAAATATCACATTTATTCGTAATATAGGTGGTAGGATTCCTACGCAGAAATCCGTCTAGGTAGGTGCCTTGAAGTGCCCAGTTATTCTGCCGTGAAGCAGTAGTGTGCAAACATTACTGTGTTTCGGTTTGAAGGGAACTGAGAGCTAGCGTAATCACTGGGCATATGAGACTTAAGAACTGATGTCTCAGAGTGGCGAGCACAGTGTGATGTCACAGAGATATGTTCTCGGTGACCCAGCATTTGTTGTGAGCAGACGTTGCACTTACCGTCAGGTGAACGTTTTGCTCGTTTCATCACTTTATCCAATAATAAAAAAGTACTGTTTTTAACTGTCCAAATTTTTAGTTTCCAAGTTTATGTAAAACATATGTAGAAATAGTTTTAAATGCTACTGCTCATGCTGAAATCAGTTTCTTGAATTTATTATCAACATTTATAGATGCTAACAGACCTAGGAGACCTCATGTGAGCCGATGTTAATGCATGTTCTGTATTCTCTACTGGGATTTCTCCTCCATCGTGAGTGCATTTATCAGACACAAATTTCACATACGTAGTGCAACCAGACCCTAAAACAACTAAATTTGTGTTTACGCAGAAATGTTGGCTCCGGATGGTATTAGAACCCAGGCCCGCGGTGGAGAAGTCAGTTACTCTAAAGACTATTCTACATGATCATCAATTAATTTACATCATTTCCGCCTATCACTGATGATGTGTTCCTAGCCGATTTCGGCTACGGCGACTGCTTCAACTCCTTTTCAACTTCCTTTTCGTTGATGTGCCCTTCTGTGGCTAACGTAGCCAAGTTTCTTTTTAAAAGTTCTCATGCTATGAGAGCATGTCAGAATACCATCAACGTAATTATAATGAGTAGCCGCTGGTGGCCGGGCTTTTAATTCTTCGCGTTTAGCATCAAGCTCTGAAAGTCGATGGTTTTCAAACTCTTAGATTTTATCATTCACTTGACGCCATTCCGATCTATTACTGGCCATCTTCTCCCATTGCAACGGCTCTTTGTTACATGTTTTCATATGTCGCTTTAGCACATCTTTATACCGGAGTATTTGCCCACCAAGCTTGCGCATGCCCTCCGCACGTTCTGAATAAAAGATGCGCTTCGCCACTCGGTCGTCCGCCATACGTGAAAGGTGACCACACCACCGAAGTTGTCGCCGCATAAGATAAACTTCTATACCACAGACACTTGCTTGTCGCAGCACTTCAGTGTTCCGTACATGATCGGACCATCGAATCTTAAGAATTTTTCGCAGACATCTTATATGAAACCGATCTAAAGTGCGGATGTGTCGACGATATACGGTCCACGTTTCCGAGGAATAAAGAATATTTGGCAAGACTATAGCCATGTAGAGCGATATTTTCGTTGCCAGTTTCAAGGCATGTGAACGGAAAACCCTGGTGTTCAACTTTCCAAACGCCGCAGCGGCAGCACTTATTCTGCAATTAAGTTCAGCGTCAAGGTCGCACTTTGATGTTAATGTGCTTCCCAGGTATTGAAATTTATCCAACTGCTTTAGCTTGCTATCACCAAGTCTAATAGCTAGTGACTCATAACCTTGTGTATCCAAAGACATCACCTCCGCCTTTTTGACACTGATTTTCAGTCCAAAATTGCAGCAGGACTTGTGAAACACGGACATCAACCGCTGCAGGCTTCCAGGGGACTCCGCCACGAAGCATAAGTCATCTGCATACATGATCTCAGAGATCAATGCTGATGATACTTTTGTCCGAGCCTTCAATCTGGCTAAATTAAAAATACCGCCGTCAGTCCGAAAATGAATGCGAACTCCTTCGCTTAAAGTCTGCAGGACCTCACGAACTACTACTGCAAAGTACAGCGCGAACAGTGTGGGCGCTAGAACGCAACCCTGTTTCACCCCACATGTAACGGAAAAGAAGTCTGACTGCTCGACGCCGACCGCAACGCAGCACTTCATGTCGTCATGAAGAAGTCTAATAAGTCTCACAAACTTTATTGTGCACCCCAGCTTATGCAGCACTGTTCAGAGTGCCTTTCGAGGCACACTGTCAAAAGCCTTCTCAAGGTCAACAAAGCAGAGGTACAACTGTTGTCCCTGTTCTCTGCTTTTTTCTTGCAGTTGACGCACCGAAAATATGGCTTCACATGTGCCTCGTTCCGGTCGGAAGTCAAACTGTGTTTCCGGCAGTATACTTTCAGATAACTTCGTAAGACAGTTTAGTAATATCCTAGCAAATACCTACCGGGAGCTGAAAGAAGAGAAATGCCACGGTAAGAATTGCAATCTGAACGGTCACCTTTGTTCTTATAGAGCGCCCTAATGCGTGAGACCTTAAAGTCACTTGGGACAGGTTCTTCTTCCCACATACGCATAAAGAGCTTCCATTTAAGAGAGTGCAGTTCGTCACCGCCGTATTTGAACAGAACCGAAATACCATCTGTACCAACCGCACGGTCGTTTTGTTGTTGTTGTATAGCAAGAACGATCTCGCTCCGTGAAAGCGGTTCATCCAACTCAATTGCAAAAGGGGTTTGGGGCAAAGAACACTGATGACATTTAAAAAATATTTACACTATCTAGGTATAGGCGCAGTGTGGTGATGCGGTCCGATATGTGCACGGGATATTCCTGTAAATGTTGTATCAGATGGTTTTTGACAGCGAATCCTATGCCAGATCTTCTCGGTTCCGAGATATCTGTACCTTTCCAAATGAAAGTGTATCCACCGCCGTGTTCCTCCAGCTCACCTTCATCGGCAAGATGTGTTTCGCTAAGAGCAGCAATGTCCACACTATAGCGACGAAGTTCACGAGCGACAACAGCGGTTTTGCGTTCAGGGGCGACAACAGCGGTTTTGCGTTCAGGGCAGATGTTACTTTCGTTGTCAAGAAGCGTTCGCACGTTCCACGCACCAAAGGTCATAGTTGATATTTTTTTTAGTGTTTCTATTTTTCTTGTTTTGTTGACCACGTGCTAGTAGATGCGGAGGCAGCCGTGGCTACTACCTTCCTCTAAGATAGGGGTGAGCATTTGTTTAGGGCACCTTTTCTAGCGTAGTCGTCCCTGGCTGAGCAAGGAAAGCAGTGCCTCGCTAAATAGGGCTGCTTTGCCAATCCGGGTGCTGGCAAATCCACTCTGTCTCCCCATTGTGTAGAGCGGAAGCGATCACGATGTACTACATCCCCAGAGCCGCCTGTGTGCAGGTATCCGACAAAGTCGAGCTACATCAATCCCGACCTCTATACCTCAACCCATCGCCACAGGACTTTCATATCAGGAGTCCATAATCAGAAGCAGTCAATTGCGCAGGATATATTAGGGTGCACAAGCATGCGCGTAAACGCAGATGCACTCACTCGTCCTCCCTCTTCTGAATCCAGTGGAACGGAAAACCATTACGACCAGAGAAGAGTTCAGATGATGTGTCTGGCCGCCGGCAGCTTTATGCCCTCTACCGTCGCCCTAGGCCTTCCACTTTGCCCTGCTCTCCCGCCGGTTCCGCCAAACCTGTTGCATATCTGCGGTAGGTTGCCTTCCTCGCCGAGACAGACTTCGTGCACAAAGCGGGAGGAATTCGCTATTAACCTAGTCACCGAAGTAACAGGTCCCTCGACTAGTTTAGCCCGCGATCCGACGCGGTTTTCCAGAATGAAGTCGCTGCGTGCACTACAGATACTTGAATCCACTAGCGAAAGTTGCAGAACGGCTGTGTCCACTGTGGCACCATCACCCTCACGGCTGATAGAGACTCCAAGTTAGAAACACTAGACAATTGACAGCATCGCACACCATAGTATCATTCCGCACGAATAAATGCTGTAAGTACAACACCTTAGTTGCCCCTTACGACACCTCGGTAGAAAAGAGGTAGGTGGTATTCTACTCTGCCGGACACCTAACGCCTATCACTAGTCTACTGTTGAACATAGGCCTCCCCAATAGATTGCCAGAAAAGTCTGTAGCTCTCATTTTGGGGGGATTTTGCCATAGTTGCCACGCTAGGCAGGCGGGTTGGCAAGCGCAGTTTATTTATTCAGATGTTCCAGGAAGATGCTGCTGCCCATCATCATTAAAATAAAACAAGTTCATTATCAGCTCATAGTAAACATAAAATAATTTTATAAAACAGAAAGGGGTAAAGCGAAATTCATTTTTGAGTTTGTCCACGTTTAACCCTCATTACATGAAAGCTTTAACAAAACTTTACGGGGAAACGACATTTTAATACTTCTTTGTTGCATGTACTACGCGTAATATAAAAACAACTGAAGTCGCGCTCAAAAACTGACGATGGCCAGGTTAAAACACGAGCCCCAGTCTTTGTCATTTTAACCGTTGTACGATTTTATTAATTAAAAATTTAGTTTTTGCTGGTGTTGTTTTTATTTACTAGTGGAAGGATACCTATGCAGGAATCCGTCTAGTTAGGCCAGTTATTCTGCCGTGAAACAGTGTAAGAGAAAAATCAAGAGGAAACTTGCAAGTTTAACAGATAAAATATTTCGAAGATGTGAAGTAACTGGCCCTTAAACAGTATGTCGAGCTCTTCCCGGCACCAAAACACTTTCACAAATGAGTTCGTGTAAAACATGTTCTAAATCATTCTTTAAAATTCTGTCGTTAATTTGTTATCCAATAAGTTTCAATGAAACCTATTTTAGATATAAGTAGACCGTGTAGCTCTACGAGCTACGATGCTAAGCCGTGCATCCGACGTATTAATTAGTGCACGCAAACTCGCATATTGGTAGAGCTAACATCGATGCGAACGCTGAAACTACAAGCGTGTTACAATTTAATACAAATTTAATGTTTAGTGGGGAATGGAATGGAACAAAATAACGTGACCGAGGTCCTTATATATCTAAACAACAAACAAGTTAAGCTCTGCAGCGTATGTTAGAAATAAATTAGACACTTAGCTAATTTATTTAATAGAATGCCAACATGATACGTATATTTAAAAAAGGATATATAACAGAAATATCAAAGAAAAGTAATCTTTAATACGTAGCATTTTACGACTTTAGAAGCGCATATAACCGATAGGTGACCGGCAGAGTAAAATACCATCTACGTGTTTTCTACCGAGGTGTCGTAATAGGCGACTAAGGTATTAAACGAACACCTTAATTCGTCCAGAATAACACCATAATATGCAATGCTGCCACTATTCTACTCGTGAATACGCAATGGGGAGTGGGAATTTTTTTGACGCGTACCACCACGTAGCGACGTAGTTCACCACCCGTGACTTCTCTTTTCCCGCGAACGCGAAAAGTGGGCTACGTCAGCAGCCTCTGCCTATCCCTATATGGGTAAAAGGTGTGACTGTATGTATGTTGGTAGAAGCACCTATATCACCAACTATTGGCTTAAATTAAAAAGTTCATTATCTAGCGATATCTCACTCGCTTACGTGCACTGCAATTTTTTTAGTTGTATGGATGATGACACTATTTTTATTTTTCATATTTTTTACTGCACTATTAAATAGCGATTCATAAAAAAACACTTTTCTTCAAAACTTTGTTTCTATATTTCACGGCAGAATAACTGGCCTGGGGTGGTACCTACTCAGACGGATTCCTGCATAGGAATCCTACCACTGTATATATAGCTTCCGATACGATTCGGAAGTTGCCGTCACTGTAGGAAACTGGCACGGTAAGATATATAAAATTTCAATAACACATGTTATTATGTACAAAAACAGTATATACTAATGATTATGATGGTGATGATCATTGAGGGTTGTCTAATATCCTGGATGTAATGAAATGGAATATTTTATATCTTTCCAAAATGTTTCACAATTACAATTATGGATTACGACTTACATTTTAGATGATGACGAAATGATAAAAAAAAACACAGGGTTCCCACGTTGGATTTTGATATACAACAAGTTTCGCTACAATTCTATAAAATAATGTAAACTTCATAGCTTTAGTTTCTGTATTGCCTTCAACTTCATACGAGTACATACTGAATAATTCATCAACAATCCCAAAGCCAGGCAGAGTTCAAAACTTAAGTATACTTTGAAACAATATAAATGATAACTGTAGAGATAACTGTTAAATACAATAAAATAACATTTTTTTTAATTGATAAAGTGACGAAACGAGCAAGACGTTCACCTGATGGTAAGTGCAACGTCTGCCCGTTACAAATTCTGTGTCACCCAGAACATTTCTGTGTGACACCACACTGCGCCCGTCACCCTGAGATATGAGTTAAGTCTCATATGCCCCGCGATTACGCTAACTCTCAGGACCCTTCAAACCGAAACACAGTAATGTTTGCACACTACTGCTTCACGGCAGAATTACTGACCCAGGGGCGGTGCCTACCTAGACGGATTTCTGCATAGGAATCCTACCACCAGTATCTGTGTTTTCAAACATACATACGAAGCCTACAAGAATAGAATATAAAGTGATTGTATTACGATATTTTTGTTGCTAAGGTAAATTCCGATGCTTTAAAAGTAAACCACTATCAGAATGACAGGATTACATTAGAATGAATTAAATTCGCAGTATCCATTATATTAGGATCAATTTTCACTGTCCTATATTGCCCTCCATGTTTTCCCACTTAATTCTAATTCATAATAGCCATAAAAAATTCGAAAAGGATCGATTCAGCTCAATGCAAATACTTGCGAAATCCCGTAGTACTAGCGAACCCATTATTGAGGCTTGTCCTAATCATTGAGGTTGATCGTCAACCGTGTATTAGTTTTTACCTTTCTTGGTATCTATGCAGGAATCTGTCTAGGTAGGTACCACACCAGGGCCAGTTATTCTGCCGTGAAGCAGTAGTGCGCAAACATTACTGGGTTTCGGTTTGAAGGGCACTGTGAGCTAGCGTAATCACTAGGCATATGAGACTTAAGAACTTATGTCTTAGGGTGATGGACACAGTGTTGTGTGCACTCAGCACATTTTCGAGTTGACAGCATTTTTAAATGAAACTAATTTTACGGATTTTATCGCGTTTATTTTTATACTATTTATAACCCGACGTTTCGAGTGCTTTACAGCACCCATGGTCACGGGGGGACTGAGGTGACAGATGTCCTGATGTCATAGTTAACCCGGAGTACCTTCAGCTTTTAATTATTTTTTGTGGTCCGATCTACGCAGAAAGAGCTAACTGTGTCTTGAAGTCTTGCAGTGGTATGCTTGGTTTTTGACTTAATTTTATTAATTATAGGATCCCAAGCTGGTGGTAATACCCAACCATCTTCTCTATTAAAATTAGGATGTTTTTTAATTTCAATAGCCTCGCGAATCATCCTTGGTAGGAATCGGTGTTCTTTTGCGAGGATTTGTGGTTTATCAAATCTGATGTAATGGTTGGGATGATCCAGAACATGGTCACAGACTGCAGACTTCCTGGGGCGGCGATGCTTCACATCAGCTATATGTTCTTTTACGCGGGTTTTTACTGATCTTTTTGTTTGCCCTATGTAAGAGAGACCACATTCACAATCCAGCTTGTATACTCCTGCATCTTGTAGAGGGATGTTACACTTGACAGATGGTAAAAATTGACTTATCTTCTTCGGCGGCTTGAAAAATGTTTTTATGGAAGCCCGCTTCAAGATATAGCCAATCTTGTCCGTGACTCCTCTGACATATGGTAGGACTGCAGGTACACGCTCGACTGTGGCCGGCTTCACTCGGTCACTGCGACGAAGGCGCGGAACCCGAAGCTTGTTGTCTTGCAAAACTTGCTTGACATGCTGAAGCTCGGCGGCCAGGTGTTTACTGTCACAGATCCCTTGTGCTCTCTGAAACAAAGATTTGCCCACGGTAGCTAACTGTGAAGGATGGTGGTGAGATTCACCGTTTAAATACCTGTTGGTATGGGTCTTTTTCCTATACACAGTGTGACTCAAGGTGTTATTAGGATTTCTAATTACTAAAACATCTAGAAAAGCTAAAGAGTTATTTGTCTCTAACTCCATTGTAAATTGTATTTTAGAATTAATGGAGTTAAGGTGGTCTAAAAATGCAGTGACTTTATTAGAAGGTAGAATTGTGAAAGTATCATCTACATACCGCTTGTAGAACCTTGGTTTTACTGGAGAAGTACGGAGGGCTTTCTCCTCAAAGTCTTCCATGAAAATGTCAGCAACAATGGGAGATACCGGGGAGCCCATCGCCACACCATCCACTTGCCGGTAGTATTGTTCCTTCCACAATAGATAGCCGGATGTTAGGCAATGTCTCAGTAATTCTGCATGTTCTAATGGCATGTTGTTCTCTGTTAGCTTCCTAGTCACAATTGAGATGCAGTCTTCAACAGGTAGACATGTAAATAACGACTGAACATCAAAACTGACCATAGTTTCATTGTCAGTAAGATGTAGGTCTTTTATCTCACTGACAAAATGGTAGGAATCCTTTGTATGTGCTCTTGTATGTCCTCTTAGTGGGGAGAGTATTTTAGCCACATGTTGAGCCAATCTGTAAGTTGGAGAATCGATCTGACTCACTATTGGACGTAGCGGAGCATTGAGTTTGTGTATTTTGGGTAACCCATACAACTTTGGTGGTTTGGCACAGGAAGGTATTATCGAATTTACGTCTAGATTTAATTTCTCGGCGTGTTTCTTTATTAGATCGCTAGTTGTTTTGAGCGTGTTTGTAGTTGGGTCTGTTTTGACCTTTTTATAGGTGTTAACGTCCGACAAAAGTTCTTGAATTTTAAAATTATAATCCGACGTATCCATTACCACCGTAGCGTTTCCTTTATCTGCGCGGAGAATCGTGAGTTCGGGTCTGTTTCGTAAGTTATTTAAAGCTTTTAATTCGTCTTTGGGAAGATTCAGTTTTGGCACAGAACTTCGACGTAACATAGACGAGATGTCTTGACGTATGGCCTCCAAATCTTCTTTACCAATATTATTTTTATACAGACAATCCTCAACACTACAAATAATTTCTTCGTACGGGATTCTTCGCGGTGTTATTGCGAAATTCATACCTTTCGATAATACTTTTAATGTTGATTCATCCAGTGTTTGTTTTGACAGATTATAGACCGCGCGTAATCTATGATCTTTGTCTTTACTCAACGGTCGCGTTCCGTTCATTCGTTGAGATTGAAGTTTGACATTTAATTTGGCCGTTAACTTTTGATATTTTTCTATGTGTTTATTTTTGCATTCATTATATTTAGCTGTTTCACGCTTATTTAAGGTTTCGATGCAATTATTAAAATCAAATGTCGTTAAAATTGTTTTTAGTTCACTGGATGAATTGTCTATGGCTGTATTTATTGTATGTAGATCGGTACGGTTTTGCTGAATCACCGTTCGTAACAACTTTTTACTTGCCTGATTTAAGATCTTAGCGCTTCCTCGAATGTCCTTTTTAGCTGATATTTTGACACACGTAGGAATGAGATTATGGTCTCTGCATCTCTTCAAGAAATTTAAAGATGTTATAAATCTTGCGCGCTTGGTCTTGAGATCTTCTAACCGGCGAATTTTGTTTGCGATTTCCAGTCCGTACTGGTTCACATAATGATTTCTTATATTTACGCGAACACTACACATTTAAATGAAACTAATTTTACGGATTTTATCGCGTTTATTTTTATACTATTTATAACCCGACGTTTCGAGTGCTTTACAGCACCCATGGTCACGGGGGGACTGAGGTGACAGATGTCCTGATGTCATAGTTAACCCGGAGTACCTTCAGCTTTTAATTATTTTTTGTGGTCCGATCTACGCAGAAAGAGCTAACTGTGTCTTGAAGTCTTGCAGTGGTATGCTTGGTTTTTGACTTAATTTTATTAATTATAGGATCCCAAGCTGGTGGTAATACCCAACCATCTTCTCTATTAAAATTAGGATGTTTTTTAATTTCAATAGCCTCGCGAATCATCCTTGGTAGGAATCGGTGTTCTTTTGCGAGGATTTGTGGTTTATCAAATCTGATGTAATGGTTGGGATGATCCAGAACATGGTCACAGACTGCAGACTTCCTGGGGCGGCGATGCTTCACATCAGCTATATGTTCTTTTACGCGGGTTTTTACTGATCTTTTTGTTTGCCCTATGTAAGAGAGACCACATTCACAATCCAGCTTGTATACTCCTGCATCTTGTAGAGGGATGTTACACTTGACAGATGGTAAAAATTGACTTATCTTCTTCGGCGGCTTGAAAAATGTTTTTATGGAAGCCCGCTTCAAGATATAGCCAATCTTTCTCTTTCTGCGTAGATCGGACCACAAAAAATAATTAAAAGCTGAAGGTACTCCGGGTTAACTATGACATCAGGACATCTGTCACCTCAGTCCCCCCGTGACCATGGGTGCTGTAAAGCACTCGAAACGTCGGGTTATAAATAGTATAAAAATAAACGCGATAAAATCCGTAAAATTAGTTTCATTTAAATGTGTAGTGTTCGCGTAAATATAAGAAATCATTATGTGAACCAGTACGGACTGGAAATCGCAAACAAAATTTTCCGGTTAGAAGATCTCAAGACCAAGCGCGCAAGATTTATAACATCTTTAAATTTCTTGAAGAGATGCAGAGACCATAATCTCATTCCTACGTGTGTCAAAATATCAGCTAAAAAGGACATTCGAGGAAGCGCTAAGATCTTAAATCAGGCAAGTAAAAAGTTGTTACGAACGGTGATTCAGCAAAACCGTACCGATCTACATACAATAAATACAGCCATAGACAATTCATCCAGTGAACTAAAAACAATTTCAACGACATTTGATTTTAATAATTGCATCGAAACCTTAAATAAGCGTGAAACAGCTAAATATAATGAATGCAAAAATAAACACATAGAAAAATATCAAAAGTTAACGGCCAAATTAAATGTCAAACTTCAATCTCAACGAATGAACGGAACGCGACCGTTGAGTAAAGACAAAGATCATAGATTACGCGCGGTCTATAATCTGTCAAAACAAACACTGGATGAATCAACATTAAAAGTATTATCGAAAGGTATGAATTTCGCAATAACACTGCTAGGAATCCCGTACGAAGAAATTATTTGTAGTGTTGAGGATTGTCTGTATAAAAATAATATTGGTAAAGAAGATTTGGAGGCCATACGTCAAGACATCTCGTCTATGTTACGTCGAAGTTCTGTGCCAAAACTGAATCTTCCCAAAGACGAATTAAAAGCTTTAAATAACTTACGAAACAGACCCGAACTCACGATTCTCCGCGCAGATAAAGGAAACGCTACGGTGGTAATGGATACGTCGGATTATAATTTTAAAATTCAAGAACTTTTGTCGGACGTTAACACCTATAAAAAGGTCAAAACAGACCCAACTACAAACACGCTCAAAACAACTAGCGATCTAATAAAGAAACACGCCGAGAAATTAAATCTAGACGTAAATTCGATAATACCTTCCTGTGCCAAACCACCAAAGTTGTATGGGTTACCCAAAATACACAAACTCAATGCTCCGCTACGTCCAATAGTGAGTCAGATCGATTCACCAACTTACAGATTGGCTCAACATGTGGCTAAAATACTCTCCCCACTAAGAGGACATACAAGAGCACATACAAAGGATTCCTACCATTTTGTCAGTGAGATAAAAGACCTACATCTTACTGACAATGAAACTATGGTCAGTTTTGATGTTCAGTCGTTATTTACATGTCTACCTGTTGAAGACTGCATCTCAATTGTGACTAGGAAGCTAACAGAGAACAACATGCCATTAGAACATGCAGAATTACTGAGACATTGCCTAACATCCGGCTATCTATTGTGGAAGGAACAATACTACCGGCAAGTGGATGGTGTGGCGATGGGCTCCCCGGTATCTCCCATTGTTGCTGACATTTTCATGGAAGACTTTGAGGAGAAAGCCCTCCGTACTTCTCCAGTAAAACCAAGGTTCTACAAGCGGTATGTAGATGATACTTTCACAATTCTACCTTCTAATAAAGTCACTGCATTTTTAGACCACCTTAACTCCATTAATTCTAAAATACAATTTACAATGGAGTTAGAGACAAATAACTCTTTAGCTTTTCTAGATGTTTTAGTAATTAGAAATCCTAATAACACCTTGAGTCACACTGTGTATAGGAAAAAGACCCATACCAACAGGTATTTAAACGGTGAATCTCACCACCATCCTTCACAGTTAGCTACCGTGGGCAAATCTTTGTTTCAGAGAGCACAAGGGATCTGTGACAGTAAACACCTGGCCGCCGAGCTTCAGCATGTCAAGCAAGTTTTGCAAGACAACAAGCTTCGGGTTCCGCGCCTTCGTCGCAGTGACCGAGTGAAGCCGGCCACAGTCGAGCGTGTACCTGCAGTCCTACCATATGTCAGAGGAGTCACGGACAAGATTGGCTATATCTTGAAGCGGGCTTCCATAAAAACATTTTTCAAGCCGCCGAAGAAGATAAGTCAATTTTTACCATCTGTCAAGTGTAACATCCCTCTACAAGATGCAGGAGTATACAAGCTGGATTGTGAATGTGGTCTCTCTTACATAGGGCAAACAAAAAGATCAGTAAAAACCCGCGTAAAAGAACATATAGCTGATGTGAAGCATCGCCGCCCCAGGAAGTCTGCAGTCTGTGACCATGTTCTGGATCATCCCAACCATTACATCAGATTTGATAAACCACAAATCCTCGCAAAAGAACACCGATTCCTACCAAGGATGATTCGCGAGGCTATTGAAATTAAAAAACATCCTAATTTTAATAGAGAAGATGGTTGGGTATTACCACCAGCTTGGGATCCTATAATTAATAAAATTAAGTCAAAAACCAAGCATACCACTGCAAGACTTCAAGACACAGTTAGCTCTTTCTGCGTAGATCGGACCACAAAAAATAATTAAAAGCTGAAGGTACTCCGGGTTAACTATGACATCAGGACATCTGTCACCTCAGTCCCCCCGTGACCATGGGTGCTGTAAAGCACTCGAAACGTCGGGTTATAAATAGTATAAAAATAAACGCGATAAAATCCGTAAAATTAGTTTCATTTAAATGTGTAGTGTTCGCGTAAATATAAGAAATCATTATGTTGACAGCATTTGTTATGGGCAGACGTTGCACTTACCATCAGGTGAACGTTTCGCTCGTTTCATCACTTTATCCAATAATAAAAATAGTCTGTCTTTATCTGTCCAAACTTGTAGTTTCCAAGTTTATGTAAAACATTTGTAGAAATAGTTTTAAATGCTACTGTCCATGCTGAAATCAGTTTCTTGAATTTATTATCAACTTTTATAGATGCTTACAGACCTAGGAGACCTCATGTGAGCCGATGTTAATGCATGTTCTGTATTCTCTAACAATTTAAAGGAAATAAATCATTATCTTTAATAAAATATCTGTCTATTTGTCTCATCGAAAATAACTTTAAAACGAGTTATGCTTTTAGAACTAACTAAATTTAATGTTTCAGAGGAATATTTGAAATAGTTTTCATATCACATTAGTATGAGAATCACACGAGTAAAAGCGTAGTAAAAACTTGTTTACTATAAAGTAATTCAACATATGAGCAAAATAGAAATAGGTATTGCTATACGATAAGATAAATGCAATTGTGAACTTTGCTCTATGCAGAAAATTTCCTAAGACAAGCATAGTCTTAGCGTTTGTTTTAGTGAAGTTCTGGAGTGTGTTTGTTTAGTTCCGCACTTTGCATCGCTAGTTTGTCTCTTAAATAAGTTCCGCTCCTGCTTTAAATATTCTAAGAAAACTAAATATTAAACGTTGACTACAGACGCTAGAAGGATATTATTAAAGAATACATTTTAGCAGATGTTACGAGTATCCTAAGAGAAATGCTACGCGCAATATCGGACGATTCGATCTCGCAAAAAAGCCGGATTCCGAAACGGCTTTAGTGCTACATACATATTGTACCTACTTCATCAGATTGTACTAAAGACCGAAGGGTATAATGTACCGCTATGTCTGGCGTATGTGAACTATGAGAAAGCATTTGATGGCGTCGAAATTTGGGCGGTGATATAGTCACTTTAGCGGTGCCGCACGGACTGTCGGTATATCGAAGTAGTGTTTAACTGTAGTGTAGCTGTTCCAATACAGAACCAGAGTCCGAAACAGAAAGTGTGAGATAGGGCGATGTAATATCCCCAAAACTCTTCGCCGCTGCATTGGAAGATGCCTTCGAGCTACTGGACTGGAAAGGACACGCTAATAACATCAATGGTGAATACATTGCCTTCGATTTGCCGGCGACATAGTCATTGTGACGGAATCGCTAGAGGACCTGCGCACTGTGCTTAATAATCTCAATAGTATCTTCCAACGGGTAGGTCTTAGATGAACATGGACTAGACGAAAATCAGGTCTAATATCCATGGCACACCTATACCGGTTGTTGTTATGAACACTTTTTTCCTAAGACATACTGTCCGACTAGGTAGGTCCAACTTCGATCAAGATGTCAATCGACGGGTTGAACTCGGCAGGGCAGCGTTCGGGAAGCCGCGCCATATATTCTCGTCGAGTATACTTCAGTGGCAACGGCTGTTTGCGGAGGATGACTCATTGAGTTTCAACAACGCGGTAAAAATTGCGAGCTCGTTAGAGGCCGCGGAGCGGGACGCAGCAGCGGTGGATACGAGCATGGCAGCAAACGCCGAAGAGGGCAGGACAGCTGTACTATCGGTGACCTTCGCGAAGGACGAGCGGCGTATGACGTCGGCGATTCAAGGCGGACGCGTGGCGCGTTGATACCGCGAGGCGACGCGGGATGCTAAGGTCAGGAAGAATGCAAATGGTGTGCGGAGCTTCGATTGCAGCGGATGTAGAGCGACTGGTCATAGCTACGAGGCTTGTCAGTTTCGAAGCTACGTATGCAGCAGGTGCAAGAGCACCGGTCATTTACGTCGCGTGTGCCCGGTCCGGGACACTTTTAACCGGGAGGTCAGGGGCCCGGCTTTACACCATGCTGAGGCGGCAGAGGAGGACAGCAAAGGGCAAAAAAACCTAGATTTAGAAGACTTGCATCATCTGTGTCTAAGTGATTATAAGCCGGTAAGTTTGCCAGTAAATATTTAAAATAATTTAATTAAAATGGAGGTCGATACGGGAACGGCTGTGTCATGCATCAGTGATCGAACTTACAAACGGTATTTTAGTGATATTAATATAGAACCGACGAACATTAAATTAAATTTTTATAATGGCACTTTATTAAAACCGTTAGGAATCATAAGACCTGAAGTTATTTACGGTGACGTTAAAAGAAGGTTAGAGCTGCTGGTTGTGGAAGGGGGGACTACATCTCTTTAAGGAAGGCAATGGTTATCAGAGTTAGGAATAAAAATGCCATTGTTTAGCACCTGTCATAACTTACATTCCAATGAATTAAAATTAGATGATGAATTGCAAAAATTGTATTCCAGGTATAAGGATTTGTTTAGTGGCGGCTTCGGGCGGTACACAGAAGGCAAGGCGACGTTAAGAATTCGCGAGGGGTCGGCATCGGTGTTTCATCGCGTGAGGACGCTCCCGTACGCGCTGCCCGATCACATCGACGCCGAACTGGACGCGATGCTGCGGGACGGTGTCATTGAGCCCGTCGACTGCTCCGACTGGGCCACGGTGGTCAATACACATCGCGGACTATATCAATATAGAAGACTAGTATACGGCTTGGCTTCAAGTCCAGGGATTTTTCAACGTATAATGTGTAATTTATTAAATGATATTCCTAATGTCGAGGTGTCCTTAGATGACGTAATTATAGGAGGAAAAAGGAAATTAGAACACTTACGGGCAGTAGAAACAGTTTTCAGTAGATTAAATAAAAGTGGCTTAAAATTAAGAAGTATATATAAGTAAGGTCCGAGCTAAATAAAGGATTAGCTTCTGCGTTACTAATCGTGGATTGGTCTATATTTGTAGGTCGAAAAAATATTTCATTGTCTCCAGACAATCGTTTCGGTTCTGGATGTGTCTGTATGGGCAATGTATGTAACAATGTGTGAAATGTGTGTTGGCAGTGATTACTATTATAATTATTAATTACTACTAATCTCTTTTACCGTGTGGTGCTGGCTTAAGAGAATCTACCACCCCATCTCTTCTCGTGGGTGTCGTAACAGTCGACAGAGTGATAATAAAAACCAGAAGATGGGCAGCAGCAATTCCTGGAACATCTAAATAAATATACTGCAGTTGCCAAACCGTCTGCCAGGCGTGGCAACTATGGTAAAATCCCCCCAAAATGAGAGACAAAGTTTTGTTATAGTTAATAGAATCAGGCGTTACTTTGCGGAAATCCATTATAATGAAGAAAAGTAAGTTAATTTGCTAAGATCCGCATGCAAAATATAAAAATGGTGTATATTACCTAGTTTTTTGAAGTGCACCACCCGCCCTCCCTCAGTAGCGTGCACAAGCAAACTAACACCGCCACCAGGAACCACTACAATACCACCACTAGATAATATACACCACTGAAGTCGAGAACACGACACGTGTTTCGCCCCAAAACGAGGCATTATCAAGCGTAATAGACTCTACGACAGACGGCCGCCGAGTGAGCGGCGCGGTCAAAGAGCTGCCTATTTATACTACAGGTGACGCAAACGGCCCCCACCTACGACATTGCGATTACAATATCGTGATAGCGACCGCTTGCTCACACAATCCACCACCCGAATTACATAACAACAAACTGCTGGAACAATTAGAAATAATTAAAAATAAAAATAATAACATTGCACTGCTGAATGAACAAACAAACGTCTCGAATTCACCACTTTTAAATATCTTTAAATCCAGTACTTAAAGTTTAAATATACTCTAAGTAGTCGTTTGCTATCAATTCGGTCGCAAACGGCTGCTTATGTAATTCGGGTGGTGGATTGTGTGAGCAAGCGGTCGCTATCACGATATTGTAATCGCAATGTCGTAGGTGGGGGCCGTTTGCGTCACCTGTAGTATAAATAGGCAGCTCTTTGACCGCGCCGCTCACTCGGCGGCCGTCTGTCGTAGAGTCTATTACGCTTGATAATGCCTCGTTTTGGGGCGAAACACGTGTCGTGTTCTCGGCTTCGGTGGTGTATATTATCTAGTGGTGGTATTGTAGTGGTTGGTGGAGGGTACCTGGTGGCGGTTCCTGGTGGCGGTGTTAGTTTGCTTGTGCACGCTACTGAGGGAGGGCGGGTGGTGCACTTCAAAAAACTAGGTAATATACACCATTTTTATATTTTGCATGCGGATCTTAGCAAATTAACTTACTTTTCTTCACAAAGTTTTGTGTCAATCTATGAGGGAGGCCTATGTTCAGCAGTGGACTAGTGATAGGCTAAAATGATGATGATGATGAAACTTTTATTTTTATCATTTATTATATTTATGCATTATCATAAGCTAGGCTTTTCATTTTTAAGTAGATAGCATTTGCTGTAGTTTTTTTTTCTCTATCAACCAGATTTGACTGGCAGAGAATGCAACAAAAAATTAAGTCCGTCCATTGTAGACCTTAGATTAAGGTGTCAATAATAAAGAATAAAAAAAAAATTGACGTCATTGCGATAACTGTGAAGGAAATATAATAATTTTAAAATACCCAGCCGCATAGATTTCTGTACTCAGCGCCGCCATTCACGTTATTTATTTATTCCCCATTAACAATGCCGTTTTGTTACGCGCCGGATTCAATGAACCTCCTCACTGTGCAAGTTGAAAAGCACTTCCCCACCGTTGTTCTGAAATTTCAAATAAAAGTTTGTTTACGTTGAGATCCTGTATCAGTAATTTTATAAACAGTCAGGTCAACGATTATACGAGTACTCTATGGCAGAGATGTTTTGGATATGAAAATTCGAAACTGGATATAGATATGGTGGTTAGAGCTGTTGTAGCGGAGAGGCTAGGCGCTCGCTTAAAATTTCATAGGACGCGAGTGACCTGGGATGGGATGGGATGTTATGGATATGAAATTTCGAAACTGGATATAGATATGGTGGTTAGAGCTGTGGTAGCGCAGAGGCTAGGCGTTCGCTTAAAATTTCCTATTACGCGAGTGACCTGGGTTCGATTCCCGGTGCCGGCACCACTAAAATTGTAGATTGCAATTTTAAGTGCCGATTTGTCACGTGCTCAGCGGTGAAGGAAAACATCTTAAGGCAACCTGCACGTCTGAGGAATAAAAAAATAAAAAATATTTCAAAGAAATGTGTGAAGTCTGCCAACCTGCATTGGAGGAGCGTGACGGATTCTTTTCAGCTCCAAAACCCCTCTCGGAAATGAGACAAGGCCTGTGCCCAGCAATGGGACATTTTTGAACTTAACTTTTAATTTATTTGAATAACACTATACTTCTATGTTTGAGTTTCAGTTGAGTATGTTTCAGTTACGGTTACGGATATGAAATTATTTCTGATTATCGGCTCGGTAGGCGCAGTGGCTCAGTCCTCGGCTTCTGCGCCGCTGGTCGTGGGTTCGATTCCCGCGCGGGACAAATATTTGTATGGCCTACATATAGTTGTTCGGGTCTGGGTGTTTGTACATGTGGAATTTATGCCTGTAAAACGCACCCACGACACAGGAGAAATGCTACTGTGGGGCACCGGTTTTTTAATAAAAAAAAACACAATTTTAAATTTTGCATGCGGATCTTAGCAATATAACTTTCTTTCCTTCATGGAATGGATTTCGGAAAAGTAATGGCTGATTCTATTAAATGTTATTTATCAAATTACTCCTATTTGGTATGAATTGAGTTTAGGTCTACGATATGTCTCTGTGGTACAACATATTTTATTTATTTATAATTATACGCCTTTGCGGTTTTGTTCGGTTACCAGCCCACTACTGTAATAGAGATGAGGAGTTAATTTATATGGAGAGTTTGTATGTTAAATCTTTTAGAATGCTAATTCGATTAGAATTTTTTTTCTGTAACATTGCCCGTTTACTGTGGAAGTTTCTTGGCTATAAAATCTTATGCTACTGCCTTAAGGAGCCCCACGGTATGAACCGACACCGACTTCAGGTACTACAAAATAGATTCATGCGTAAAGCCTCGGAAAGACCGTAAAAAGTAAAGTAAACTCTCTTTTGACTCTCCCGTCACGCACCCCAACCCACTGGCTGTAAGTGCCGCCACATACAACTCCCTCGCGTTACACCCAAACTCGACTCGCGGAAAAAGACCGAAGCACGTCCTCGAGGGTCCTGACGACGCGACCACTAGGGCCCAAGCGGTCTACTCAACACGACACACACAACACAATCACGATCATACCGTCCCCGCGAGGGCGCCTCAGACAAACAGATCTGAAATCTGACAAGAATGGGCGAACTGTGAAAGTTCAGGTCGGAGAGGTACCATGCCGTACGGCGCAATCATGTGATTGGCTTATTTTGCGCGGGTGAAACCGAGAGGCAGAGCTAGTCTAAGAATAAAAACATCTCTTTTGGGTCACTTCGGTGTAATGTCTCGACTTGATACCAAGTTAATAGAATCAGGCGTTACTTTGCGGAAATCCATTATAATGAAGGAAGGTAAGTTACTTTGCTAAGATCCGCATGCAAAATATAAAAATGGTGTATATTACCTAGTTTTTTGAAGAGCACCACCCGCCGGCGGCCGTCTGTCGGTAGAGTCTATGACGCTTGATAATGCCTCGTTTTGGGGCGAAACACGTGTCGTGTTCTCGACTTCAGTGGTGTATATTATCTAGTGGTGGTATTGTAGTGGTTGGTGGAGGGTACCTGGTGGCGGTTCCTGGTGGCGGTGTTAGTTTGCTTGTGCACGCTACTGAGGGAGGGCGTTTATATTTTGCATGCGGATCTTAGCAAAGTTATGATACCAAGTACTCAAATGTTAACGTTACCGCAACAAGGATTTTTTTTTATTGGAAAAAGTAGTAGTACGATCAAAACGTTCACCTGATGGTAAGTGCAACGTCTGCCCAGAACAAATACGATGTCGTCTAGAACATTCCTGTGTAACACCACACTGCGCCCATCACCCCGAGACGTAAGTTCTTAAGTGCCCTTCAAACCGAAACACAGTTATGTTTGCATACTACTGCTTCACGGTAAAATGACTGGCACTGCGGTAGTACCTACCTACCTAAACGTCACGTTTCCTACTCGTAACAGCGATACAAATTGTATATCTTCAAATGTGAAACGATTAATTAAGCGTTCTAAATCTTTTGCTTCAAATGATTTTTTGAAATTTCTGCAAACGCCTCATTCATTTCGCGTTTTAAGAAGCGACAGAAAGCAAAAATCGCAATTAAATTAAAATTAGCGGTACGGCCCCGCCAGAGTCGCGGAGGACAGGGAGAGAGGCAACGATACACCTACACTCCTCTTCCCCCGCGTCTCCACCTCGGTTGCGGAGGGCAGCGTACTGCTCCCCCCAGCAGTCCACCTGTTCGCATCCAGAGTGGGCTTGCGTAGCCCACTCGGAGCGACGTCCTCGGGTCAGCCTGAGGCAACAGGCCGACCGGGTTCCTCTTAGCTTCACCGTGGGTGACCAAGCCACATTTTCTAAGCCCCCCCGCCACGACAAGGCGAGAACCCATTCGGTGGGGGTGGGTTCGAATCCTAGCCGAACCCCACATTTGTACATGAACACAAATCGTTGGTTTTGTAGTCTGATTGCGTTGCGCGTGTTAAATACACTCACGATACAAGTGAAATCCTAGTGAGGCATCGTTTTAAAAAGAAAAATAAATGTTATATTATAAAATGGCCGTATTTTTTTTAATGAATATCAAACTTTGTCATCAAACCAGTATTAATATAATTTCATATTTTTATGAAAGTCACCAAGAAACTCCTACATTTTCATTTTACCTGTTATGAAAGTAACATAATAATAAAAGTTAAAAATATATTAACATGTGACAGCCCAAAGTGCGGCAGGGGACGGCGCCGGGCTAAGATGGTGTATTTCAATATTTTTGCAATTTGTTTGTTTTTTCTCTCATTTGCATTTAAATGGAACTTTGGGCAACATTTTTTGCGGCGCGGATTTCCTAAACTGGAAACATTGTCATGCGACGAAGTGATTAATTAGCTGACAGCTTTGGTTTTTTTATAAAAAAATGTTTTGCAATTTATCGCTTTTTTATTCTGCAAATCACTTGCTAACTTTTAATGCTATTAGACGCACGTTCTCAATTGTATCATTTAATATCATCAGTATCATCATCATGACAGCTTATCACTTGTCCACTGCTGGACATAGGCGTTCCACTTGAATTGCCACAAAAGTTTGTAGCTCTTTTTTTGGGGGATTGGGCATAGTTGCCACGCTTGGCAGGTGGGTTGACAACCGCCATTTATTTATTCCAGGAAGAGGCTGCTGCCCATCTTCTTGTTTTAATTTTCTCTCTGTCAACGACACCAACGGGATGAGATGAGGTGGTAGATTCTCTTAAGCCGCTACCACACGGCAAAACCTTTAATATACCTATTGTTAAATTAAATTTATTATTATCGACCGAAGTGGGTCTTGGCCTACGACACCAGAACACGCCATGCCTAATGCCAGGATCTGCGGCGTTGAAGTCAGGCACTCTGAAAATAGGCCACTTGGTCGTTGCAAGCTAGTGTTTAATGAAGGAAAGTAAGCTAACTTGCTAAGATCCCGATTTAACATATACATAATATAGAATATATGTGCATATGTGCAGTCTGAAATTGACGATCTTCATAACGGGATCAATCATTTAAACAAGAATCTAAATGCTCTCAAAGATTGGTCATCTCGTTATGGAGTGACTGTCAATCCACTGAAATGCCAAGCTATCCTAGTAGGTAGTTCGAGGATGTTGGATAAGGTTGACTATTCAGGCTTACCTACTTTACGCTATAATGATACTCTTATCCCATTTAGTAAATCTGTGAAAAATCTTGGTCTAATCATCGACAGCACTTTGAACTGGAAAGTTCAGGTTACCGACATTAGTCGGAAAGTCATTGCTACCTTACGTTCACTTTATCGTCTGAAACATTTTCTCCGTATTAGATCTAAGCTCATGCTTGTCCAAACGCTTATATTACCCATTTTCGACTACGCAGATGTGTGTTACCCAAACCTATCCCAAGATCTTCTTAACAAGCTGGAACGCCTGCATAACAACTGTATAAGATTTATTTTTGGTCTGCGAAAGTTTGAACACGTTTCTCAATTCAGGTCTCAGCTTAATTGGCTTACCATTCGACAAAGGCGTAATTCCAGGATGCTGCTTGTTCTTTTTTCTATTTTAAATGATCCATCTTCACCTTTATATCTCAAAGAAAAATTTCAGTATCTCTCTTCTTCACATGATAGGGTACTTCGTTCATCTTCTAATAATAAGATTTGCATTCCTACACATTTCACCGGGTTCTTCAGGAACTCCTTTACTGTTAGGGCTGCACTTCTTTGGAACTCCTTGCCCGATGACATCAGGAAAACTCCCAATAAATACTCCTTTAAGAAGTTGGTTCGTGATTATTTAGTTAAGAATCATGACAACATAAATTATTAGTACATAGGTCAATACTTGTAGCATTTATTTTATGTATATGTGTATGTATGATATGTATGTATATATGTATATGTATATGTATGTATGTTTTATGTATAATTATACGTCATATTATATTATATGTGTACAATAAAACTATATGTTTATTACTATTTCATATTTTTAATTAGTATATATGTATTATCCTTATTTTTTTTGTCTTCTCGTTTGTCTTTATTGCTGCACCACATCAAACTCTCACCACTCCATGGGTTGACTGGGAGAAAATGCCTACAGGCATTAAGTCCGCCCTTTGTAACCTTTTATTTGTAAAGGAAGCAATAAAGGTTAAAATAAATAAATAAATAAAACTGCAGCGATAAAAAGGCATCCGACTCAGCATTCGATATTAATCAATTTACTTTAGAAAATCAACAGAAAAACATTGAAATGAAATTAAACGAATATTCTTGTAAGTTAGTAAGGGAAAAAGACTGACAATGAACTGATGACCAAACTTTACACAAGGATGTAGCGACATCCATGTCGCCACCTGAGAAGCTCAAGAAATATCTCATACGTCCATTATCGCGCTATGAAAGGTTCTGATATGCGAACTACATATAAATACAACATGTTAAGATTACTGGCAGGAGGAAACATCCTCCCCAGATCAGATCACCCGATTTAGCTACCCTTTTTCTTGGCAATAATATCCATCATCATCATCATTTCAGTCTATCACTAGTCCACTGCTGAACATAGGCCTCCCACATAGATTGCCACAAAAGTTGTAGCTCTCATTTTGGGGGGATATTGCCATAGTTGCCACGCTTGGCAGGCGGGTTGGCAACCGCAGTTTAATTATTCAGATGTTACAGGAGATGCTGCTGCCCATCTTCTGATTTATATTTTCCCTCTGTCGACTTTTACGACACCCACGGGATGAGATGGGGTGGTAGATTCTCTTAAGCCGCTACCATACGGTACCGCTTCGCAATAAACTCGCAGCTTCTCCCAACTATAGCAGCAACGTCATCGGCAGACATCGCAGTAACAGCACTAGACTACTATCGCCACAACGCGAGCACGCTAGTCTCTCAGCCACTGAGAATCATCAACGGTTGCCCCTCTCCTTAGGTTGACTCCTGCGGCATCACCACTGTCTCCATACGTCTCGATGCTGAAGACCTGGACACAGCCTCACCGCATCGCCAGACCGTGTTAATATACAAAATACAAAATGGGTACGGTCTGTTGTACAGTCTATGACACTTGATAATGCCCCGTTTTGGGGCGAAACGTGTGTCGTGTTCTCGACTTCAGTGGTGTATATTCCCTAGTGGTAGTGTTGTGGTGGTGGAGGGTATCTGGCGACAAAAATATTTTCATGGTTATGATCATTATTTCAGCCTATCACCAGTCCACTGCTGAACATAGACCTCCCCATTAATCCAAAAATGGGTGATTTTGGCATTGTTGCCACGCTTGTCTGGCGGGTTGGCAACTGCAGTTTATTTATTCAGATTTTCCTGGGAGATGCTGCTGCTCATATCGTGGCTTTTCTATTCCCTCTGTCGACTTTTACGAATGAGGTGGGGTGGTAGATTCCCTTAAGCCGCCACGACACGGCCAAAATATTCTACGCTCAGTTTCATACAAATCGATTTCCCTGGGTCGTACACTCCCCTTGTTAGTCATTAAACTTCATATAAAAGTGTACAAAGAATAGTCCCATAAAAAATCGGAGCACGTATTGTCAAATGCATCGTCACCCTGCGTCACAAGTCCAACGCCGAACTTATTATTGTTGCACATTCATCCACAAATCCATCGACTTCCCGGAATGCATGTATTATGTGAATACTGGTGGTAGGATTGCTATGCAGGAGTCCGTCTAGGTAGGTACCACCCCAGGGCCAGTTATTCTGCCGTGAAGCAGTAGTGTGCAAACATTACTGCGTTTCGGTCTGAAGGGCACTGAGAGCTAGCGTATTCACTGGGCTTATGTCTCAGGGTGACGGGCGCAGTGTGGTGCTACACAGAAATATTCTGAGTAACACAGCATCTGTTATGGGCAGACGTTGCACTTACCATCAGGTGAACGTTATGCTCGTCTCGTCACTATATCAAATAAAAAAAGACCTCCCATACGAGGCCTATGTTCAACACTAGACTATATTGTTTCAATATTATCTTATATCTTAAAACATTATTGAAAATTAAATTGTTATTTTATCACTATCATTAAATTACCATTCAAAACAACGGATGCAACGTTGTATAATTTGCGAATGAAATTTTAAACGTGACACTTCAGCCGTAAGTACAAAAGAATGTCATTATGGAGAATTTATTAAATGTGGACGTTTAAAGCAGCGGGTGGCGTGGGAACGGGCTTCGGCGCACTGAAACCACGGCACGGGCTTTCCTTCGAAATTAATTTCATATTTAGCACCAGCTTCAAGAATGTGCATGTAATAATTTATATCTTTCAGGTGGACTAATTGTTAGTGAGTACGTAGCGCGCAAGTGCGTAGTTTACCATGTGGTGGCGTAATCTAAGTAGAAAAATGAATGACAGAAGATTGGCTGCAGCATCTTCTTGGAACATCTGAATAAATAAACTGCGGTCGCCAACCCGCCAGACAAGTGTGGCAACTATAGCAATATCCCCCCAAAATGAGTGCTACAAGCTTTTCTGGCAATCTATGGGGAGGCCTATGTTCAGCAGTGGACTAGTGATAGGCTTCAATGATTATGATGATGATGCAAGATATATTATAGTGCCACGAGTGTAGCGCAAACACAGAATCACTCATCCATCCCACCCTTCCCAAGCCCAATGTAACGCTCATACAATGAGATCGGAGGTAGGGTAAAATGGAATGTCAGAGACACGGGGCCAATCACAAAGCAACTAGACACAAAAATCAATAAATTTCACACTCTTTTTTGAATCACAGAGTCCTTTTTTAAATGAGAAAATATAGCAATTTCTTATGTTTGGTATTTAGCATGGAGTTTTGTTTGAGAGTTTATAGATTGTAGTATAGTAATAATATATGTCCGATAGAGTAGAGTAGCACCTACCTCTTTCCTACCGCGGTGCAGTAAGAGGCGACTAAGGTAGTGTACGGACAGCCTTTATTCGTGCACAATAATACTATAATATGCAGTGAGGACACTACACTGCTCGCGGGAATGCAATGGGGAGGAATGGGGAGGAGGACATTTCCCGCGAGGACAAAGAATGGGCCACGTGAGTGACTACTGTCACAATACTGCTCGTGGGAACGCAATGGGGTGTAGGAATTTTTCGATTCGAACCGAAATAGCGACAATTTGATTCGCCAACCATCACGTCTCGTTTCCCGCGAGGGCGAAGAGTGGGCCGCGGGAGTGGCCACTGCCTACTTACATGCGAAAAACGCATCACTGTACGTATGTATGTATGTAGTAATATAAAATTTGTCAGAGGCAGACATTGAACTTACCATCATGTGAACGATTTGCGCTTCGTCACTTTATCCAATAAAAAAAGCCCATGAATATATCAGTGTCGAGAACAAGCTTCCTCTGGTATATGTGAAGGATTTGGATAAGAAAATTCCAGTGCGGTTGGTGGACTTCACGAACTTTTTATACGAACGTGATGAGTCCGCACTTACAACTGCGGTTAATAATTTGAGTAGTGCTGACACCGGAGATTGAGCCAGCTTACTATGAAATTTACGAGGAGGCGACCCCTGAGATTCCTCAGCCCATTAAACTACGGTGCTTAAAGTATTAACTGTCTTATAACGTCTTAAATATTAACTGCTACGACGGACGCACCCGTATTTACATGCGTAGTGAAATACAAACGACAGTATTAACTATTTGCTACGATCGTTACTTCAAGACATAATAATGTTTAAAAAAAACGGTCTTTTCATCGTATAGGTTTTTTTGTAAGTGCAACGTCCGCCCACAGCAAATGCTGTTTCACCCAGAATATTTCTGTCTGACATCACACTGCGCCCGTCACCCAGAGACATCAGTTCTTAAGTTTCAAATGCCCAGTGATTACGTAAGCTCACAGTGCCTTTCAAACCAAAACACAGTAATGTTTGCACACTACTGCTTCACGGCAGAGTAACTGGCCCTGGGGTGGTACCTACCTAGACGGATTCCTGTATAGGAATCCCACCACAAGGTAAGGTCATATAAGTAAAAGTCGTTAGTTTGTGCTAATTAAATTAATAATTAAAATAAATAAATAATTTAAAAACAATGTGTAACATTAGACAAGAATTTATTCTTTCACACCAGTCGTAAATTAATTAATTTTTTTTAATTACAAATTCGATGTCCCAGTACTGGAATTGCTCCTGTATGGTGAGTGCGTTTCACGAGAGAATTTAATATGAAAAACACAACCAGACCCGAAAAACAAACAGTGTCTTTGTGCTAATGGCTCCACCAGGGATTCTGACCCAGGACCCATGGCGAACAGGTTGGGTACTCTGACCACTAGGTCACGCGTTTGCATTATTTCAAAATCATTATCAACCCGTTATAGTCTATTATTGAACATATGTTTTTTTTTATTGGATAAAGTGATGAAACAAGCAAAACGTTCACTTGATGGTAAGTGCAACGTCTACCCATAACAAATGCTGTGTCACCCAGAACATTTCTGTGTGATACCACAGTGCGCCCGTCACCCTGAGACATGAGTTGTTAAGTAAGTAAGTAAAACATTTATTTACGATTAAAAAACATACAGCACAAAATACAAACAAGAAATAAAATAAAATAAAAGAAAACAAAAAAAAAATGTCTTAGCCACTACGAAAAAAATAAATAAATATATACACACACACACACACATATATATATATATATATATATATATATATATATATATATATATATATATATATATATATATACACACACACACATACACACATACACACATATACCTATTACCAAAATATCTGTGCTACAGCATATAATCGTAAAGTCCCATATGCCCAGTGATTACGCTAGCTCTCAGGGCCCTTGAAACCGAAACAGTAATGTTTGCACACTACTGCTTCACGGCAGAATAATTGGCCAAGGGGTGGTACCTATCTAGACGGATTCCTGCATAGGAATCCTACCACTCATCGTTACTCTCATGAGGGCATATAAAATTACTACTCTTAGCAGACGGATGGCAATCGCAGTATAATATTTAAGTAACAGGTTCGCTTTCCATCCTTTGCTTTATTGTTCCCCTAGACTTCTTACGAGTACACCTCCCGCAGTAGTTTCATCTA
Source organism: Luehdorfia chinensis (assembly GCA_019845155.1). NCBI lineage: Eukaryota > Metazoa > Arthropoda > Insecta > Lepidoptera > Papilionidae > Luehdorfia > Luehdorfia chinensis. The sequence continues at coordinate 199,716 of JAHVAK010000054.1, read as the reverse complement.
TCCATGCTAATGTAATGCTAGCTGTGATCTGCGGTTTCACTCGCGCATTATAAGCCGACTAAGTCATTATGTTACAAGTATTCATATACTTGTAACATAATGACTTGGTCGTGTGGTGGCGGCTCGTTAAAAGAATACTACCACTCCATCTCATTCAATGGATCTCGTAAAAGGCGAGTAAGGAATTAAACTGCACTGTGCACCCAACAGCGCATGGTGGCGATAGGCTCACCACCTATCACACCAAGTGCATTATATTGTTTTGATGAAACGTGGATTGTGGCAGTCATCTGTTTTTGCAGTGAGTGCCCAGTCTCTGACTACCCCTTATGGGATACAGTCGTGATCCTATGTATGTATATGTATGTATACATATACTAGCGTGCCCCGCTGTTTCACGTGCGTAGATAATCGACCCCGATCGATGATATACATATATACTTCCCTATTACAATCAGATTTTCGGGTTTTAATTAATAGCGCAAATCGTAATTATTTTTCTAAAATTAAAGTAGCCTAAGTTACCACTATAATATCAGCTATCTTCTGTCAGTGAAAATTCTGTCAACATCGTTCCAGCTGTTTCAGAGATTAGCTGGAACAAACAGACAGACAACAAAATAAAAAATGTATTTTTTCTTGTAAGTACCGGATATACTTATATAGGCGTGGAGTAAAAAGCTGTTATTTTGTTATTAAAAACAGACACTTCAATTTCATTCATTTGTATAGATTCTGAACCCTGCAAGATATTGGAATGTAAAATACTTTGTTAAATGTTTCATCCTCGTAAAAACGGTCCCAATCGACATTTATACTCGTACTTCCCTATTTGAATCGCATTTTGGGGTTTTTGCGCGAAACCCTAAAATTAAAGTAAACTTTGTTACTCGCTATAATATTAGCTATGTCAGTGAAAGTCCCATCGAAATCGGTACAGCCGTTACGGAGAAGAGCCGGAACAAGCCGACAGAGAGACAGACAAAAATTGTAAAAATTGTTGTTTTCTTATAAGTACCGCTTTTTACTCAATGCATAACTTTCAATGCATATAACTTTCGTAAGCATTGAGTAAAAAGCTGTTATTTTGTTATTACAAACAGACACTTAAATTTTATTTATTAGTATAGATTTCCAAAATTAGACAAAAAGATTTTGAGAAAATATATAGCTGAAAATAAATCAAACAATATTACTTGCGTAAACTTTGCAAAGCGGAAGCGGTTAAAAAGTTATGATTGAATTCAGACTTATTTGACATGTTCTGTTGTATCATGCAATGCATGTTGATTTATCTTCTACACAAATAAATAAAATTGAATTGTCTGTTTATAATAACAAAATAACAGCTTTTTTCTCAATACATATTAAAGTATATACGTTACTTATAAGAAAAAAAACAGTTTTTATTTTCTTTGTCTTTCTGCCTGTCTGTCTGTCTGTTTGTTCCGGCTAGTCTCCGAAACGGCTGGACCGATTTTAACGGGACTTTCACTGACAGAAATCTGATATTATAGCGAGTAACTTAGGCTACTTCAATTTAAGAAAAATATGTATATCATCGTTCGGGATCGGCTTTTTTTTCGAGTGTAATCGCGGCGCACAGCTAGTCATAGGTATAATTTGATTTATTTTCTGTTTTACGGCCTCGGTTCTCTTTATGTTTTGCAACCTGAGTTCGTTAATTAATGAACTATGAGCGTTGTTTGAATATTGTTTACTAAAATCTTATCGTTGAACGACAATCAGACAATGAGAAGACAAACAATTAGTCTATCATAACAATAGTTCATTCATCCTACCATTAAAATATTCGAATGGCGGGCTCACTGGCCCGAACTCGGAATTCTCAGTGGCAGCCTCGTACCGGAAAATACAGTGCAGGGCCACGATGATGACCAGATGGAGCGACTACCTGCACAGTTTTACGGCAAATCGATTGAAGTGGTGGTGGTGGCTTAGAACCGTGTTTAGTCGTACCGGCAAATGCAGTGTCACCTCCCACTAGATGGAGCGACGACCTTCACAGTTTTAGGGGAAGTCGATAGATGGCAGTGGCTTAAAACCGTGTTTAGTATTAATCTATGGAGAATGCCAATTCACACAGGTTCAGCTGTGGACTTATGATGGGCTTAAATGATGATGTTGATGATGACAGTCGGTAGAAGACTTAAATACTAGCAAATTATAGAGTTCTTAATGATCTGTCGGTGGTTAATAGGTTGTTTATATTAAAGAAAGGCCTTTCCAAAACATAAATTTTAAATAATAATAATAGAAATTGTACAGATTTTGCTCTTTAAGCATCATCTTTGCGTTCTTGTATATACTATATTTATGAGTATCATGTATTGTATACAGAATGAGCATACTTCAGAGTAATTTTACACCGTGTTCTATTTGCAATAAATGCAGTTGATTATCACATAACTTGACGATCGGAGCGGATATCTTTTTATTTAACCAGAAATCTCTGTCAAAGCCTACATTTATGTAAAGCACTTTTCCGGATACATCGTTATTCTCTCATGTCTCACACAACGTTTTCAATAGTGGTAGTGTTCCAATGCAGGAATCCGTCTCAGTAGATACCACCGCAGCGCCAGTTATTCTTTAATTATTAATATATAGTAAAACAATATTCTAAAAGACATTAATAGAATTTAATGATAGCGTTTGAAGGATAAAAATTATAACAACAAATATTATAACGACAAACACAATAGCAGTTGTATTTTTAATTTATGTCCTCCATATTAACAGTATTGTCTAGTGATGTTTGTGTTGTAAAAGTTGATACTATAGCGGTATGGTAACTAAAATAAGAAACGTACGAGCTTTGCTGCCTCCCACCTGATGCCACACATATGAATGTGAAAACTGTTACTGGTCAGAACGCGACGATTTGTTGTAAAGCGATGAATTTTAAAAATATTTACTCGTATAACAAAAAAAGAACAGACATATTTTCTGACTTTAAATTTAAAGAAAGAAAGAAAAAAAGCATATATATTTGACCAGCACACAACATTAATAAATATAACAAAAAGTAGTATATAATAAATGACATAATTTATAGTGCGATGTCAAAGAGGATCCCGTCTCAGTGATATTCTGTGGTAACCCACACCACTGGTTTTAAGTCGGGTCCCCATTATTGACCCTACGAAACACGAACACGAATTAACATAAATTGTAAATGACTCTATTTTAATACTTTATGTACAGTGGCGACAGCTCAGGAGTGACCTTTTGGAAGGCCAGGTACCTATTTTGCATCCTCTTTGCGTTCGAGACGTTACTTTGAATTTGAATTTGACCTTGGTTGTTTACTCACCATGCCCAAAGAAGTTTCACTTCAAATGTGTGCGCCTTCCTCTAATCTATCAGATTAAGTGTTTAGCCGGATACGGAAGGGTAGAGAGGAATGAAATATTTTTTTGCTAATACTTACGACTTTTTAAAATTCCCTGCGCATATAACAGATCCAGGAGTCCAACCGGAGGATACAACATTACAGTTGAAATCAGCCAAGAGTTTATCTCGGCCATCTTAACAGTTATTAGGTCTATTTATATTCCATGATTATATCTAAATAGAGTGCAAATAAAAGGGTATGTTGAAGACACAATCTCGCAGTAATAACGATAAACAAAGGTTAACTTTTCTGTTCCGTGGCTTATCTGCTCTTATTTATGCCAGAGGGCCTATTTAAAAGTAAGGTCCCTTTTTATTTCGTAGAGCCCAATTAATTACATCCGAAGTATGGTGTTGTTGTTATTGATTAAAAATAAAATAGTGAAGATAGTGCCAACCCGCCTGCCAAGCGTGGCAACTAAGGCAAAATCGGTATACAGTGCAGGTTGATAGAAGCAAGTTGTCGTTTTTTATTTCTTATATATGTTGGTTTTTCGCAATATTGTTGTTCATCGTAGAGCAGATGATAAATCAGCACTTAATTTTTAATGAAGGAAAGTAAGTTACTTTGCTAAGATCCGCATGCAAAATATAAAAATGGTGTATATTACCTAGTTTTTTGAAGAGCACCGTCCGCCCTCCCTCAGTAGCGTGCACAAGCACTAACTAACACCGCCACCAGATACCCTCCACCAACCACTACAATACTACCACTAGATAATATACACCACTGAAGTCGAGAACAATTCAATAAATTTCCTTCATTATAATGGATTTCCGCAAAGTAACGCCTGATTCTATTAACTTAATTTTTAAATAACCATTTCAGTGCCACTAACCTACTATGGCACTGTGGTATTTACTGTGAATGTAAATTAATGAAAATAATAGTGTATACTTGTAAAAGTTACCCCAGTGAAATGAAATAAAATGAAAATTATTTATTTTTCGACGTAAGAAATATAAATTTCGTTTGTCAAACGTCATTTCTTTGCAAAAGAATAGTGTCAAGGAAAACCAAAGCACGCTCCATGTTCAAATCTCAGACAAGATCATTTCAATCAATATATAAGTAAATTGTAAGCTCGAGCAGACCACAGTTTGACACTGATTTATGGTTTTCGGTCAAATTTTCGTATTTTGTAAATGTTGACATAATATCCTTGAAGAGTCATTGATAATCAGTAGCGGAGTAGGCTTATCTACCACCAATAAATTAAAAAATAACATTGTTCGACGGCGTGCCGTCAAATAATTAAATTTATAGACCCTCTTTCCAATATATTCATTTATGTATAAAATTAGTTAAAATATTTTTTTTTAAATATTAAGCTATTTCGCAATTACATTATAAAACAAAAGTTCATATGAAAAGCTTAGCCTAATATCAAATGACAATGAAACTACATAAAAAAAATTTTGTATTATTTGATCATCTTTCGATCAATTCGAACATCTCCCCTTAAAATGATATCCTAAATTATGTTATTAATGGCATCAGACGTTAATTTGCGGTAATCCATAACAATAAAAGAAAGACGGTTAATTTTCTAAGATCTGCAAGCAAAATATAAAATAGTGTATATTTCCTAGTTTCAGTAGAGCACCGCCCGAGCACCGCCGCACATCCTACAAAAGCGTGCGGAAGCAAACTAATACTGCCACCAGATACCCTCCACCACTACAAAAGTGCTATACACCACTGAAGTCGAGACCACGACACGCGTTTCGCCTCAAAACGAGGCATTAACAAGTGATATTTTCTTTAAAATACGCCCAGAATTGTTCTGGGTTACACAGCATTTGTTATGGGCAAACGTTGCGCTTACCATCAGGTGGATGTTTTGCTCGTTTCGTCAATTTATCCTATAAAAAAACTAACACAAAAAAGTTGAAATAAGAAAACATAATATATTAATGTCTATCTGTAAAAAAAATCGAATAACGATGATTGATTGTGTGTGGGAAGGTGATTATGACATTTACTGTGGCGAACCCAGTGAGTATTCGGATTTGTCGGAAATAAGCTTATCGCACTACTAATACATCTATCATAAAATATATCTATCATCATTTTCCAGTTTATCTGCCGCGAAGTTGTGTGTTGTGTTACTGTTTGAAGGGCACTGTGAGCTAGCGTAATCACTGGGCATATGAGACTTAAGAACTGATGTCTCGGAGTGACGGGCGCATTGTGGTGTCACACTGTTCAGGGTGACACAGCATTTGTTATGGGCAGACGTTGCACTTACCATCACGTGAACGCTTTGCTCGTTCCGTCATTCGAATCGAATAAAAAAAATGTAATAAATATAGAATTTTCTGGGTGACACAGCATTTGTTATGGGTAAACGTTGCACTGTACCATCAGGTGAATGTTTTGCTCGTTTCATCACTTTATCGAATAAAAAAATACACATAGGAATCCGATCACCAGCATAAAAGTCTTGTAACTGTTTTATACGAAAAGTAAGTGAATTAATAACACAATTTATATTATGTTAATAACACATTTTAGTTACATGAAAGTTATTTTAGTTATTATAAGTTATATTTAGTTATTATAAAGTTATTTTTCACTCTATCAAATAGTCCTTTCATGTCACAAATGATACGTGGAACGTAGGCCGCGACATCGAGTTTTTTTAATTCAAATAAAATACTCTGAGCGACACTGGCCGCATCGGAAATATTCTAAATATGTAATTGTAATCAACATTTTTGTTACGAAACTTCACAAACAGTAAAGAACTTAAAACATTCATTTAAATTTATTTCTTTCCATAATCGCTGTTTCAGTGCATATTTCGATATAGTCGGCTTTAGCCTTGTTATGGCACTTTATTGCTCGCAGACGTCGTTACAATGTTGCGGTAAACCTAACATTAACATCGTCACGACGTGCTCGTTAACTCCGTAAGTTATGCCTTTGCACAGATTATAAGTTAAGTTTGCTGTAAATTAATACAAATAAACCATGAATGTATATGATGTATGTGCATCGGTAGTGACGCTCACGAGATGCCATTCAACAGGTCGTCCTGAGTCATTGTGACAGTGTTTATGTAAAATTCAGTATATAAGCTATTTCAACTTAGCGATTTAAAAGCCGATTAGAGGAATTTTTTGAAAGAAATAAATTATAAAAGTTTGCGAAAGGAGAATACAGACTGTAGCGCGGTTTTTCGAAAAAGCCGCGGTTCATTCAAACCCGCTGGTGGTTAAAGCAGCAAATTACCGACCAAACAAAAACGCGACCGAACGCAAACGTCGCCCGCGAAACGTGCTAGATGACACGGACGTCTCAGCTCTTCCTGACCACGATACTGTCAGTCACGATCCAGGCCACACTGTACACACAGTCAATAGCTTTAATATAACACGCACCACGACGCGCGACCGCCGCAGAGAGCGGCGCGCAATAGTCAATAATCACACCGCGTACACAAGATTCACCCGTGTGACAGTCCGAAAGGACGCGCGTAGCCTTCTTCGAACGGTTTAAAATGTTTAAGATTTTCGAACTCGCGAAAGCACGCAGCGAACGCGACACAGTCCGAACTTCGAGGTTTTTGTAGGAGTTTTTATTTATTTATTTATGTTTGGGTCTAACCAAACCTGGCACGCGGGCCCCTGGCCCGCGAGCACAGTATCCGATGAAGCTGTAAAAGCCGAGAAGGCTAACAGCAATTACATCACCGAAAATATATATACAGACTGTAGTAATTTATTTTAACTACTGTGTAAAGTGAGAGTTTATCAAAACTAGTTTAGTTCAATGATACATATTTAATATTAATCACTAACTCCGCAGCCCAGCGGTCGCCTCAAATTGCTCATTCAGGCATAATTGCTGCAGCTTATAAATATATTTGATCACATGTAAGATACTGTTTTTTTCAAGCTCCTACTGTAGGGCAGACAGAGGGGATGGTTGACCACGTTTTTGGTTATCAATTTAAAAAAAAAAACTATTGTCTTGGTGTTTATGACAAATATTGTAAATTGTGCCAAATTTCATAGATAAAAAAAAGGTTCTATGTGGATATTATTAAATATAATCCGGATTTTTTCAGTTTTACGAAACCTCTCCGGGATGGTCAACCTGCCCCAATGCCGGGGTAGGTAGACTACTCAACTGTTGCAGGTTGGCTTGAATTACAGGATGACAAAATTTAATGTGTAATAAAAATTTCACAGAAATATTCTTGGTGACACGGCATCTGCAATGGGCCGACGTTGCACTTACCATCAGGTGAACGTTTTGCTCGTCTCGATTATGATCTCGATGATTTTTTTTATTGCTTAAAGTGATTGAAGCAATAAAAAAAATCATAAGTTTTGCAGAATTTTTCCCTGTTGGGTTTATTTATAATTTAATAATTAATTTTTATCTCAAACTTTGATTTTCGTAAACCATATATATTTTCGAAAGAAATGGACCATATCATAGTCAGTCAACCAATACGCAATTGGCCTACCAACCCCGACCGGAGCTTTTGCTTTCAAAAATTCACTAAACTATAATGTTTTGCATAACAGTCATAATACGTATTTGTATACCTTTTATAATCATTTACTTTCCATTTCAAATTAAGTTTGTATGAACTTGACTATAAATTACAATGTAAGAACAAAAAAGATGTGTTGATAAAAAACTACTTACGTATCCCAATTATTGATATTGCGCTCTAAGTGACAGTGAGATATTTCCTCGTGTCTCGAGTTCTGTGCGAATGATCGGTCAAGCAGCAGGCTTGCTTTGAGTGCAACGTTGATTCTCTCACTCAAACCTGCAAGAAGTTAGGAGCATCTAGTCTACCTACCCCAGTCCCCACCCAACCCCGGTCTGCCTGTTATATAAGAGTCATATTGTTCCCTGCCTTTGCTGTGAGGTTATAATGTTAGAGAACTGCCTCGCCATTTCATGCCGGCTGTCATAAATTCGGCTAAAGAAAATGCCAAAAACAGTCTCGATTTCATATTGGGTAGAATAACCTCTGTTATTTGTCTTTCTTCTTCTTCTACTTATCGTTTGTTCCGTCTAGTATCAGGGTCCGTTTTCCGACTTTCTCGCCTTCACTTTGCACGGTCTTAAGCATCTACGGATTTTAGTCAATATCACTATCACTTCTATCGGGCTTCATGACATCAAGCCAACGCCGCTTTGGTCGACCACGAGGTTTTGCTTCCTGAGACTTTAAGGTCTGCGTGCCTGTAGGTTGGTTGGCAATGGACTTTCGTGAAGCTATGGACGCCGTGTGGTAGCGGCCTAAGAGAATCTACCACCCCATCACATCCCGTGGGTGTCGTAAAAGTCGACAGAGGGAAATTAAAACCAGTAGATGGGCAGCAGCATCTACCTGGAACATCTGAATAAATAAACTGCGATTGCCAACCCGCCTGCCAAGCGTGTGCAACTATGGCAAAGTCCCTCCAATAGGAGAGCTACAAAATTTTGTGGCTATCTATGGGGGAGGCCTATGTTCAGCAGGGGACTTGTGATAGGCTGAAACGACGTCGACGACGATGGACGCCAAGGCTCCCACGGATGTACTTGTTACGTATACGATACCCCTTATTTGTGCCATATCTTAATTATAGTGGAATACTAGTGACGGAAAGCAGTGTTCAAGGTAAGAACTGTCACTTACTGCGATCGCCGCCAACTAAGTGTGGCGATTAAAGCCAGTTCTCCCAAATTAAGAGCGGTCAGCTAGCCAAGACCAGACTGCAGCAATATCTAACATAGCAGTTTTCTTCTCGAAAATATGTTATAGATATGGTGACTATGTACACATAGAAGCTACCAGTTACTATCTAGATAGTGATACTAAAAAGATTTTGGTAAAAAAAAAAATTCCAGCGAGCTGTTAAAATGCATAATCAACCATGCCCCAAACTGACGTACGAGGAATAAGGATTTATCTACGTATTATATTAAATATACATATGTGTTTTATGAGCCGTGGTAGCTCAGGGGCTAGGCGCTCGCTTTAAATTTCATAGAACGCGAGTGAACTGGGTTCGATTCCCGATGCCGGCATCACTAAAATTGTTAATTGCAAATTGTAAGTGCTGATTTACTGCGTGCTCGGCGGCGAAGGAAAACGTCGTGAGGAAACCTGCATGTCTGACAAAATACAAAAAATAATATATAAGACAGTGCAGCCCGCCAACTCGCATAGGAGCAGCATGTCGGATTATTCCTAGCTCAAAAACCCTCTCAGAAATTATAGGAAGTCTGTGCTCAGCAGTGAGACATTTATAGGCTGAAACTTTACTTACTTTTATGTGTTTTATCGCGAGAAACGAAAGCTACCTATTGTTTTGAACCTAACTGAAGTTTATTTTAAAGACGTTACTTAAAAACCTAAATTATCAATGTGTCTAAAATATATTTGAATGTTATAGATATTCACTTTTATTTTAATGGATATACGTATATAATTTCGGTGATGTAATTGCTGTCAGCCTTTTTTGGCTTTTACAGCTTCATCGGATACTGTGCTCACGGACCAGAAGCCCGCGTGCCAGAGGCCCGCGTGCCAGGTTTGGTTTGACCCAAACATAAATAAATAAATAAACTCCTACAAAAACCTCGAAATTCTGACTGTATCGCGTTCGCTGCGTGCTTGCGCGATTTAGAATATCTCAATACGATTTTAAGTCGTCTAATGACCGTCCGAGGGAGGCTGCGGACCTCCATTCGGACTGTCGACTTGTGTGTCGGTAACTCTGGGCGGTGAGAACCGCCTTGGAACACGGGTGTATCGTGTGTACGCGGTGTGATTGTCGAATGCTGCGCGCCGCTCTCTACGGCGGTCGCACGTCGTGGTGCGTGTTATATTAACGCTATTAACGGTGTGTACAGTGTAGCCTGGATCGTGACTGACCGTATCGTGGTTAGGGAGTGCTGAGACGTCCGTGTCGTCTAGCACGTTTCGCGGGCGACGTTTGCGTTCGGTCGCGTTTCTATCTGGTCGGTAATTTGCTGCTTTAACCACCAGTTGGTTTGGATGAACCGCGGCTTTTTCGAAAAACCGCCGTGATAATGCTCTGAAGTGTTCAGAGATTAAGGGCATTTCACAGTCGCTGTGAAGTTTATTGGATAAAGTGACGAGACGAGCAAATTATTCTGGCCAGTTATTCTGCCGTGAAGCAGTAGTGTGTAAACATTACTGTGTTTCGGTTTGAAGGGCACTGTGAGCTAGCGTAATCACTGGACATATGAGACTTAAGAACTGATGTCCCGGGGTGATGGGCACAGTGAGGTGTCACACAGAAATGTTCTGGGTGAAACTGCATTTGTTATGGGCAGACGTTGCACTTACCATCAGGTGAACGTTTTGCTCGTTTCATCAATTTATATAATAAAAAAAATTTAGATATTTGAAGGATGCTTTTCTACTTGTAAAAAGAAATAATTAGTGATACCAAATCAAAACCAAGATGTGGCAATAAATAATCTTTTAAAAAATTACGGCTCTTAATTGATTTATTTTCCTGTGTCTCTTTTTACGATATCTGAGGAATAGAAAGAAAGAAAGAAAACTTTATTCAATACTACAACACAACATACATTAGAAAGTTTGACAACCGCATGGCCTAGTGGTCAGAGTACCGACTTCCGCAGGTCCTGGGATCGAATGCCGGAGTCAACGTTTGTGCAATAACAATAATTGTTTGATTTTCGGGTCTGGTTGTGTTGTGCATGTGAAATGTATGTCTTTAAAACGCACCCACGATACAGGAGAAATTCTAGTGTAGGGCATCGTTTTTTAGAAACTTAAAGCGGGCGCCTAGTGCCTGAGCTACCACGGCTCCTTAAATCTTTAAACGGCTGAGCACGTGGTAAATCAGCACTTAAAATTGAAAAACCAATTTTTGAGGTGCACAAGGGATCGAATTTAGTTCACTCGCGTTCTACGAAATTAAAGGCGAAAACCCGGTCCCTGAACAACCATGGCTCTGCATACCTCTTATATGGGAATAAGGCGTGATTGCATATGTTTATTTATTTTTATTTTATTTATTTATTTATTTTACCATAACTTCTTTACAATGATTGAAACTCCGACCCCCACACTAGGCAAATGCCTGTCCTGTGAGGGAAGCAACTACGATTTCCATTACAGAATACGGCAAGTAAATAATAATTCAAAACTATTAACAAAAATAATCTGAGGGAAAAGCAATTGAATGAATATAGTAAACCTAATGTAGTTAACAATTTAAATTAAAAGGTTTATGGATTTAACTCTAGAAACAGGAAGTACATAATAAAATTTATAAAGGGCATATTGAGAGTCCATGAGCAAGTACGAGTCTGATTGTGTGTGTGCATGTGTATGTGTGTGAGTGTGAGTGTGGGAATGATGATTGTGTGTGTGGGCACAAGTGGCATTACCTAAAATAATTTTTGTAGGCTCTGAATCATCGGAGGGATCAAACAGATGTGTTTAAGTTCAAATTGTCATTAGAAAACAGTTTTCATAATGTTTTCTGACTCAGCATATGACCATTTTAAAATAATATCTGTGAGAGAGAATTTAAATTGCCTCACCGAGTTATGTTTAAAATCAGACAAGCTTACTAATTTGTTGTATATACGTGCAAAAATGTATAATCTAAATCTTTTTCCAAAATTAGTCCTTGATGCTGGTGTAGGAACTCTAAAAATCCTCCTCTTAAGCATCTCACCATAGTTGGCAGAGGTGACAACGGATTTGTGGACAGCCACTGTAACCCTCACCAGGAATAATATGTATATGGCAGATACGCTTTATTATTTTCTTAGTTTGTCTTTTTAAGAAATTTATTACTTTAGACGTGATGCGTTCACAAACAAACAGACAGATAGACAGACAGATAGAAAAGTTTTAAGGTACTTATTTTTAGCCTCCCTGAATCATTTATTTCGAGAAATTTTAAAATTAACAGAGACGAGAATTTTACAGTTTTATTTATATGTGTATATAATAGATTTGGACAAATTTTCCTCTTTTATGATTACTATTACTCTCAGATAGATCAATTTTAAAAGAGTGCGCTCCAATAGCAAAGAATTCCAAAATGGCGTCCACTATGAAATTCTTATTACGGCTTAGATGACGTCATTTCAGTCGCCATTGCTTCCATCACATCGTAACCGTGACCATTGTTTCCCCTACCGTAAACCAAGTTTCCCTTCAATAAAGCCACAAATCAAAATTAAATTTATTACTGAGGAGTTAATTTGTTTTGTGTTTCAGAACAAATTACATTATCATGAAGTGTGCAATGCGACAATGGTTCATTGCTACAATTCGATAACAATTAACTATTGTCTAGACCCGGTTCGTCGGCCTCACTGAATACTCCTGTGAGACAATGTCTTGTAACGGACGTGTGGTGCGTTGAGCAAATCATACAAGGTTCCATTGATATACAAAGGGTCAAATTATATAACATACATAATTAATGTACGAATTGTTAATACGTATTTCGTACATTAGTTTACTGGTGGTGGGATTCTTATCCAGGAATCCGTCTAGGTAGGTACCACCCCAGGGCCAGTTATTCTGTCGTGAAGCAGTAGTGTGCAAACATTACTATGTTTCGGTTTGAAGGGCACTGTGAGATAGTGCAATCACAGGACATATGAGACTTAAGAACTGATGTCTCAAGGTGACGGGCGCAGTGTGGTGTCACACAGAAATGTTCTGGGTGACACAGCATTTGTTATGGGCAAACGTTGCACTTACCATAGGGTGAACGTTTGCCCGTTTCGTCACTTGTATCAAATAAAAAAAAATATACTGATGCACAATTTTTTTTGTATTTCCCACAGACATTGATCTTAGAAAATTGAAATTTGCATATCTATGCAATTTTTTTTTTCATAAAAGTGACGGAATGAGCAAAACTTTTCAAACTTTATCAAAAAAATTCAATTTTCTAAGATTTTCTAATATATTAGTTCCAATATTGTATCAACCATATAACCATACTCTTTCATTATTTTAGCCCATCACAAGTCCACTGCAGAACACAGGCCTTCCCAAGGATTGCCACAAAACACGTTTCTGAGTCTCCTGCATCCATCGAGGAATACGAGGTCCAATTTCCATACTATAGTTAATAGAATCAGGCGTTACTTTGCGGAAATCCATTATAATAAGGAAATAAAGTTAATTTGCTAAGATCCGCATGCAAAATGTAAAATGGTGTGTATTACCTAGCTTTGAAGCGCAACGCCCGCCCTCCCTCAACAGCGTGCACCAAAAAAAACCAATACCGCCACCGGGAACCGCCACCAGACACCCTCCACTACTACAACACTACCACTAGGCAATACACACCACTGTAGTCGAGAACACGACACGTGTTTCACCTCAAAACGAGGCATTACCAAGTTCCATACTTTTTTTTTACGTATTAATTGTGTTTTTGTTTCTTTTTTTATATTTTTGTACTTTGTTTTTTTTATTATGAATTACCGTCCGTTTCTAGTAAATAAATGTCTTTTTCTTTCGTTCACTGCTAGGCGTTGAGAGAACCAGTCATGCTTGCGTATTTGAGACCCAAGTGCCAAACGTCTCGCACCGAAGTCGTTCTGCCTCTCGCGTATGTATGATATGAACCCACTAAACTTTACTAGAATTTCCCTCAGTCGACTTTAACGATACCCGGGGGACGGGTTGAAGTGATGGACTATTTACATTGCAACCAAAAGAAAGAAAGAGATATTTATTTTTAGCATTCCCAAAAAATAAAGGTAAATTCGAAAACAACGTATAAAATACTAAACCACAATAAAAATAAACATAATTAATAAACGTATAAAACAACATAAATAAAAAAACTATAGAGATTTTTTTTTATTGGATAAAGTGATGAAACGAGCAAAACATTCACCTCATGGTAAATGCAACGTCTGCCCATAACAAATTCTGTGTCACCCAGAAAATTTTTGTGTGACACTCCACTGCGACTGTCACCCTGAGACATCAGTTTTTAAGTCGCATATGTCCACTAATTACGCTATCTCACAGTGCCCTTCAAACCGAAACACAGTAATGTTTGCACACTACTAGATACTACCCTTCCTTGTGTTGGGTTAATTATTATTATCATAGTGTAAGAGTTAATTATTAATACATAATTTATTATTTAATACACTAAGATTTGTTATTAATAATACGAGCGACAATAAAAGTATATTTTCCATCAATTGAGAAACAAGTGTTGTTTTGAGTGAAAGGAGTGGGGCGGGAACAACCGCCCCACCATAGTGCAAAATAGTTCGGCGCAGCCTTTATAAGAAGTCATTCTGTGATGAGATCTAGTGTGTGCTGGTCGTGACTATTCGTGTAACTGTAAATTGGTGTTTAGTTGCAGATTGCATATAGAAGTGATTGCTGAGTTGTAGTGATTAGGTATAGGTAGTATATAATTAGTGCTTGCGTGTGGATCAATTGACTGAAGCTGGAAATTATGTATTGTGTTTCTTGACTGGCCTTCCCCTTACAGTTCAGAAGTGGGATAAACAAGGTTAATAATTATCCTGCCACGTTCACTGTTTGAATAACGTAAGTACTCTTTTTTCTGCTCTTCCGTTCTTAGGAATACACATCAAATGGTTGATATTTTGGTTAGGGGATACATTTGAAGTTAAGCTCTTAAAAAAATAGTAGTTAACAGAGATTAATAAGTGTTTATTTTTATTATTCATACTACTGTTACGATATTTATTGGATGAACAATTTTAACATACGTGGGTAGTTTTTTTTAGAATTATTTCTGTATACCCACAGTTAATTGTATCATTAGAAAATCCTAATTTCTGTATTACGGCACTCTTGAATGT
Source organism: Luehdorfia chinensis (assembly GCA_019845155.1). NCBI lineage: Eukaryota > Metazoa > Arthropoda > Insecta > Lepidoptera > Papilionidae > Luehdorfia > Luehdorfia chinensis. The sequence goes on along the minus strand of JAHVAK010000054.1, from coordinate 184,448 downwards.
ACATAGATTTGAAACAATTGAATGTTGGACAACGAAATTGATGGTACCGGAGCTGGCTATGCGATATTTCACGACTACCAATTATGTATGAAAATTATTTAAATATACGAATCAAATATTTCGGATCACGCGTCATTAAATGAAGTTCACGAATCGAGTTTTTTAACCAATGAGGAAAAGCCGCTGTGTCTTCGGATATTAATGCTTTGAATAGTGACATGACCTCTTCATGAACTAGTTATTTACTTCGTTAATTATGTAAAATGCTTTGTATTCAACTAGCTACTTTGTTGGTACAGGAATATAATTTATACTTGTATTTTTAATTAAAAAAAAAATTAATGCATTTACAGCTTACTTCTAGAAGTTTCAGATAACTAGAATCAATATGGATGATAAAATTGTTCAGGGAAATGAGCAAGTGTATGGAACGACCCATGGTCCATGGATATTGGAATGGAAAGTGATGCGATCAGTTGAGGGGGAGGGCTGACGTATCGATCTGATTTGGAATGGTGTGATCAGTTGGAATGGTGCGATCAGTCGAGGAGGAGGACTGACTCATCGTTTTTAATTTGAATGGAAAGTGGTGCGATCAGTCTAGGAGGATGGCTTACGTCTCGGTCTGACGAAGTAGCACCCAGATTGGAGGTGCAAGGTTCACGACCTTATCGACGTAAGTCTTATCAAATGGACACAGAATAAGCATTGCTCGAGGAAAGAGCAGTTACATAACAATAACATCAAGGACAGGGAATAGGAATCTGTATCAAACAACTGAGTCTGATACAGAGGATAGGAATTATGGAAAAAGGATGAAGGAAGGACGGACACCACACCACGGATTCAGAGGAATGTCCTTCTTCGCACTCAATCGGACGCAGACGACAAAGAAATAAGAGTAACGATCTGAAAAACCTTTTTGATAATTAAAACTCCTAATATCAACAAAATACATCCGTGGATAAGCTTTGACAGAGATTTTTATTCTGATATTAAAAGAAGTGGAACAGATGAATAGGTAAAGGTACAATTAAATATTTAATATATTGCTTTAAAAGTACTGAATTTGCCAACAGGGATTTGTAATGATAATATATCTGCTGCTCTCACTTTATTTGTGAATTCTTAAATGTTTTGATTATTGGGGAGGCAAACGAGCACGCGGCTCACCTGATGGTAAGTGATCACCGCCGCCCATGAACATCTACAATACCAGAGGAATAGCAGATGCGTTGCCGGCCTTTGAGGAAGGAATAGGCTCTTTTCTTGAAGGTCCCTAAGTCGTATCGGTCCGGAAAAACCGCTGGCGGCAGCAGATTCCATATGGTGCTTGTGCGGGGCAGAAAATTGCGCGAAAAACGCACTGTGCTGGAATGCCAACCATCAAGGTGGTGACGATGACATTTCGCGCTATGCCGCAATGTGCGATGGTGAAAATCAGCGGCTGGAATTAATCCGAACAATTCTTCGGAACACTCCCCATGGTAGATCTTATAAAAAATGCAAAGGGATGCAACATCTCTTCGCAAAGCCAGTGGATCAAGCCGATCTGATAGAACATGGTCGTCGACGATTCGAGCCGCTCTCCGTTGAATGCGGTCAAATGGAAGTAGCTGACACTGGGGCGCCCCCGCCCAGAGATGAGAACAGTACTCCATGTGCGGCCGAACCTGCGCCTTATAAAGTTGCAAGCGTTGGGCCGGCATGAAGTACTGTCGCGCTCTACTGAGGACGCCAAGCTTTTTGGAAGCCAATTTGGCCTTCCCTTCCAGGTGACCGCGAAACTGAACGTCACTCGATATGTCGACGCCAAGAATACCGATACTGGCTGCGGCAACGAGGGGAGTGCTCTCAAAATTAGGTGATACGACGAAGGGTTTCTTTTTAGCGGTAAACGCGCAAACCTGTGTCTTCTTGGGGTTGAACTGGACTAGATTTAGTCGGCCCCAATTCGAGATTTTGTCTAACAAAAACTCTACTTCCGACACAAGTTTGTTCCGGTACTCGTCAACGTGTTCCCGAGAAATATTAGCACGGCCGGTGTATACGGCATCACCAGTGCTGTCATCTGCATAGCAATGAATGTTACTAATTTGCAACATATCATTGATATGCAGAAGAAACAGGGTTGGTGATAGCACACAGCCTTGTGGGACACCAGCATTCACAGACTTAGAGTCCGAGCATGCACCGTCAACTACGACCTTGATGCTCCGGTCTGTGAGAAAACTGGTGACCCAATTACAAAATTTCTCGGGAAGCCAGTAAGAAGGCAGCTTCGAAAGAAGCGCTTTGTGCCAGACCCGATCAAAGGCCTTCGCTATGTCCAAGCTAACAGCCAGGGCCTCCCCCTTACTCTCGACTGCCTCCGCCCATCGATGAGTGAGGTACACTAGAAGATCACCAGCCGAGCGACCCCGACGGAAACCGTACTGGCGGTCGCTAATCAGCTGGTGCTCCTCTAAGTACCTCAAGAGCTGGCAGTTCATAATGGACTCCATAATTTTGGAGAGCAAGGAGGTGATGGCAATCGGCCTGTAGTTGGACGGATCTGAGCGGTCGCCTTTTTTAGGGATCGGGTGCACCAAAGCTGTCTTCCATGACTTCGGGACGACGCCTACAGAGTAGGAGTACCGGAAAGGACGCGTTAAAACCGGTGCCAACTCTGGAGCACACATCCTCAGCACAATAGGTGGGATGCCATCAGGCCCACTCGACTTGTTGATATCTAGGGAGAGTAGTGCTTTGCGCACTGAGCTTTGCCAGAACCTGATGTCGGGCATAGAGCACCCACACCGCGCGATGGTCGGCGGTGAGCTCCCCCTGTCGTCAAGAGTCGAGTTGGACGCAAAAAGAGAGCCCAGAAGATCGGCTTTCTCCTTTGCGTCACGGGCCAGTGAATCGTCCTCCCTGTGCAGAGATGGTAGTGATGGCTGACAAAAATTCCCTTGGACAGCCTTGGCGAGAGACCAGAACGCACGGGTTCCCGAAGGAAGGCGACCTAGTCTCTCGCCAATTCTGCCAATGTGCTCCGACTTTGCTTTAGCAATTACTCTTTTGAAGGACCTGGAAGCAGAGTTGTACTTCTTTTTAAAGTAGCTGGTTTTTAAATCCCGAGACGCCGATGCATAAGCCCAGGCCCGGTAACACTGCTGCTTTTGGCGAGATGCCATTCTGCAGGTGCCACCAAACCAAGGTTGGGACCTACCGCCGACGGGTACCACAGAGGATGGAACGAAGAGTTCCATTCCCTGAAGCACCACATCGGCGACAGACCCGGCAACGACGTCGGGATCATCCAGCGAGAAGCAAACCCGCCCCCATGGGTAGGATGCAAAGAAAGACCGCATCCTATCCCAATCCGCCGACCTATAGTGCCATACACGGCGCGAACCTGCAGATCGCGATTGCATTGGGCACAAGATAGGCACTGTACTCCGGATCAGACAGTGGTCCGAAGATCCCAGAGGGGCATCGACGGAGATCACATAGCCGTCCGGATGAGAGGTCAGCAGAAGATCCAGCAGGGAAGGTGTATGATCCTCCACATCTGGTACCCGCGTCGGCGAAGTAACCAGTTGTGTCAGATCATATGCCAGGGCAAAGTCACAGACAGATCTCCCCGCATGATCGGTGGTTCGCGATGCAAGCCATTCGGCGTGGTGGGCGTTGAAGTCGCCGAGTATCACGATCTCTGCGGGTGGAATCTGCTGTACCACAGAATCTGCAGCCATTTGAATGTGGTCGATGAGTCGGTCAGTTTCGGTATTATCGCTGTGGGAGCTATAGAGGCACCCATAGACACGAGGGTGGTCGTCGCTGTCTATGCGTAGCCAAAGGGTGGACAGGTCCCTACCTTCAAGGCTGCCGAGGCGTTGAGAACATATATCCTCTCTGACGTACACACAAACCCCGGCCCGGGGCACAAAGGAATGTTCCAGCTTGTACCTCGGGTAGGAAAGATAAGAGGTATCCGCCGGAGAGGATATCTGTGTCTCGGTAAGAAAAAGCAAGGCCGGCTTTGCCGTCTCCACTCTACCCCCTGGGGTAGATTTTTTGTTTCCGCTACCATGTTTTGGGGGAGGGGGTGGGTGGGCCTCCGGTTACCTGCACTCACCAGACGAAACGCAGAAGTTTGTTAAACATCTACTTCACGTCGGTATTCTGTGAGGTCGTGGTACTTCCCCGGTCGAGCCGGCCCATTCATTCAACAACAAAAGCTGATGCGTGGCTCTACCACTGTAAAAGCAATTATTTACAATTTATTGTTTACAGCTTGTAAACAATTGCATATAGAAGTGATTGCTGAGTTGTAGTGATTAGGTATAGGTAGTATATAATTAGTGCTTGCGTGTGGATCAATTGCCTGAAGCTGGAAATTATGTTTTTTGACTGGCCTTCCCCTTACACTTGTTTCTTTTATTTTTTATCATGGAATCAACAGCACCTAAAAATTACATCACATAAATTAACTCATCTTACTGCCAATTACAGACTCCTTACTTTTATGTGAAATATGCAAATTGTCGTATGCTATGAGCCGGACCATAGATCCGTAAAAGCTATAAACAATTAGGTGCATTCTACAATTTAAAAGATCATAAACGAAAATATATAAAAAAAACAAAGTAAAATAACTTAAAACCTAACAAGATTAACTAATGCATATGATGCATATGCATATGATGGCAAGCAAATGAAATGTGCGAGTGTCGAAGTGTATGTAATTTTTTCTTCCTCCTTTTCAAACTTGTGCTTTAACTATATCACTGAGTAGAACCATAATATTCAGTCTAGACAATGTCAGGATACCCAATCGTATAAAATAATCTTTGCAGGATTCCCACTAGATTAACACAAACAAAAAAAATACTTAAAATCAAAGTAAATTAAAATTGATGTGTAATTGACTAAGATTGTTGATGCTGGTGTAAAAGAAATAATGTATTTTAAATACGAGCACTGTGTAATGATTGCAGGTTTCGATAAAGCGGTAAAGTAATTCCAGCACTTGACGGAACTTCACCACACTGTATTTCGTTTCAGTGAAATTCATAAAAAATATATTATAAGTTTTTGAAAGCTTTCCAGCAACCACTTCATTTTAATATATACATGACGCTGAGATATGAGCCGCTGTGATACGAAATTAAAATCTGAGCGGTGCTCGTACAAATCCGTTTAGAGCTGTTAATGCGACGCCGCACCGACCGTCGCCGCCCCGACTCGTTTTTAATAAATCCCCCTTTGTAGCTGCGATCTTTTTTGCAATGAAACTTTATTTATATCTTTTGACAAAAAGATACATGCTTTTTAGAAACATATCAAGCTTATGTAAGGTTCAGAATGTGTCGGTAACGGGTTAGAAGTGAAACATTTCTTTTTTGACGTAATATTATAAGGTGAATGAGAAAAACATTTTTATATATTACTTTAACGTTTCCGACGCAAGTAGGTGACAATAGAGTAGATGCACGGATATATTTAAATGTAATTTTATTCATTGAATAATTAATAACCTTTTAATGTTTAAACATACATACATACAGTCACGCCTCTTTCCCATTGGGGTAGGAAGATACCACATGTTTCCTCTTGCTACGATCCTGACACACATCTTTAGCTTCTTCTACTTTCATTAGCGTTTTCATACACGCTCGTCGGTTGCGGGTACTTTTAACGCGACCTTTCCTCAAAAGTTCAACGATCTGATTTTAACAATATTATTTAAGAAATTTTATAATAAAAGGTGTGTAATCCCAAATTAAGTTTGTTTACTATGGGTATAGCTAAATATAATTAGTTGTTTTCTGGACAGTGACTCCCATAACACCTACGCGATAGTACAGAAAGGACAGTCAAATGAATTGCATCAGACAAAGAGCCCAAGCCGTCAAACCAACAAATAATAAGTTTTTGTAACTCAAATAGTGGCTTCCATTTAGTTTAAAATTCAATACAACAAGTCAATAAGTATATATTCTAACCACAGAGTTACGCAGTCACTGTATAAAGTCTGCTAATTATGACGAAGTCATATGCCGTAACCGTGTCAGATCTCAACTGTACTGAAATTGATATCTCATTAATTACATACAGGAAACATGATCACAGTTGTATGATTAATCGGCTGAAACGTGATTTATTCACTAGAGAATATCGCGCAAAATATTTAAAGGTGACAGAAGAGACAATCGCAACCCTTGCACTACGTATATAGCCAGGGTCAGCTTAGTAAGGCGATGTACCCGCGCGTCGATAAGCGGCGACGCCCTATCCGAGTGCCTTATTTCTATGCTTCGCTCCATGTTTTGACATAGTGCCGGATTATGATTATTAAGGAACCAGTGGTTCGCCAGAGCTTCATTCGTTGTACAGCAGGGTGCACCACGTGCAGGTTTACTGGTGGTAGAATTCCTATGCAGAAATTCGTCTAGGTAGGTACCACCCCACAGTCCGTTATTCTGCCGCGAAGCAGTAGTGTGAAAACATTACTGTGTTTCGGTTTGAAGGGCTTTGTGAGCTAGCGTAATCACTGGGCATATGAGACTTAAGAACTGACGTCTCTGGGTGACAGGCGCAGTGTAGTGTCACACAGAAATTTTCTGGGTGACATAGCATTTGTTATGGATAGATGTTGCACTTAACATCAGGTGAACGTTTTTGCTCGTTTCGTCGCTCTATCCAATAAAAAAAAAACAATAAGCTGAAGTGGCAATGAACTGGCCACAAAGCCCGTAGATCCGATTACCGTTGGGTAGTCGTCCGATAATAGTTGGGAAGAAAGTATCTCGATTAGGATGCAGGAACCACCCCAAGGCCAATTATTCTGCCGTGAATCAATACTGTGCAAACATTACTGTGTTTCGGTTTGAAGGGCACTGTGAGCTAGTGTAATCACTGGGCATATGAGACTTAAGAACTGATGTCTCAGGATGATTGGCGCACTGTAGTGTCACACAGAGACAGAGACATTAATTTTCAAGTCCCATACACCCAGTAATTTCAGTAGCTAACAGTGCCCTTCAAACCAAAACACAGTAAAGTTCGCACACTGTTTATTAACGACAAAATAACTGTCTCTGTCTTCATATACACAAAGGAATCCTATCACCAGCATAAAAGTCTTGTCACTGTTTTATACGAAAAGTAAGTGAATTAATAACACAATTTATATTATGTTAATAACACTTTTTAGTTACATGAAAGTTATTTTACTTATTATAATATTTTCTTTTATTTACGCGAATACTAAAATAAAACTATTTTTTTACATTAAATTAATTATTTAAACATATTTAAATAAAACTATTTTTTTCGGATTTTATCGCGTTCAATTTTAACCCATGGTCACGGGGGGACTGAGGTGACAGATGTCCTGATGTCATAGTTAACCCAGGGTACCTTCAGCTTTCAATTATTACTTTTGGTCCGAAACGTCGGGTTATAAATAGTCAAAATTAAACGTTACGTTGTTATAGGCAAACGTTGAACTTTACATCAGGTGAACGTTTTGCTTGTTTCGTCGCTCTATCCAATAAAAAAAAAGGTGGGGATTACTTTGGCCAAAGGTATCCTACAAGTCAGGAAATCCGCATATATTGCAATAACTCATCAAAAGACACAACCTGTAGCATATATAAATCAACTTACTAACTGGAGAAGTACCACGTCCGTAAATACCAACATAACATAGTAGAAAGTTGCTGGATTTAGTACACATTATGTAAGGAAAACCAGAGACACAGTAAAGAAAATAGAAGGCATTACATCTTCTTCATAATGGCTGTTCTTAGAAGAATTCTGTCAGTTTCCAGTCAGATGGCATTTCATTATAGTAATCAGAGATGAAAACGCGCCATTATCATGAAACTGAAAATCGCTTGGCCTAACAGTCAGAGTACCTGACTTCTTAGCCGCGGGTCCGAGGCTAAGAATCTTAAAGAGCTTAATATCTTTCTCTTTCTTGAGAAGCTCGAAAATCAGCCACGATCAGAAATCATGGTCACTTGTCCAATTTTGACAGATCTATATAAAAATCGCTTATTTAAAAAAAATCTTTACGTAGTGACAAATTTGAAACTTATGTAACAGGAATGTTAATAAGCATTTTTTATGTTAAATATCCTATACCTATGTTAAATATCAAATATATTACATATCTACGTTCCATAAATATCTTTGAATAATATCTTAATAAACATCTTTGATATTAATCAACAATAAAAATCAGCTATGATTAGTAATTTTCATCAAAAATGTGCATTTGTAGCAACTATTTCAGTCAATTAACGAAAAAAGGGGTTCCAGGTGTTAAAATACAACATATTACAACCCCCTTTAAATAAAAATTAACACTAATGAAGTATAAAACAATAATATAAAAAAACCTAAGATTATGAAAAGCTCAAAAGTTTTGTTTAACAAACAACTATAGCGACGTTTTTTTTTGTTTGTTTCTATTTCAGAATATCTGTAACTTAACAATTAGCGAGACCGAAGGCTTAACATTTGCACCGATTTGTAGTTAAAGACTTAGGTCTTTGTGCTCTTGGAAATCTTAATCGCCGTTGCCGAAACGCCGAAATTTCCAGCTTGTTTTCTCGAAATCTATTTATATTTAGATGATTTCATCTAAATTGACTGCGAATAGAAGGTACGTTGGATGTATAATCTCTATGTAATAATGACAAAGAACGGTCAACTTGATCTGTTCCGTGGCTTATCTTTTCTAATTTATCTCAGGAATATTCCTTAAATATACCGTGATTCAAATGAGATTACGAGTATGAGTCTTTAATTAAGCGTGACTTAGTGATTAGCATACCTTTTAATTCCCTACGGTCTCTGCGTACAAATCCCACCACAAAAAAATGTCATAAGATATAATAAATTTCGCGACCGCGTGGCCTGGACATCAGCGTTCCTAACTTATATGCCGCAGGTCCTTGGTTTTAATCCCACCCAACATTTGTGCAATAATGTCTGTGTTCAGTGTTTTGATTATTCCAGTAAGTAAGAAAATCTAACGCCCCATCTCGATTCGGCGTATGAGTCGACTTAATGAAGTGCTGGGATAATCTCGGTTTTTGATAGGTAGCGGAATAAACAACTCGACAAAAGCCGGACCTAAAACCACAGACCCGTGTCTGAGATACTCGTCTGGTACTGCGATCACCACTTCGCCTGCCAAGCGCGGTGATTACGCCAAATCCTCCTACTCCTACTCGGGAGGAAAAATAAGAGGATACCTTCTTAAATAATATGGCCAATAATTGATAGCATTATTTTGTAGCATTCCATTATCAATAAAAATATACTTTTGATACATAAAACGAAACTACGTCCGTAGGTTATAATTCCCGATAACCTACACTACTTCTTGTAGTATATGTTGTATGCCTACAAGTATACGTGTGAACTTTTGATATTTTTCGGTATGAAGGTTGGACAATTTTTCGTTCAACTTTTATTCTGGTGGTAGGATTCTTATGCAGGAATCCGCCTAGGTAGGTACCATCCCAGGACCTGTTATTCTGTCGTGAAACAGTAGTGTGCAAAATTACTGTATTTCGGTCTGAGAGCATAATCACTGGGAATATGAGACTTAAGAAGTGATGTTTAAGAGTGACGGACGCAGTGTGATTATGTATTCAATTAAAAATAGAATAAAGTGTCGGGATCTTAATATTTAGAAACATTTGATAAATTGGCCGTGCATTCAATCAAGACAAGACTGTGTCAAGACTAATGTTTAGTGTTTTCCTCATTGATGCTTCTATTTATTTCCACCCTGCATCGTCTCAACACTTCTTCCTTAGGCACAGTTTAAAAGTCTATTTGAATCATGGCCTTTTCTTTCACATATCAGTTTACGTGGAGAAATGATAGACTTGTTCATTGAAGTTCCTACATTGCCGTCGTCGTTTCAGCCTATCAATAGTCCACTGCTGAACATAGGCCTCCCCCATAGATTGCTACAAAAGTTTGTAGCTCTCGTTTTGGGGGGATATTGCCATAGTTGCCACGCTTGGCAGACGGGTTGGCAACCGCTTTTTATTTATTCAGATGTTCCAGCAAGATGCTGCTGCCCATCTCCTGGTTTACATTTTCCATCTGTCGACTTTTACGAGACCCACGGGATGAGATGGTGTGGTAGATTCTCTTAGGCCGCTACCACACGGCACTAAGTTCCTACATAGTCTTCTTTATATTAAACTAGCTGTGCTCCGTGGTTTCACCCGCGTAAAAAAGCCGACCCCGATCGATGATCCTTATTTGAATCGGATTTTGAGGTTTTAATTTTTTTGCACGAAACCCTAATTATTCCCCTAAAATTAAAGTAGCCTAAATTACCCGCTATAATATAAGCTGCGGTCTAGCCGTTTCGGAGATCAGCCGGAACAAAGAAACGGATAAAAAAAATACTTATAAGTACCATATATACTTTCAAAAGCATGGAGTTTTACTCAATGCTTGAGAAAGTTGGCTGTTTGGTTGATTGTAAACAGACACTTCAAATTTACTTATTTGTATAGATAATAAAGTGAAATAAATGACCGTAACTGCGTTCAATCACAGAAACCGCTTTATATTCCAGTAGTGAATCCCCTGGCTTATTCCTTTATTTTTTTAATAAAGTAAATATACGAGCAAAACGTTTACCTGATGGAAAGTACAACGTCTGCTCATAACAGATGATGTGTTACTCAGAATAATTTTTTTGTAGCACCATACCGCCCGTCACCTAGAGACATTAGTTCATAAGTCTCATATGCCCAGTGATTCCGCTAGCTCTCAGTGCCCTTCAGTCGGAAACAGAGCAATGCTTGCACACTACTGCTTCACGGCACAATAACTGGTCCTGGGGTGTATCCGTCTAGGTAGGTACTAGACGGATTCCTGCATAGGCTCTTGGCGATTTTGTGTCATTTCTGGCGTAAAGTACATCATCGGCATATCATTATGGATTGTCCACGGCCAGATAGTCGGTGAGGTCATATCATCTTCACTTCTGCGCATATTGAATAAGAACTTTACGTAAATAATAAAACAGTGTTACACTAATTTTAGTTCATCCTGTTTAGCTCATGACTAAGGCATGCGGTCGTGGAAACAATTTCCTGGAAAATAGATAAAAGCAGAAATCTTATATAATAGTATTTGCGGGATGACAACGACCGTCTGACTGATTTCGAACACGGCGATATATTGTTGACAACTAGAACTTGTTGTTTGCGCAGGAAATGGGTGGTCTGATCTGGGGAGGACATATCCTCCTTCTTATAATATTTAGGTGTTGTATATATAGTTCGCATCTCAGAAACTTTCATAACGTGATTAAGAAATTTATGAGATATTTTTTGAGCTTCTTACGAGTATATGGCTACATAGACATTGACATAGTCGCTACAAAGATGCTTATAGTGCTGCAAATAGATGCCGTGTGGTAGCGTTTTAAGAGAATCTACCACACCATCACATCTCGTGGGTTTCCTAAAAGGCGACAGAGGGAATTTTATTTCAGATGTTCCAGGAAGATGCTGCTGCTCTTCTCCTGGTTTTAATTTTCTCTATGTCGACTTTTACAACCCCCATGGGATGAGATGGGGTGGTTGATTCTCTCAAGCTGTTACCATACAGCCACAAATTAAAACCAGGAGATGGGCAGCAGCATCTTTCTGGAACATCTGAATAAAACAAAACTGCGGTTGCCAACGCACCAGCCAAGTGTGGCAACTATGGCAAAATCCCCCCGAAAAGGAGCTACAAACTTTTGGGGCAATCTATAGGGGTGGCCTATGTTCAGCAGTGGACTAGTGATAGGCTGAAATGATGATGATGATGACGAGTATGAGAAAACTCTTGCCGAGGAGTGTGGAAATGAACATATAAACTGAAAATTCTACAACTTCTTAATTTGTTACCAATCTTTAAAATATAAAATATATGATATAATCTTCCGTTTTAAATCAATTTATCTGATATTCTTCAATATTGCATTGTAATGCTTTTAAAAGTAAAATGTTAGAAAACGTAAAAAATTGGTTATTATTGCCAATACAAAGACTTTATGCTCTTTCGCACATACTGAGCCAACCCATTTTCGACACTGAACTATTTTGCTTCATGTTAATTTGTTTTCCTTTTTATATTTAAATGTGTAAGTTCTTGTGCTGAATAAATGTTTTTTCTATCCTATTCTATTCCCGAAGCATCGTTTTGGTTGATACTGTTTACTGATTTTTTGTATTTAAGCAGTTGTGATGAAGGTAAATTACTTAATAAAATAAAATGTTAAGTAAAATGAGGTTATAAGTTTATTTTTCACTAGCGATCCGCCCTGTGATCGGTTTCGCACAGGTACATAGATATTAGAAAGATAAATTAGTACTTTATTTTGACAAATAGAACAAACACAATTCCTTACACTAACATTTTTTGTAGCGACTATTCTCATCGGCGGCTCCGCAGCTGGTCAGATCATCACTTCAGCACACTGGTCCACTGCTGAACATAGACCTCTCCCATAGATTGCCACAAAAATTCGTGGCTCTAATTTTAGGGGGGGATTTTGTTACAGTTGCCCCGCTTGGCAGGCGGGTTGGCAACCGCAGTTTGTGTGTTTCGGTTTGAAGGGCACTGTGAGCTAGTGTAATCACTGGGTATATGAGACTTAAGAATGTCTCAGGGTGACGGGTGCAGTGTAGTAACACACAATATAGAATATAGTATAACATGTACATAATCAACCTTGACTATGAAACTATTTCGTAGGATAAGAATAAATATCATGATACGAATGTCATCATCTTTCAATTTTACCCGTGTTTTAACAAAAACCTAATTTGAACAAAAAGCGGTTGCAGACTTTTTTGTGAGTAATGATGAGTACTATGAAAATTTAGTAAAATATTTTCTTTATCATCAATAGTTTTTGCAGCGCACGCCAAATAATGACTATAATCAGTAAATTTTTGATACCTTGAGTGACACCATAGCAATTTTCGTAGGGATCTCGGTTTTTTTTTTAATTAAAAACAACTCGTGTTAGTCGGTGATAACGTAGTTGTATATAGGTGAAAGAATTTTAAAAATCGGTTGAGTGGTTTTTGAGTTTATTAATTACAACCAAACCTACAAAAATTCAATCTTTTTAATATTAGTTTAGATAACAATTGAATGTATTATAATCTTACACAAGAAAATAAATATTATTTCCACAAGGTATAAGAAATACAAAAATATGGATTCTTTTCAAATTTTATCTCTTACGAAGCTTTCTCGGAAAACTGCTACTTCGAAACAGAAATCCCGCGGGCCAACGGGATTTTCCGTGGATTGCAGTTAAAGAGTTTGAGAAATGGTTTTATAGTTCCGCTGAGCGTTTTTGAATCTCTTTTTGTGTGCGTTCACACAGTGAACAAAATTTAACAATACATTTAACAATATAGTTAATAAAATCAGGTGTTATGCCTGTTTTCTGGACCTTCGTCTCTGGACCAAGTCGTTTGATTTGGTTTCTTACAATATCATGTGGAAGGAGATAGAGGGTGACAAAGTTCCACATGATATTGTGGACATTATCCAGTACTGGTATGGAAATCAGGTTAACAATGTGAGATGGGCGGGCAATCTGTCCGAGTCGTATCGAATGGAATGCGAATTAAGACGATATGGTTTGACTTCTCCTGTATTGTTCAACTTGTATAAAAATTAGTCGATCATCGCGCTCAGTAGCGAGTATGTCAGCTATCGTGTAGACTGAGTCTGTGTAATTAACATTAGTTACGCTCTCGACATGGTATTGCTGTGTGCGTCGGTCTGTGGTGTTAGGAAACTTTTATCCATTTGTGAAAGTTATGCAAATAATCACGGGTTCATCCAGTGGATGTCGTAAAAGTCGACAGGGAAAAAATAAATACTGGTGGTAAGATTCGTATGCAGGAATCCGTCTAGGTAGGCACCGCCCCAGGGCCAGTTATTCTACCGTGAAGTAGTAGTGTGCAAACATTACTGTGTTTCGGTTTGAACGGCATTGTAAGCTAGTGTAATCACTGGGGTGTAGAACTGTCTCAGGGTTATGGGCGCGTGGTGTGGTGACACACAGAATAGAATAGAATAGAATATTTTTTTATTCAATATAGATCATTTACATAATACTTATTGAACGTAATTTTTTTTAAACTACACTGGTTCGCAAAGAAATGCCTCTGTCCTGGGAAGAACCAGTAAGAAACCCAGCGGGATTATTTTTTTTCAGTCATTTTAAATATATTACAGCAGTATTATCAAGATGTAGAAATAGCTTGGCAGCGATCACCTCATTCCCATGAACATTACTGTTTTATTAAAGTGATTAATATTCTTGTTACATACATAACGTTTTCATAAACATATTGAGAGGCCATGGTTAAGATATTAATTTATTTAAATATATCTCTAAGAGACACTCTAGAGCCAAGATTATAAATAGATCTTATGGCCCTCTTTTGCAAAACAAAAATCACCTCTACGTCAGTCGCATTCCCCCATAGCAAAATACCATAAGACATTATGCTGTGAAAATAACTAAAATAAACTAATCAAGCAGTTTCAACATTAGTCAAGTTTCTGATTCTTTTCACAGCATAAGCTGCAGAGCTGAGTCTACTTGCTAGTTTAGATATATGGGGGCCCCATTGAAGTCTCGCGTCTAGAGTTATTCCAAGAAAGACAGTGGCATCCACAAGGCTCAAATATTCCCCACTTACGAGTACATTTACATCCATTCGTTTAACATTTGGTGTTGTAAATTTTATACATTTAGTTTTATTGCCAACAATGTTCACAAAAACGTTCTTGGTGACACAGCTTATGCTATGGGCATGTTGCACTTACCATCGTTAAACGTTTATCTCGTTTCATCACTTTATCCAAAAAAAGTGGTGTCACAAAAAATGTTCTAGGTGACCTTTTGCCGTTTAATTAGAAAAATTTAATACATTTTAAGAATGAAACTAATTTTACGGATTTTATCGCGTTTAATTTTACTATTTATAACCCGACGTTTGCGATTTCGAGTTCGAGAGCTTTACGAGTAAATAAATTAAACGCGATAAAGTCTGTAAAAGTAGTTTCATTAAAATGTGTAGTGTTCGCGCAAATATAAGAAATCATTAAATTTTAAGAAATTTTCTTAAAAATTGTACAATTTCATTTTTTAAAATCAGAGAAACGGAGCCATAATTCTTGATTTGTTTTAATGAATTTTACGACTGCGCAAAAGTGTTGAATAATTAATGAAGTTCAGTGTCATTAGCGTTGCCAAATGGGGAGGGTGTAGGAAAGCAAAGCGGTCGCATTTGCATCGGATGAATTTAAAAGGAGTTACTTGCTTTTTATTAGGAATCTACATTAAATTGTTCATTTGAGTAGAATAATTATGATAGATTGTTAATCTGTATAATATAAGTGAACGCGTTCACATTAAAGCATCAGTTTGTATAAATCTTCTCAAAGTTTTATTTTTCAACTCCCAGGAGTTATCATCATCCGTTTTATGTTTGGTATTATAAGTATTTTTATAAAGTCTTTGTTTAATAAAAAACCTGAACTTTCTGATTGAAAGATTGTGGACTCCATATTATATAATATCCATATTATAAAAGAATGACTAAATCTGTGAAGAAAAATAACTGACATCATTAATTTGTGCTTCTGATAAAAAAAAAACCATGTTTATAATGTAAATGAACATGGTTTGTTTAGTAAACTTTGTATTTGTTCTTCGTACTTTGTTGTTCTTGTGTACATACAAAACGATTTCATATATATCTTGAGAGGCCAAAGTTAAGATATTAATTTCTTTAAATTTATCTCTGAGAGACACTTTGGACGATCCTATTTTGCAAAGCTAAAATCACGTCTACGTCAGTCGCATTTTCCCATAAAATACCATAAGACATTATGCTATGTACATTTTAAATTATTATACACACCCACAACATATTTCTTTATCTACTTCTTGGTTTACATAATCTACAACTTCTCTTGACGTTGCAACGTTATTCTTGAAGGTAAACCGCAGAAAGCGAGTGGATGCAAAAAGTTTTCTTTTATTTGCATGAGACTCGGATGAGACGTTGCCTAGCTTGTGCTCGGAAGAATAAAGAACTATGAGAACGCTTCAGCAAACTTTCCGCTTCCTCTGTTTGCGGTTGTATCTTTGCCGGACTTTGCGTTGAACAATTTTACAAAAACGAAAGAATGCTATGTACAGCACTCACAGACATTTTTCGTCCCACAAACTATTTTAATATAGGCAACTAATATTAGCACTAATGTTGGCACCTTGATCATCAACATTCACTTTGCTAACTTACCTTCCTTCATTATAATGGATTTCCGCAAAGTAACGCCTGATTCTATTAACCATCATCATTCATTTCGGCCTATCACCAGCCGTGGTAGCTCAGGGTCCTGGTGCTCGCCTTTAATTTCATAGTAAGCGAGTAACCTGGGTTCGATCCCCGGTGCCAGCACCTCTAAAATTGTTCTACAATTCTAAGTGCTGATTTACCACGTGCTTAGCGGTGAAGGAAAACATCGTGAGGAAACCTGCATGTCTGAGGAATAGAAATATTTAGAGGACATGTGAAGTCCGCCAACCCGCATTGGAGCAGCGTGGCGGATTCTTCCTAGCTCCAAGACCCTCTCAGAAATGAGAGGAGGCCTGTGCTCAGCAGTGGGACATTTATAGGCTGAAACTTTACTTTTTTTTTTATCACCAGTCCACTGCTGTACAAAGGCCTCCCCCATACATTGCCACAAAATTTTGTAGCTCACATTTTGGGGTATTTTGCTATAGTTGCCACGCTTGGCAGGCGGGTTGGCAACCACAGTTTATTTATTCATATTTTCCAGAAAAATACTGCTACTCACCTCCTGGTTTTTATTTCCTTTCTGTCGACTTTTAAGACACCCACGGGATGAGATGGGGTGGTAGATTCGCCAAATTTATAATCTATTTTTTTACGGAGCAATTACAAGAGGACGTTTATGTATCGTCCATTTACCGGTTGTCTGGAAGAAATCGCTCTTAGCGATAATACCGCCGATTGCTATACCATTTTTTTTGTTCATTACATATATTTTTTCATGTACATTGGTGTGTAATACAGTGTAAAATAATAATAATAATTGTCAGATAAGAGGGTGTTCCACCAGGAGACAACAATCACAAATATTAACTGTATACATCAGGTGGTACTACCTCTAATATATTCTTACGACACTTATAATAGCTTAAATTATATACTATATACATTATAGCTTATATATAACACTTATAATATAAAAGCTCAGTGACGAAATATCTAATTTATAATAAATAATCTTCTTTTATAGCAGTCTGTGGGGAGTAATATGTTCAACAGTGGACTTGTGAAAAATTAAGTAAAGTTTCAGCCTATAAATATCCCACTGCTTAGCACAGGCCTCCTCTCATTTCTGAGAGGGTTTTGGAGCTAGGAAGAATCCGCCACACTGCTCCAATGCTGACTACACATGTCTTCGAAATATTTTTTTATTTCTTATACATACAGGTTTCCTCAAGATGTTTTCCTACATCGCCGAGCACGTGGTAAATCAGCACTTAAAATTGTAATTAACAATTTTAGTGGTGCCGGCACTGGGAATCGAACCCAGGTCACTCGCGTACTATGAAATATTAAAACTAGCACCTAGCCCCTGAGCTGCCACAGCTTTAGTGTACTTGTGATAGGCTGAAATGACGATGATGAAATATGTTTTCAAATGTTTACAGAAGTATGATTTACTTATATTAATTAATGATATCTTTTATTTTATAATATCATTGATATTAATTGTTTATCTTAGTAGTAATCCATGGAGTAACAATTGTTTATTGTACATTAATAATTTTACATTCGGTTTGTATTTGGCTCACTTGCATTTAAATTGAGTTTTATACTCGTACCTTTTTGCCGGCGCTATTTCTTACCACTGGGAACGATATATAGCATATAAAGTAGGTATGTATATCACCGATCAAAAAATCGTACTGTTAATTATATAAAGCATAGAGAAAGCTTCCGAAACTGTTTAGACCTATATTCCAATAAACAATACAGCAGATAGGCAACCGCAGTTTATTTATTATGATGTTCCAGGAAGATGCTACTGCCCATCTTCTGCTTTTAATTTTCTCTCTGTCGACTTTTACGACACCCACGGGACGAGATGGGGTGGTAGATTCTCTTAAGCCGCTACCACACGGCCAATACAGCATATGAATGTTAGTAAATTTTATACCATTGGGCTAATTTAGGCATTTTGACTCAGGCTTTGACTTATTGCAGATCCTTCTACAAGTAAAATTGCTTAACTATCTAGAGGGCCCTTAGGTCCGTCCCGTGTCCTTAAATCATCTGTGCGAACAATTATACGGGTGAGCCTGAACAGGATACCGAGAATAGTAGGTGACAAAATGGACTCAACCCAGTTCGCCAGGTTCACTGAACTACATGTTCTGAGAGATTGAAATCGGCGAACTTGGTGAGTGGAGAGAAGCTTCTCTCCTTCCTTCGTTTCATTGTCTTTAACTGTGTGTAATAACTACTTCTTCGTCTGAAAATTAATTTATTTTTATCATTCTACTAAATTAAAAGCATAAAAACTAAGCATTTTGTTTTCGTTAGGTAAAAGTGATGAAATTCGCGGATTGGTGCATTACCCCGCACCAACTACCAAACATCCAATATTATAAGTGCAAGTTACGTATTCAACACTATCAAAAAAGCAATGCCGAAATATTTAATTTATTAATAAAAATCTTGTTTTTTGATAATCTATGTAGAAGTCTATGCTCAAAAGTGGACTGTTGATTGGCTAAAATGATTACATAATTATACTTTACTTATGTTAATAAATGATATCTTTTATTTTATAATAACACTAGCTGATGCCCGCGACTTCGTCCACGTGGATATAGGTTTTTTAAGTATCCAGTGGGAACTTTAAGATTTTCCGGGATAATAAGTATCCTATGTCCGTCTCCAGGATGCAAGCTATCTCTGTGCTAAATTTCATCAAGATCGGTTCAGCGGTTGAACCGTGAAAAGGTAACAAACAGACAGAGGGACAGAGAGAGTTACTTTCGCATTTATACACCGTAATTTTTAAGCCGTTCTGGAAGAAGAAAATACCGAGACAGAATCAATAGTAGAATCGATTACTGAAGTTTAATCTTACTGAAAATGAATATAACTGTGTTTAATTACATGGATAAAAAATAAAAGTTGACCTACAGTTTTTCGAATATAAGCTTAGTACTGTCGCAGTGTTCTAGTGGGACCGCACACGCACCGGCCGAGTTCAATAGCCCGTGCGAATCAGCTGATACCTACACTAACACAACGCTCGGGTCGGACACGGTATACCTTTCTGCGTACATTTTATCATAAATATTTATTGAGAACTAAATTGGTAAGTATTTAATAATTGAATACATTTAGATTTGTTTGATTATTAAAAGATGCGCCAGACTAGGAATATTTCTAAGTCGTGAGTGCGTTTACAGAAAATTTCCAGAACCGAAAATTAAAAATTTATGTCTTTACAAAAACGTTGGCTCCGGCTGGTATTTAAACCCAGGGTCCGCGTCAAAGTATTCGCAGTAGAACGTGTTCCACTAGACTACTCAGTCGTCACGTAACTGAGTATTTACTCCAATTTTCTCTTCTTTCTTACACAAATTCAGGATCGTCGGAAATACTTTATTTTGTGTTTTCTGAGATAGCTACTTTTGTGACAAAAGAACATAGGATAAACTGACAGTGTCAAGTGCACTTTTTAGTATTCTTTTTCTTAAAAAAACTATGATCTACTTTAGGATTTCTCTTATATCAGGCACAAACACTCATACCCAGTACAATTATCTGTAAGCAATACAAATATTTGTCTCGTGCGGGAATCGAACCCGCAACCCATAAGCCAATCACTTATCCTCGGCGTCCACATAACCGCCCAAAAAAATGGAACTGTTTGGAAAACCTAACAGAGTTTCGTTTTTCACAAGGTTATTTGCCAAATAATTTACACTACCCTGTATCGGAGCAATTGCTTCAATTATGTCAACCTTACTCGATACACAAAAGTGCTTATTACATTATCTTTGACATTTCGTGTAAGTTTTTACTTTCATGTTACATGTAACAGCCTAAATTTGTAACATTAGTTCTCCTACTTTAATACACTTACTACAGACTTATTTTCTTTACGAAAATTCCGTAACACAAGAGCGACGACACGCTGAACATCCAAGGTCAAATTCAGTGCGACGTTTTGAATGTGAGAAACGAGTTCGGCGAGACGTTTAATATGACGCGAAAAGTACGCAAAATAGGTACTTAGACAGAAAGAGAAAAAGAAAGAACTATGTAACAAATCCGAACGTCACGAGACCAGCGGGCAAGAAACATACGAAAATGTTAAATAATCAATGTGAAATAAAAAGTTAAATCAAATTTTAAGAATAATATTACGTATTCTCAAAAAAGGTAAGCATATTTTACAATCCATATTGGCCTCGTCTGTAAAACACTAATGGTAAAGTGCCTCTGGAATCTTGATCTGCGACTTACTGTGCTACGTTATTCAACACTTTGTAAAAATAATTAGATCTATGGCATTTCAAATCTACCGTAGTTTTTTTTTTATAAAAGGTGTAACAAAATTTAAACTATAGGTACCTTGGAGAAACACTTTTTTTAAATTAAAAAATAAATAAAATATCTACGTACTATAAATATTTATCTGGTACAAATAATTTCATTTAACAAACTTTCGAAATTTGTACACAATACAACCATGCCCGAAAACCAACAATTTGTGTTTTGTACAAATGTTGCTACCCGCTGGGATTCGAACCCAGGACCCGCGGCGTAGAAGTCAGGTACGCTAACCACTAGGCCACGCGAAAATAAATCCCGTGCTTTCTTTATTGTTCTGAAAGCGAAGATAAACTATAAACTTTAAATATTTAAAAAAAATTAGATCAGTTTTTATTTCAAAAATAATCGTATCTTAAAACAGAGAAGTCATAATAAAAAAATTGCTTTTAGCAAGATCAGTAATCTATACGCTCGTCTAACTTCAATATTGAAATTGGTTTCTAAATTAAAGAAGAACATTTCAACTATTCTTTGTTAATCATTTTAAATTGCGATTTTACATGAGAAGAAACAAACCGGTTTATACCGGCCTAGTCTGACGACAAGCCCCGCGAGTGTTTAAGAGTGTGTTGAGAGCAATTAGTCCTATTAATTGATCGTAATACAAATTAAATTATTATTTTTACAATAACGTTTTCACTGCCTGTACCAATAATGTCATTTAAGCATTTACTCGTTCTAAATAATCAGAAAACTTAATTTCAAAACTGCACTAAATAAAATAAAATGGCGAATTATTAAAACGTTATTTTTGTTTAATTATCCATGAAAAGTAAAACAGATATTCCTTTGTTTATTAATAATAAAACATTCATGATATCATTAACAAAAGAACAATATTTTAACAAACTATTAAGTTATAAAATTGCAAATTTACAATGTTTATAAAATATATTATAGTTATTTGACTGTTCACGGAGCCGCTTGTAGATGGCACTGATGCAGTATATTGCAACATTCTGGTTGGACTAAATATAACTATTTATGCCACTAGTTAGGTCTAGACAACATACTTCTGTTTAAGTTTACAGTGAGCTCAATGCCCATACAAAAAATATTGGCTCCTCTACATGTATATTCATTCTACATTGAATCTTGTCAGATACGTATATTATTATGTTACGAAAAGTTTTGAAATAGTTTGCTAAGATGGCGCTTACGTTAATTATCTTTTCGTTATAAGCGTATTCATTTCACTTTAAATGAAATCGATTCCTATGGAGTAAACTCCAAAAATAAAACAAATATTCAGATAATTTTTAATAATAAAAGATTATTTCATTATTTTATTTTTATTAAATAAAATTATTCTAGCTATCGAAACAGTGGTTTTTGGTAAAAACGTTAGGTAGAATTTTAGTAATAATATCGGTTAATTATTTTATGCGTAAATAAAAATTGTAATAAACCATTTACACTATTTATACAACTGATTGGAATTGAAATTAACAAAATAAATATTTAGTTAAGTGCATACCTGAATTGTAATAACTGTGCAAACTGCTTTCTGTTTGGTTGTAAACATAAACGAGCACGTTTTCGCATGGTTTCTTTCAAATGATTTATTCACACTCACAGTATCACATCACCTTTTATCACTTTTAGCATCCACAATATGCCGTTTAATTGACTAAATTCCGCGCTTCTTCCGTATACACAAGTATTTTTAATCAGATCACAAATAAAAGTGCATCGAAGAACAAATACGATTAATAAAAAGAAATAATTAACAGCACAGTTACATTACAAAGTTCAGAGATCACACGTGACTAAGTCACTTATTTACCTATTTTTTGCATTTTGCTGTTTTACGTTAAAGGTGGCGGGGAGTGACTTCGCCTCCAATAGCATCGTGGACAACGCGTGAAACGAAAATGTTTTAAACAGGGCTGTTTCAAAAAAGATTTTTAATTATTATAATAATTTTTATCACTGCTGCTTTTATTAATCTGAATTTATTTTTAATATTGCCAAAAGATTCATTGGATCGGCTATATTAATGTAAAAGCTCTAAAATCTCTTTAACGTCCCATATATTTTTTTCGAATCCTCTGAATAAATAAACTGCGGTTGCCAACCCACCTACCAAGCGTGGCAACTATGGCAAAATCCTTCCAAAATGAGAGCTACAAACTTGTGGCAATCTGAAGGGGAGGCCTATGTTCAGCAGTGGACTAGTGATAGGCTGATATGATGATGACGATGACATTTTTTTTAAATTTTGAAAACGTCCATTATCACATTGCTTAACTTCTGACTACTTTTATATTCTTAAGAATAAACGTACAACCGCATGGCCCGCATTATCATATACAATTGCTAGTTGCTCCTTACGTTGGAATACATTTACTTTCGACTCATATTTCCGTTACGATAGTTGAAAAACGCGGATACGATAACGTTCGTGAAATATTTAGGTAAAGCGAGCCACCCAATGTGCAGTTGCAATTATTGCACTGCATCTACGCTTACGTTAGCTCGTGCGAAAAAAATCTTTTTCGCTCGAGCTAACGTAGATGCACAAAACCGTTTTTGTTTAATGTTGTGTCATGTTTAATTAAATTTCGAAACGACACAGCCCTAGGGCTGTGACGTTTCGAAATTTCGACGTTTCGACTTGGCGGCCGGGAGGGGATATACAACAGCGTTAAACGTCGCAGTACTCAGTGTTGCCAACTTAGGGGTTTTCCTTCCAGATGGGGAAGAAAATATGGTTTTATAAATGTAATGTGAAATGTTTATAAAATGTATGATTTAAAAAAATACAGCGAGGCTGAGAAGGATTCTATTGTAATGGAAGAAATATTATTAACACATACACAATGTACATTTAACTTTTAATGACAATCAGTGATATGATTATTATTCTTATTACATTTTTTTAATTATTGTTTTCTAGGATTTATACTAATGGAATTATTGATTATTCAATACTAAGTAATTGTATTGTAATAATAACCATTGATGAATATTTTGATACTACTTTTACTGTTATGCCCTATCGACAACTTTTTTGTTTAATTTAAAAACTGGCATACAAAAACTAAATAGTAGACAAACGTCTACACTGACGACATACACTTAGTTTATGTTTTTCAAATGTTTAGTTTAGGGAGTTTTTAATGTCTTTAAGGGTAAAAAAATTCATGTGTTGGCGACAGTGACAGTGCTTTAGTTGGTTGGTCTATGTGGTCGGTCGTCACCTATAAGTCTAAGGTAATTTGGTCGCGCTTCTGTTGTTGAATTATCGCGAAGAAAAGAAGTCGTAAAGTGTATTCTATCTAACGTCACAATATCTAACAATGGTACAGGTATACGATGTTGCTAACAAGAACCATTTGACTGTAGGTTTATTCTCATGAACAATAAATTCGTAAGGTGTTACGCATTATGATCGTGAATGTATTTAATACTGAAAAAAATCCAGAAGCCAGTTTAATAAGCCGTATACGTGTGTGTCGTGCAAAATGGACTGTATTTCGCAGTTTATTTGGAACTTCGTAAATAATGTTATGCAATGAGTATCGTCCGGCAGAGGCTATCCCAGGTACGAATAGAGTATTTTTATTCAGTGTAGATTATTGACGTAGTACTTATTAAACGTATTTTTTTAAATTGAAGTGGTTCGCAAACTTCTTCAGTTTTATGTGCCAGAATAAAACCCATGGGGCCTTTATTGTAATAATTTTATAAAGTACGAAACGGCGTATGAAAATCTGCCACCCAGTCTCATTTAGTAGGTATGGTAAGTGTCATCCAAGGGAAATATTGAAAAATCTTGGACGTCCGGCCAGATGGCGGATTAACCATGTCGAAAAATGTCAGAAAATTCACGATCTTAAACGCTTTTTTTCTCCGATAGCCTTTACTTCGTCGCAGGCGTTCGTAAGGACATTGACCTATCGACTGTGATCGTAATTACCTATAGACGTACGCTACCGTACATCTATAGGTACGTAGACGGGAGCTACCGCAAGTTGTCGGTTCTTTTAAAAACACGTGATTAATTTTAATTTACCAAAAAAAAGTAAATATTAAAATCTAAAAACTGATACTACCAATCGTTTCTGTAACTGAAACTGTACTAATTTTCTTCGTTTCCAGAACGATGTAAAAATTACGGTGTATATTAGTATGGATTGATATGGTCAAAAATTGCCTGAAATAGATATTTGTGTGACGGCGGTGTAGAAGAACCTACCATCTCATCTAGGATATAATAAGATTCGAGAAATTAAATAAATAAATAAAAATATTTTTTTTTTTGCTTCAGGAGCAACATAATGTTTACTAACCGTGACTCTGCAGTTGAAAGCGCCCGATTGATCATGGCGACTACGTCAATTAAGACTGATTTAATATGTAGTAGAGCCCCAGAGTTCAGTAATGAACTACATATAACATGAGGGATATGACAACAATGAAGAAATCCTCAATTTCCTATTTACTACAGAAGCGAAATAGCATATATGTCGACATAGACAAAGTCATATTTCAACTATAAAGGAAAAGTTTTTTAACACATAGTTAATGACACAGAGTTAATGTTAATGCCTTAGACCTGTAATAAATTATCATTAGTTAAACACACTCGTGTAGTGAAATAAAATATATAACATGTCTTAGATATTTTCACTAACGAAGTAACACAGACAACGTAATATTTTAATTATTCATTACTGAGTAATTACTAAGTAATACAGGCTACACTCCTCTGGAACTCCTTAAGCGAAGAGATTAGGAAGGTTTCTGATGAGCTGACGTTTAGAAAATTAATTCGAGAACATTTTTTAAAATCATCCTCGTAAGCTAATATAAACATTGCTATCATCGGTCAGTTTTACGTGTATGTATATTTAAGTGTATATATCTATGTATATATGTATGTGAGTGTAATATGACTTTAAATATAATTAATATTTATTAGATATATTTAGTCCCATTAGTGTAATGTTTTTATTAGTAAGTATTTAAAATTATGGATTTGCATATTGTAAAGCACCTATAACAATATCTCTATGCCTTGGGTTGACTCGGAGAGAATGCCAAAAGGCATTAAGTCCGCCCTTTGTAATCCTCTTTTTTGTAAAAAAGGGTATGCAATAAAGAATTAATAAATAAAAAAGTCGTCGTATTAAATTATTTAGAAATATATATACATTGTTTTTGTTTATTTAATATTTATTGAAACACCTTAATCTAAGGAATACAATGGGCGGACTTAATGCCTAGAGGCATTATCTGCCAGTCAACACTCGGAGACTAGAAAAATGATGACAGGTGCAAATATGTAAAAAATGTGTCTAGTAAGCTTGATACCTAACCACTACTACTAGACATTAAATATAACTCAATGTCTTTTTTGTCCTATAGTCTTAAAACCAACAAACATATTTTAAACGCAGCTATATAATAGCTTTGAACTTTCAACAACTCTACGAAGTGCTCTGAATATGAAACAAAGAACAGGCACTGTGTTGATTGTCAGTGCGTGTTGGCAGTCGACACTCATCAGTGGTTACTGCACAAAGGCCTCCCCTCGTTCCTGTACATCAGGCAGTGACACCGGAACAATAACTATACAACGAATAAGAGACTATTGTTTGATGGCCAATAAAAATAGTTATTATTTTTGTTATTATTAGGAAAATGAATGTATTAGTATACATTTTCCAGATGTTCTAACAGATTTCACACAATCACAACTTTACTTACATAACAAATAATGTTACTCGTAGTAACAAAAAAGCACCCAATATTCAATATTAAAATGAGGAACTATTGTGTGTAATTAAAAAATCTCATAAATTATCTTTTAAAGTACGTATATTTTGCTAC
This sequence comes from Luehdorfia chinensis, assembly GCA_019845155.1. Lineage (NCBI taxonomy): Eukaryota > Metazoa > Arthropoda > Insecta > Lepidoptera > Papilionidae > Luehdorfia > Luehdorfia chinensis. The sequence goes on along the minus strand of JAHVAK010000054.1, from coordinate 157,872 downwards.
TTTTTTGGTTTGTATTTAGCGTGAAGTGTATGAAGCGACTAAATCTTCATAGGTTTTCTAATTCAAAAGAGCCTGATTCAGGTTAACATTTTTTTAGAACACAGATTGAAAATATTACCCTTTTTTCTTAATATAAAGTGGTAGTTGTTGTACTTGTACGTAAATTTAAAGTATTACAGATTCTAAGATATATTTAAAATAAACAACTTCGGTATCAGGACGGATTATCATACGCCATGAGAAAAATACGAAAACATTAGTAAATCCTTTTTGGCTAACTCAAACTAATACTCGTATATTTTAATAACGGCTAATGCCTGCCAAAGCCTCGGAAGTAAAACAAGACAGCTTATTACAAATGTCATGCTTATGATAAGAGTAAACAATAATAGAATAGAATAGAATATTTTTTATTCAATATAGATCATTTACATAATACCCATTGAACGGCATTTTTTTAAGCTACACTGGTTCGCAAAGAAATGCCTCTGTCCTGGGAAGAACCAGTAAGAAACCAAGCGGGATTTTTTTTTCAGTCATTTTAAATATACAATTACAGCAGTATTATAAAGATGTAGAAATAGCTTGGCAGCGAACACCTTATACCCAGCGATTATCATCATACGTGTATTCCTTAATATTATAATAATCCTTCTTAAAAAGTCTTTTTTTTAACAAATCGTTTGAACTTTTTAATTGAAAGAGTCTGTGCACTTTCTGGGATTTTATTGTAAACAAACGTATACATTGCCCCATGAAAGAGTTACTGACTCTGTGAAGTCGAGTAACTGGCATTATTAATTTGTGCTTGTTCCTGGTATTCACATTATGAACATTACTGTTTTATTAAAGTGATTAATATTGTTATCTACATACATAACGTTTTCATATAGATATTGAGAGGCCAAGGTTAAGATAATAATTTCTTTAAACTTTTCTCTAAGAGCCAAGATTATAAATAGAACTTATGGCCCTCTTTTGCAAAACAAAAATCACACTGCGTCAGTCGCATTTCCCCACAACAAAATACCATAAGACACTATGCTGCGAAAATAACTAAAATAAACTAATCGAGCAGTTTCAACATTAATCAGGTTTTTAATTATTTTCACAGCATAAGCTTCAGAGCTAGTTTAGACATATGAGGGCCCCATTGAAGTTTCGCGTCTCGCTCTCAACTCTTCCCCATTTACACTAACATCCAATACGAGTACACTAACATCCAATCGTTTAACATTAGGTGTTGTAAATTTTATAGATTTAGTTTTATTGCCATTTAAAACACCCAAGTCATCCTGCGATTTTAAATATGTAATCATATTAGATGTCAGAACCCCCCCCCCCCCTTTGAATATTACCACAAAAGTTTGTAACTTTCATTTTGGAGCGATTTCGCCATAGTTTCCACGCTTGGAAGGCGAGTTGGCAACCGCAGTTTCTTAATTCAGATGCTCCAGGAAAATGCTGCTGCCCATCTCCTGGAATTTATTTTCCCTCTGTCAATTTGCTCAAAGATTAACATAACATATTCATGGTTCTCATTAGATAGCCGTATCGTATGCGAGACGACGAGGACGCCCTGGTTGTCCATGGTCTGGATATTGATGTTCTCCTAGCCGATTTCGACCACGGCGACAACTGCCGACTACTGTCGAGAGCCATCAACTGCGCAGGAGATATTATAGTGCCACAAGTGTACGCGCAAACACAGAGGCACTCACTCGTCCCAACCTACCCGCGCCCGATGTAACGCTGATGCGATAAGATCGGAGGTAGGCTAGGATGCATGGTCTGGATGATGGTCTGGATATTACTTACGGTTCTTTAATGTATTTTTTTTTTATTGGATAAAGTGACTCGGACAGCGTTACCAGAATTTTTGGAAATTATTTTAAGCATTTGTGTTTAGAAATAGATCAGACAGTTCCAGGAGTCCTGCTTTCGCTTGTTATGACTCTGTATAAGATTGTGGTGTAAAATATATGAATATAGATGGTAGTATTTGTTCTAAGACTGATTTCAGTACTACTAAGTATCGTGTACATTGATAACACCGACTTTTGTACATTTACTTAAATATAGTACTTCTCGTATATTACTGTAGTGATGAAAATTAATATTGATTGATACTACTTCGCCAAGTATATTCCGTTCACTCTTAAAGATACAGTTATAAAAAAAAATAAGTCAACTCATGTAGAGTGGTTTTGGAGATTCATTACATATATTTTTGATACGATCTAACTTCACTTGTTTTTTACTTACAAAAATAAACTATTTTATATATATAACAAAACTTGAAGTAATAATAATAATAAGTTTTATTCACACACAAAATTTACATAAAAACACGATTTTAAGAATAACAGAAGTACTACAAAATTCGTAAAATGTGCAAACTGTGATCTCTGACTGCTGTGCTAGGGTAGCCTGTGTTACAGGAGTCATAGCTCTTCATTTTTTTTTCTTGCCTTTAACAATTTCTTACAAAATAGCATGCAATTGTGTGTGTGTGTGTACGCATGGCGCGCGTGCTTGTGTCACTTTAAACCTTCCATCAAATGTTTTGTGTATTCGTAGTTATACATGTAGTCATCTATATATTTCTTTAAATTATTAGTGTTTATTTCTTGTATGTTTACTAATTTATTGTAGACCTGAGATGTCAACGCATAATACTCGTATATAGTCGCTTGGCAAACTTTGTCAGTTTGTGTGAAGTGCACCCAATATTTATTTATTTATATAAAATATGCAAATCGACAATTAGATGCACTAGCATTTTAATTAAATTAAGTAACATTGTAAACTGCAGTTTCGCACAGCTGCAACTAAACTTCTGGAAACATGAATGTGTTGAAAAATTTTCTGTCACTTTTTTACGAACTTTTCTGCTCAGTTGCGGCAGTTGTTTTTTGCTTAGTTACATTAATAATTTTATCTTTAAGCTGGTAGCGTGATAGCTCAGGGGTTAGGCTTTAAGTTTAATAATACGCGAGTGGCCTGGGTTCGATTCCCGACACCACCAAAATTGTTAATTGTAATTGTAAGTGCTGATTTATCGGCGGTGAACGAAAACTGAATGAAAATCTAAGAAATAAAAATATTTGGACGGTATCTGAAGTCATCCAACCCGCATTGGACTCTTTCCGGCTCCAAAACCCTCTTCGAAATGTATAGGCCGTTACTTTACTTTTCATCGTAATGTAACCATAGATCGCTAACTAGCCTAAGCTGCCTAAAGTAAAATGAAATGTTTTTATTATGATTATACATACATACATACATAAGATCACGACTGTATCCCATAAGGGGTAGTCAGAGACTGGGCACTCACTGCAAAAACAGATGACTGCCACAATCCACGTTTCACCAAAACAATATAATGCACTTGGTGTGATAGATGGTGAGCCCATCGCCACCATGCGCTGTTGGGTGCAAAGTGCAGTTTAATTCCTTACTCGCCTTTTACGAGATCCAATGGATGAGATTATGATTTTAAAGATCAGATATTCATTTTGGCAGCAACTGGATTTCTGGACCCAAAGAACAGGTTAAGTGTCGGTGGATTCTTGAACAGGATTCCCACCACCACTCTGATGATAAAAGTAAATTGTGAACACTGTAACATTAAATATTTTGTAACTGTCTCTCGTGGTCGATATTTGAACGTGACTGAACGTCCGTTATAGTAAAATGAAGGTACATCCAATTTTACTGACATTAGTCACGTCTCAATAATATTCAGAGCCAACCGCAACATCGAATTAATTTTTTTAACAATTTATAACCCGACGTTTCGAGCGCTCCACAGCACCCCTGATCACGGGAGGACTGAGTGTATGAAGTCCTAATGTCATAGTTAATCTTTGGTAACTTAAACTTTTTATTATTAGTTATTTCATAGTACGCGAGTGACCTGGTTTCGATTCCCGGTGCCTGCACCACTAAAATTGTTAATTGCAATTTTAAGTGCTGATTTACCACGTGCTCGGCGATGAAGGAAAACATCGTGAGGAAACCTGCACGTCTGAGAAATAAAAATATTTCGAAGACATGTGAAGTCCGCCAACCCATTGCACGCACGCATTGGAACAGCGTGGCGGATTCTTCCTAGCTCCAAAAACCCTCTCAGAAATGAGAGCAGGCCTGTGCTCAGGCTGTGCAGAGGCTGTGTGCAGCAGTGGGACATTTATAGGCTGAAACTTTACTTTTTTTTTTACTTTGGTAAATCGGCATCAATGCATTCACTAAGTGGCATCTGTACGAATTTGAGCCGAAGCTGTTTTGTGTATCACAAAAGTAATTTGTCTACTGATAATTTTTTGTGACACTGCATTTAAGCTTACCTCTGACGGTATTGCTTACGCTCACATCTGACAAAGAAAGGAGGGGGTGAGTTCAGTTGAGTCATATGGTCACGCTGCAGTTTTTCGTGATACTTACCACCTGTCAGACAACAGTTAGAAAAAGGTAAATAGAATAAATATATTTGCCGAATTAAAAAACAACCAGAAGGTTCAATAAGTACATATACAACATACATTATATTGATCTATTTGTTTAACTCTTACAAACACGAAATTTGAGCATTTGTTCGCGAATATTTTAGAGGCTACAAAATCGATTTTGATGAAACTTCTCACATTTGATTAGTATTACTGTGAAAAATTGCTAAATTTTAAAATGTAACATCATGAAAAACCTCTAGTAAAAATTATTAAGTTTACCTTAACTGGGTGTGTTTCACTGTTATTACCTGTAAGCCTTGTTCGAGTGACTTCGGTCCATTGTTGCGCCGCTTTATCTGCAACGGACGTCACCGCAATGTTGCGGCGAATCTAAAATTAACAACGCGCTACGTGCTCGTTAGCTGCTGTGTAATGAGTGCCGGTGTTGAGAATTTTGCTTACGCTCGCCACTCATGCATACAAAGTAACTTTGAATTCAAATTTTCCATGAGTCATCGCGCACATTTTTGGGGTGTTCATTTAAGCGTTGCATTTTCTTTTTTCTGTTTTTTTTTTAAACGAATTAACATAGTTGTGAATTCCGGCGCAGTGTTTTGTCACACAGAAATGTTCTGGGTGACATAGCATTTGTTTTATGGGTAGACGTTGCACTTTACATCAGGTGAACGTTTTGCTCGTTTCGTCACTCAATCCAATAAAAAAAAGGCACTCGCTCGTCCCAACCTACCGCCAGATGTAACGCTAATGCGATAAGATCAGAGGTAGGCGAGGATGCAGAGTCAGAAACACGGAGACAATCACAACACAACCCGAAAACCAAAAATTTGCGTTTTAGCACAAATGTTGGCTCCGGCTGGGATTCGAACCCAGGATCCGCGGCGTAGAAGTCAGGTGCTCTGGCCACTAGGCCACCATACAAGTATATGGAAACGCGTATCAAATACGTCATTATATTTACTGAAAATTTTACGCTCGCAATGAAATTGAAACATCAGTTCGAACACAATTTCATACACATTAAAATTGAACCGTTTCCACGCTTAAAGCTACAATCGCTAATGATAGCGCTTTGTAATATTATGTTATCTGAAATACTAGCACATAATAGAAATCCTAATTACTAAATTTGTATGTCAGTCGCTTTTCTATTGGCATTATACAACGAATTTATGTATCAATAGGTTTATGTTACTCCGCTATAGAATTTGAATATTAACTACTTCGTGGAAAACTGACAATGTTGATACATAGCACAAGTTATTTCTGTGAAAAGACTTGTTGAGGATAGGAAATAATATTTTTATTTTTGTGTTTCAGGCCTAATTACGATATCTGTGAAGCTCGATGACTGCGGTCTGCGAAACGGAACGTAATCGCGTATACTATTACGTTATTTTTATTTTTATTATATGAACTGTCTCTTAGCGCGAGCAATACGAAAAAACAATTTCTTTAAACTTAATAAAAAAAGGAATTCGCAAGAGAATACGTTTATTTATTTGACCTCATCAGTTAAGGGGTACAATGGGCTTCGGGGTCGCTGGCTACCGGAATGGGAGTCCCGAATGCCCAGTAAAGCGTCCCTGGGGACAGTAAGTACTGGCCCCTGGTCGGGCTATAGTGTAGCGAAGCGATGGATGGGCCACGGTTGCGTTCCGAACGGATATCCCTCTTGAGCGCTGATAAAGACCACCGAGGGGATTTAGTCGATTAGAGTCGAGGCTGATCGAGTATCCATGCAGGATTTCCTCACGAACAAAAAAATAAAATGGCTACCATGAGCAGACTTCATTGTCATGGTGAAAAGTAGATGGCAGGTGCTAACCAAAAAAATAAAAAACTCATAAGCTCCTTAATACAAATGCAATACATAAATCACACATAAATACAATATAAAATACATAAATAGGCATACAAAAACATAAATAGATACATAATTGCATAATCTAAACAATAAAAATCCAAAAACAAGATAAGTCGAGTATTGTCAATGATTCCTTAGATAATATTTGCGAATTCGTCGTTTTATTTTCTGCCTTGGGTGTTTTCTTAATTAAGTTAGGTTCACAAATAAAAACACATTCTTCCATATGTTAAGTGATTGTAAAAAGTCTCTACTCCCAAGTCTAAATGAAATCTAATTTATCTAGTTAACATCAATAATGAACTGGTCGTAGAATCCCTCTGGGTAGGCCACCCCGGGCCCACCCCAAGGCCAGTTATTCTGCCATGAAGCAGTAGTGTGCAAACATTTCTGTGTTTTGATCTAAAGGGCACTGAGAGCTGGTGTAATCACTGGGCATTTGAGACTTAAGAACTCATGTCTTATAGACATTTTCGGTGATTTGGTGGCTTTTACAGCTTCATCGGATACTGTGCTCACGGGCCAGGGGCTCGCGTGCCAGGTTTAGTTTGACCCAAACATAAATACATAAATAAACTCCTAGCAAAATATCGAAATTCGGTCTGTGTTGTTTTCGTTTGCGTGCTTACGCGATTTCGAAAATCTTAAATGATTTTAAGTCGTCTAATGACCGTCCGTGGGAGGCCGCGGGCCTCCATTCGGACTGTCGAATTGTATGTCGGTAACTCTGGGCGGTGAGAACCGAAGAAGACCGTATCGTGGTCAGGGAGCGCTGAGACGTCCGTGTCGTCTAGCACGTTTCGTAGGCGACGTTTGCGTTCGGTCGCGTTTCTGTTTGGTCGATAGTTTTCCGCTTTAACCACCAGCGGGTTTGGAAGAACCGCGGCTTTTTCGAAAAACCGTCGTGATAATTCTCTAAACTGTTCAGAGATTAGAGGCATTTCACAGTCGCTGTGAAGGTCTACGTTGGTACCAACCGGCTCCAGTGGCACTTCGCAAGAATCGATTTTGAACGCTCTATAACTTCGTGAGCGAAAGCGACGCTTGCATAGGCCATTACGGGTCTTATGCAAGTCTTGTAGAGGCGAAGTTTGTGTCTTAAGCACATTTTGATTGAAGAGCAAGTTAATCCAGCGACGCTTGTAATCTATAATTATGATTACAAGCGTCACTGGAGTTTCTTGCACCATTTCTTCTTCAGCTTATACGCTATTTGAATTGGTGGGAATTAGATCAATTATTATTATTTTTTTAGGAGAGGGAGAGGTATCGCGCCAGAGGAGTCGCGGGTGCGTTGCCGGCCTTTGAGGAAGGAATAAGCTCTTTTCTTGATGGTCCCTAAGTCGTATCGGTCTGGAAAAACCGCCGGCGGCAGCCGATTCCATAAAGTGGTCGTGCGTGGCAGAAAATTCTGCGAAAAACGCACTGTGGTGGATTGCCAACCATCCAGGTGGTGACGATGGAATTTTGTGTTCTGCCGCAAAGTGCGATGGTGAAAACTAGCGGCTGGAATTATTCCTAACAATTCCTCAAAACACTCGTTGTAAATCCTTTAAAAATGCAAAGAGATGCAACATCTTAAGATGTTTAAAAACGTCCTCCCGATAGAAGTAACTGGTCGAGCCGTGATTCGGCCCTCTCGGGCGCCCCAGAGTCAGCATACTTACGCGCACAGGGTAACAGTCCGAGACGAGGTCCCCGGGGGCCCTTGCGCTAGTTACCCATTATAAAGGTCTCGGCTAAGCGCCCTAAGCGCTCGACCATCTTTCAATCCGGCCAAGCTGTAAAAGCCTTCGGGCTAACAGTAACCATCAGTCTTAAAAAAAAACGGAATAATGAAAAACTTCAATCAGTAACAGTAGTAAGAAACTGAGGAAGTTTATTTAAATTTTATTGGAATATAATCTTTTGTTATAGTAAACAAAACTAGACTTCAAAGCGAACTTTTGGGCAAGTTTTGTAATTAACGAAGATTAGCAATCCGTGCGAGTTGCAGCACGTACTCGTACTAAATACGACGCTCAGAACAATATTTGCCTTGCCTAGGGTTATTGTTTGAGCAGCTGACCTAACAGTGCTTTTAATATATGTCATAAAGGCAGACCATAACTTTGTGTAGCTCTATTAACACATGCATTCGCTTGCTACTCACAATAAATGTTTATTAAATCGTATATCTTCCGCGCTCTCATCGTCTCCCGAGTGTTGGCTATGCCAATACCCGCATATTGGCATTTGTCTGAACTAATTAATATGTCGGAAGCACGATCTATAATTATACACCATACAACATTTACACGTACGAGTTTATTCTTTATGATCTGGCTTTTATTTATACAGTTGTGACGAGTTTACTTAAATAAATGTGCATCATTATTTTAATGAAGGAAAGGAAGTTAATTTGCTAAGATCCGCATGCAAAATATGTAATGATGTATATTACCTAGTTTTTAGAGCAGTAGCGTGCCATAGACTCTCCGAGAGTCAGTCTGTCTGTGTAGTCTATGGCACTTGATAATACCCCGTTTTGGGGGGAAACACGTGTCGTGTTCTCGACTTCAGTGATGTATATCACCTAGTGGTAATATTGTAGTAGTGAAAGGTATATGGTGGCGGTTTCTGGCGACAGTGTTAGTTTTCCTGTGCGCGCTACTAAGGGAAGGCGGGCGGTGTTCTTCAAAAACTAGGTAATATACACTCTTTCATATTTTGCATGGGGATCTTAGCAAATTAACTTACTTTCCTTCGTCGTAAAGTAACGCCTGTTTCTAATAATTAAATTATTAAAAGCTGAGGTAGCCCGGATTAACTATGATATAAGAACATCTAACACCTCAGTCTCGCTGTGACAAAAGGATTGCAAGGTTTCAAAGCGCTCGATATCTAAAACAGCATATTCATGTAATAACATAAATCTTCTAAACATTACAGTATTGTTAAAGATACTATATAACTGAGACCAGTAGACTGATAATTCGCGATGTTCAATACATTTGTAATATATGTAATACATATGTTAAAAAGTTTTTTTTAATTTGTGTTTGTACTTTTTATAGTTAATAGAATCAGGCGTTACTTTGCGGAAATCCATTATAATGAATAAAAGTAAGTTACTTTGCTAAGATCCGCATGCAAAATATAAAAATGGTGTATATTACCTAGTTTTTTGAAGTGCACCACCCGCCCTCCCTCAGTAGCGTGCACAAGCAAACTAACACCGCCACCAGGAACCGCCACCAGGTACCCTCCACCAACCACTACAATACCACCACTAGATAATATACACCACTGAAGTCGAGAACACGACACGTGTTTCGCCCCAAAACGAGGCATTATCAAGCGTAATAGACTCTACGACAGACGGCCGCCGAGTGAGCGGCGCGGTCAAAGAGCTGCCTATTTATACTACAGGTGACGCAAACGGCCCCCACCTACGACATTGCGATTACAATATCGTGATAGCGACCGCTTGCTCACACAATCCACCACCCGAATTACATAAGCAGCCGTTTGCGACCGAATTGATAGCAAACGACTACTTAGAGTATATTTAAACTTTAAGTACTGGATTTAAAGATATTTAAAAGTGGTGAATTCGAGACGTTTGTTTGTTCATTCAGCAGTGCAATGTTATTATTTTTATTTTTAATTATTTCTAATTGTTCCAGCACACACAGCCGAAGCCCCTTGTCGCAAATATGGACTATAAATGTGTGGTCGCTAGTCAGGTTATGCCCAGTTTCCAAAAGATGTTTTGCGAAGTGTGATCTGTCGGGATTGCAATTTCTGTACGCGGCCAAATGCTCCTTGTATCGGGTATCGAAATTGCGACCAGTCTGACCCACGTAAACGGCGCTGCATTCACTGCAAACAAGTCTATAAACGCCGGATTTTTGGCGTTCATCAATTTTGTCTTTGACGTTACAAGCCCCACTCAGCGAATTGCTTGTCCTGAACGCAACGTAAATATCGTTACGCCTAAGAGTCCTTGCTATTCTCTCAGATACAGGACCCAAGTAGGTCAAACTGCTCACATATCGTCGAACACTTCGGGATGTAGCCGCGTACAGATCTTTGCGAACTATATGAATTTGTTTCTTTTTTATAATGGTGTTAATAATATTTTTTGAATAACCGTTAGAGACCGCAATCTGATAGATGATTTGGAGCTCCTTGGCATAATTATCCTTATTCAGAGGTACGGCCAATAGACGATTAACGTAACTATGGAAAGCGGCCAATTTATGTTGCCAAGGGTGACACGATGACGCGGGGATGACAGAATGATTTTATGATTTTCAAATTTACCGCAAACCGACCCACACAGATTCTGTATGATTTTCAAATTTACCGCAAACCGACCCACACAGATTCTGTCATCCCCGCGTCATCGTGTCACCCTTGGCAACATAAATTGGCCGCTTTCCATAGTTACGTTAATCGTCTATTGGCCGTACCTCTGAATAAGGATAATTATGCCAAGGAGTTCCAAATCATCTATCAGATTGCGGTCTCTAACGGTTATTCAAAAAATATTATTAACACCATTATAAAAAAGAAACAAATTCATACAGTTCGCAAAGATCTGTACGCGGCTACATCCCGAAGTGTTCGACGATATGTGAGCAGTTTGACCTACTTGGGTCCTGTATCTGAGAGAATAGCAAGGACTCTTAGGCGTAACGATATTTACGTTGCGTTCAGGACAAGCAATTCGCTGAGTGGGGCTTGTAACGTCAAAGACAAAATTGATGAACGCCAAAAATCCGGCGTTTATAGACTTGTTTGCAGTGAATACAGTGCCGTTTACGTGGGTCAGACTGGTCGCAATTTCGATACCCGATACAAGGAGCATTTGGCCGCGTACAGAAATTGCAATCCCGACAGATCACACTTCGCAAAACATCTTTTGGAAACTGGGCATAACCTGACTAGCGACCACACATTTATAGTCCATATTTGCGACAAGGGGCTTCGGCTGTGTGTGCTGGAACAATTAGAAATAATTAAAAATAAAAATAATAACATTGCACTGCTGAATGAACAAACAAACGTCTCGAATTCACCACTTTTAAATATCTTTAAATCCAGTACTTAAAGTTTAAATATACTCTAAGTAGTCGTTTGCTATCAATTCGGTCGCAAACGGCTGCTTATGTAATTCGGGTGGTGGATTGTGTGAGCAAGCGGTCGCTATCACGATATTGTAATCGCAATGTCGTAGGTGGGGGCCGTTTGCGTCACCTGTAGTATAAATAGGCAGCTCTTTGACCGCGCCGCTCACTCGGCGGCCGTCTGTCGTAGAGTCTATTACGCTTGATAATGCCTCGTTTTGGGGCGAAACACGTGTCGTGTTCTCGACTTCAGTGGTGTATATTATCTAGTGGTGGTATTGTAGTGGTTGGTGGAGGGTACCTGGTGGCGGTGTTAGTTTGCTTGTGCACGCTACTGAGGGAGGGCGGGTGGTGCACTTCAAAAAACTAGGTAATATATACCATTTTTATATTTTGCATGCGGATCTTAGCAAAGTAACTTACTTTTATTCATTTGTACTTTTTGTCCAGGAAATGGTTAGATTATCAATCCGCGCAGGAATAACAAGGCAGACAAAAACGAAATAAACATTAAAGAACAAGAAAATAATTTGGAAAACCATGTAATATAATAATTAAATAGAAAGTGTAAACCGGAAGAAAAAATATTAAGACAATAAAACCCATTCCATTAATACACCATAGCGAACTCACATACACATCTATTTATTAACTTAAGTCTATTCTTAAAGAATGTGAACAGCGGTACTATGTATTGAAATAACAAGAAGTCGCGAAATACCAAATATGAGTAAGCGAAGATAAGTAATTGAGCGATTGATGTTGAGTAATGAGTACATTCATCAGTAACGCAGCGCTCACATTTCCTGATCGGAAAGGTCGGGTGAAGCGGACAGATGCTCGGGAAAAAAAATAATAAAACAGTAAACGACGTGGATGAACAAATTGAATCTAGTTTTTCGTAATAAATCTCAACGATAAGTTGCTTACCCTATATACTCTATACATACATATATACCGCGTTGATGAAAACTTCTGGTTGTGTAGCCATTTATTTATGAATGCGGAAATCCATGATAACGCACAATTAAAACACATTACTCAAGTCGAGAACACGGCGCGTGTTCGCTTTACAACGCGGCATTATCAAGTGACATTGTGGCTACGACGGACAACGGTCGAATCAATTGGAGGCTGTCTGTCGCCTGGAGAGATAGATGAAGGGTATCTGACGGTGGTATTAGTTTGATTGTGTACGCTATTGCAGGAGGAAGGTAGTGTTCCTTAAAAAACTAGATAATACACACCATTTTATTTTTTTATAATGAAATTTATTTAATAAAGCGGTTGTTAACTAGAATAATAATGATCTAAAATGTTTGCACGCCTTCTTCATTCTACTTTCAGATATATTTGATATGCAATAGTGAATAGATATTTAATAACAGATTTTCTTACTTTGCAGTTATATACACAATATTTCACTCTTCCAAAAAGATTATGAAAACCTTTACAAGCAATATCTATGAAAAGTATTACACAGAAAATTCTTACACTGATAAAGTTTTCTGCACGTAATCCCAACTGGCCAGGGATGAGAAAATCCATCAATCACACCCAGCTGTCGATAAATGGCAGTATCATTCATTTCATCGATTCAATTGTATTTTTTTTTGTCAACGTTCACTGATATCTAACATTTTAGCTTCTCCATTTTAGGAGACATTCAACGATTTATTGCAAAGATACAATGATAAGATTTGTATATCACTGACTAACTCAATTTGTATCCAAATTAAGTGAAAAACTTAAGGGATACTAGTAATACAGGAGAATCGTTTGGCAAATCAATTATGACTCAGGAATTGTGAAAATTGTGAACAAAAGTGTCAAGACGAGCAAATCGTTCACCTGATAATGTCTACATTAAAAAGGAACATTTCTGTGTGGCACCCGGTGCTCGTCAACCTGTGATATGGGTTCTCGAGTCTCATATGCCTGCTGAGCTTCAGACGAAACACAGTTTTTTTTGCCTAGTACTGCTTGTCCCCAGAATAACCGTCTTTGCGGTCGTACCTACCTAGACGGATTCCTGCATAACTTCGCTCTTATGTGATAATATCTGAGGGTCGAATACAGAACTACGTTTACAGTCCAATAATTTAAACATATATATAACAATAATTTCCGGACAGAACACATTCAAACCTTTTATTCTATACTTTACATTTCTATTTTTGCGGCATGTTCCATAGGTAAGTGTCTTAAAAGGAAATTTACATAATACCAATTGTATTGAACTAAAAGTTTATTTTAATTCAACGAACTCGGGTATGGTTCGTAGAAGGCTTGGAAAACGTAAATAAACTTTATAAAAGTATGGATGTGCCACAGATGAAAAAAGGTTCCAGCTCTTTCTTCCACCGACTGCAGACGCTATAACTATTCGTTATATTATTTATGGCATTGTCTGCGTGTCACGCGTGCCGCTGAGTTATTGAAGCGAGACAATGTGTCTGCGTCTTAGCTGCGACGTAGTTCGAATGATTTGTATGCGCGGGTAATATCTATTAAGATTTTTAAGATCGCTGCTGTATGAAATTGCATTTCTTCTACGTTTAAATTTATATACAAAAATTTAAACGTATTATAATATCAATATTATTTGTGGAATTCTGTTTTGACATTTCAGATAATCTATGTACTAATAATGAAGCTGAAGACTTGTTTTTTTTTGTTTGAACGCGCTAATCTCCGGAACTGCCAGTCTGAATTAAAAAAATCTTCTTGCATTTGATAGACCAATTCTTGAGAAAGATAAAGTTTCAGCCTATAAATGTCCCACTGCTGAGTACAGGCCTCCTCTCATTTCTGAGAGGGTTTTGGAGCTAGGAAGAATCCGCCACGCTGCTCCTATGCGGTTTGGCGGACTGCACATCGTCGTTTCAGCCTATCACAAGTCCACTGCTGAACATAGGCCTCCCCCATAGATAGCCACAAGTTTGTAGCTCTCATATTGGAGGGATTTTGCCATAGTTGCCACGCTTGGCAGGCGGGTTGGCAACTGCAGTTTATTTATTCAGATGTTCCAGGAAGATGCTGCTACCCATCTCCTTGTTTTCATTTCCCTCTGTCGACTTTTACGACACCCACGGGATGGGATGGGGTGGTAGATTCTCTTTGGCCGCTACCACACGGCTGCACATGTCTTCGAAATATTTTTATTTCTCAGACATGCCGGTTTCCTCACGATGTTTTCCTTCACCGCCGAGCACGTGGTAAATCAGCACTTAAAATTGCAATTAACACGGTATAATGAGAGTTAATCAGAAATCAATTGAGCTGTGTTTGATGCGTTATTATACAATTCAAATGCCGTGGTCGTGCGTTGTCAACTACAAAATGCAAACGATATAATTTGATAGACAAATGAAAACAATCAAGGATTAAAAATACGTACGGCACTGGAATCGTATTATAACATTATTGTGAATCTGAAAGAAAACTTCAAGAGAACTAAATAAACAGGAATATCTAACATATCAAAAGACTTGTTTAACTTAATAAGACGATGATAGCAATCAGCACCTGACTTGTTGAAGTTATACTTCTTTTGGCGCTGCATACTGTTATATGGGGGATTAAAAGTCTCTTTTTTAAAAAATATAATTTAATAACTGTATGAATAACACTTTACAATTTGTAATTAATATTAACCCAAACAAATTTTATATAATATGTTCCTATTCCGAGTTTCAGCGTATTACATGTTAAAGTTAGCCATCAATAATAAAAAACAACGTAAATTCATTTTACCGACTAAGCTCACCGTAGATATCGCGAAGTAACGCGCAGTAGATATGAACATTTTATTTAGACCTAACATTATTATTTATTAGGACTGATAGTGCCTTCTCTAGGTCACAGAAAAGCAATTTCTGTGAAAGTTTTATACAAAGTTTGAATAGATGGCTCTGTTCCATGAGATTTTAAGATATATTTTTAAGTTACATTAAATTTTATTTATATTAATAATAAAAAAATATTCATTTAAATTTCTGATAAAGAGCTTTCATCCCTTTATGTTTTTGAAATTATTTTCCAGCAGTATAAAAATTTAGTAATACGTAAATGCATGTGGCAACTCTCAAGAACTTCGCTCTCCGTCGGAATTTCTTAATTTCGTCATGTCGTCGGAACTTCGACATTGTTTTAGTGAGTTTATTTTTCTACTTGGTATTCTTTGCGGACCCTGGATCTTGTACTGCATCGACTGACTACACACTCAATATGGATTACGGACTTTGGATTTTATACAGCTACGAACAACTTCTGCATTCCCACGGATTTCAGCTTTCCCGATAGATGCAACCACACAGCTTTTACAACGGACTTCGAATATGTCTTCATAATACTGTTATTTTGATTGTTAGCTGGATAGTAAGTCGTGGTGAAGTAGAAGATTTTATTTTGTAATTAAAAAACATACATTTACGAACCTATTTTTTTAATTGCAGCGCCATGGGTATAGGCGTGAAAAATTGCAGCGCCATGGGTATAGGCGTGGAAAAATAATTAGAGTTCTTCACACTGAAAAGATAAATAAATCTAAAACATATTTAAATGAAACTGATTTTATCGTGTATAACATCCGTAAAATTAGTTTCATTTAAATGTGTAGTGTTCGCGTAAATATAAGAAATCATTACTAAAACATATTGTTAATTAAAAATAAGGCTGCTTAAATTACAAAGTAAAGACAAATATTTCAAGAAGTTCTTTCATGTGGCTGAGAAGATAAATGGAAAGATAAGTAGGCGTTCACTACTGAAAACCCTGCGCTCGCCTATTAAAAACTATTTCTTCTTTTTATGAAGATGCAAATTAAATCCCTGCAAAAGCCAAGTTTTAATTGCAATTTTAGGAGGGGTCAAGGTAATCGGGCTCAGCGATGAAGGATAACAATTTGAGGAAACCTGCATATCTTAGTAGTAACAATTGCAACGACATGTGAAGTCCGCCAACCTACATAGGAGCAGTGTGGCAGAAACTTCCCTGTTCCTAAACCCTCTAAGAAATTAGAGTAGGCCTGTGCTCAGCAATGGGTCATTTATAAGATGTTACTTTTATCGATATACATAATTAATGTTTTTTTTATTGTGTAAAACTAATTTAATGGTGTATAAATGTACATTATTTTAATTTAATATTGTTTTGTAATAAAACATTTATTCATTGTATTTAATATCTTTAATTATTTTATAGTCTTTTATACTAACGTATAGTACTGGCACGCGGGGTAATTTTTTTGTAGTTATTTTTGTTTTGTTACGCCAAACAAGAATAACATCTTACGTCGAGAACACGACACGTGTTTCGCCCTGTTCTCGACTTCAGTGGTGTATATTATCTAGTGGTAGTATTATAGTGGTTGGTGGAGGGTACCTGGTGGCGGTTCCTGGTGGCGGTGTTAGTTTGCTTGTGCACGCTACTGAGGGAGGGCGGGCGCTGCTCTTCAAAAAGCTAGGTAATATACACCATTTTTATATTTTGCATGCGGATCTTAGCAAATTAACTTACTTTCCTTCATTATAATGGATTTCCGCAAAGTAACGCCTGATTCTATTAACTAAATTAATATAAGTTTTATAGAATAAATGGTTAGTGCAACGTATGCCCATAATAAGTACATTTCTATGTGGAACCACACTGTCCTCTTTACCCTGAGACATCAGTTCTTAAGTCTCATAGACCCAGTAATGTTAAGTGGCCTTCAGACAAAAACACAGTATGGTTTGCCCGACAGCAGAATAACTGGCACTGGTGCCGTGCAGTGCAGTAGTTACCTAGAGGGACTCCTGCATAAAAATCCCAGCACTAGTGAAATAATTAATACTCGATTACATCCATTCTGTCATTGATTTATGGTATTCGATAAAATTTTCGTATTTTGTAAATGTTGAAGTAATGTCCCTGGAGAGTTTTTGCTAATCAGTTGCGGCAGGCTTACCTTCAACCAATGAATTGAAAACCAATATTGTAATTAAAATTATGGGCCCTTCCGCCCACTAAGCATGTTTATGTTTGAAAAGTGTTATAATCGATTATGTTTTACAGCATTCAGTAATTATTGGACCTGCTGTACTATCAATCTTAAATATCTCACATGAATGCATGTACGGACAGCTTTTATTCCTGCAGAATAACACCATAATATGTAATTCTTTCACTACACTGTTAGGAACGCATTTGGGAGTAAGATTTTTTTAACTCGTCGCAAACCAAATGGCAGTGACGAGGTTCGCCACGCGTCACGTGTCATTTTCCGCGGAGGCGAAAAGTGGGCTACCTGTGTGGCCTCTGCCTATAAGGGAAAAAGACGTGACTGTGTGTATGCATGAATACAGTTGAGATACATGGTGGCCATATTGGCTTTCTGGTCGATTATCGTAACGACCATCTTCCCTTCATTACCAGAAATCGCGATTTGGATCTTATTCCAGATTTTTATAATGCGGCGATTCTTATGCCGCAATAGATATTTAGCATGCAATTGAATTTCTATTAAGTAATATTTGCTATCTTCAAAATATGCCGTGTGGTGGCAGCTTAAGAGACCTACCTATCTCATCCCGTGGGTGTCGTAAAAGTCGACAGTAACCTGGAGATGGGCAGCAGCGTCTTACTGAAACATCTTAACAAATAAACTGCACCGCTGTATCTGTGACTAAGCATTAAATCTGTAAACAAATCTTAGAATGTACTACTAATATTTTACATTTTCATCAGTAATAAACTGATTTAATGAGAAAATTCAGAATGGGGTCCGGGCGCCAATAGCCTAAAGGTTTTGGCTACGGACTGCGAAACGTTATGTCGCAGGATCGAGCCTACCTTTCGACTATTTGCGTGAATCACATCCTATAAGACGCTTGTAAGCTTAGTTGGAGTGGTTAACAGGAATTAGTAATGTTATAATAGTAACATCACCAGTATTATATATAAAAAAATATCGTTAAATATTATTATCAGCCCCAAAAACTACGATTGGTTCTTGATTTTTTGTAATCTTTAGGAATAATTCAGCATGCACTATTTCTTTAGTATTTTATAGCATATAATTACTATAATTTAAAATATTAACATGTTTGCTCAAAATGTGATATCAACCCATAACAAGGCAAAATGGGAACAGGAATATACTAAAACTAGAATACATTTTCAGTACTACCAAAGATAATAAGCACCTCTTGCTACGCAACACTACATAAATCTCACTTCCCTATTATCACCGATATTTATTATCATTGCTTTAAGTACCGTTGCGTACATGACTCATTATGTAATCACTCACCAAGCCTCAATTTGCAGGCAAATTGTCCCACATAAATGTTCGAGCATAGCGCGTTGCTCCGTTGTAAAGTAACAGCCTATAAATGTCCCACTGCTGAGCCGAGTAGAATCCGCCATGCTGTTCCAATGCTGTTTGGCGGACTTCAGATGTCGTCGAATTATTTTTACTTCTCAGACATGCAGGTTTCCTCACTATGTTTTGCTTAACCGCTGAGCACGTGGTAAATCAACACTTAATGTTGCAGAAAAATTTCGAGGAGCCGGAACCAGGGATCGAACTCAGGTTACTATGTACGGCGAGCGCCGGGCCCCTGAGCCACCACACTTTTTTTGCTGCGAAGAAAAAAATATTTCAAAGGTATTCGCTACACAACTCGGTCCTCTTAATTTTCTTAGTATTTATTTTTGTCATTATTTACTTACTTATTGCCGTGCTTTAATAAACTAGCGAATACAAGTTTTATGAATGTATAGGTTTATGGACGAAATGCAGTGTCAGTAAGAGTAGCACAAAGTTGGTTTAAGCGTTTTCGATCCGGAAATTTTGATGTTAAAAATAAAACCCTGTTACGGATAAAGTGGACGTCATTTTTGAAAAAGTGAAGCAAAATCGGCATATCATTAGTACGACATAGCTAAAGAACTGGGAATCGACCACAAAACAATTTTGACCCAAAAGTACAATATTTGGGTGCCATACGAGTTCACTGAAAGAAACTTAATGAACTGTGTACTCATTTGCAAATCTTTATAGAGAAGTAATAAAACCGAACAAGGAGATTGATAACTGGTGATGAAAAGTGGATCACGTACGACAAGAAAGTGCGATATATGTCGTGGCCAAAGATTGGTCGGGCTTCACAGACTGTGCCAAAGCCCGGGTTAACTCGCAATAAGGTGATGCTGTGCGTATGGTGGGATTGGAAGGGCGTTGTTCATTATGAGCTTTTACCGCCGGGCAGAACCATCGATTCGAGTCTCTACTGCCAACAACTGATGAGAATAAAGCAAGAAGTTGAGATAAAGCGACTGGAATCTATATAGAGAAAGGGTGTTGTCTTTCATCACGAAAACGCTAGACCACACATATCTTTAGAAACTCAGCCCCAATATTGGCGATGATTTTTAATCTCTGTGTGGACTTTGGTAACTTTCCTGAACTGATGAAACATAGTAAAGTTGTTCCAGTTTTTAAATCGGGTAGTAGAGAAATTTCTTCAAATTACCGTCTTATTACTGTGTTGCCAGCTTTTAGTTTAATATTTGAAAAAATCAAACAATTAATATAAATATACACCGTAATTTTTACATCGTTCTGGAAACGAAGAAAATTAGTACAGTTTCAGTTACAGAAACGATTGGTAGTATCAGTTTTTAGATTTTAATATTTACTTTTTTTTGGTAAATTAAAATTAATCACGTGTTTTTAAAAGAACCGGCAACTTGCGGTAGCTCCCGTCTATAGGTAATTACGATCACAGTCGATAGGTCAATGTCCTTACGAACGCATAAGCGACGAAGTGAAGGCTATCGGAGAAAAAAAGCGTTGAAGATCGTGAATTTTCGGACATTTTTCGACATGGTTAATCCGCCATCTGGCCGGACGTCCAAGATTTTTCAATATTTCCCTTGGATGACACTTACCATACCTACCAAATGAGACTGGGTGGCAGATTTTCATACGCCGTTTCGTACTTTATAAAATTATTACAATAAAGGCCCCATGGGTTTTATTCTGCCACATAAAACTGAAGAAGTTTGCGAACCACTTCAATTTAAAAAAATACGTTTAAAAAGTACTACGTCAATAATCTACACTGAATAAAAATACTCTATTCGTACCTGGGATAGCCTCTGCCGGACGATACTCATGGCATAACATTATTTACGAAGTTACAAAATAATCTGCGAAATACAGTCCATTTTGCACGACACACACGTACACGGCTTATTAAACTGGCTTCTGGATTTTTATCAGTTTTAAACACATTCACGATCATAATGCGTAACACCTTACGAATTTATTGTTCATGAGAATAAACCTACAGTCAAATGGTTCTTGTTAGCAACATCGTATACCTGTACCATTGTTAGATATTGTGACGTTAGATAGAATACACTTTACGACTTATTTTCTTTGCGATAATTCAACAACAGAAGCGCGACCAAATGACCTTAGACTATAGGTGACGACCGACCACATAGACCAACCAACTAAAGCACTGTCACTCTCGCCAACACATGAATTTTTTACCCATAAAGACATTAAAAACTCCCTAAACTAAACATTTGAAAAACATAAACTAAGTGTATGTCGGCAGTGTCTACTATTTAGTTTTTGTATGCCAGTTTTAAATTAAACAAAAAAGTTGTCGATAGAGCATAACAGTAAAAGTAATATCAAAATATTCATCAATGGTTATTATTACAATATAATTACTTAGTATTGAAAAATAAATAATTCCATTAGTATAAATCCTAGAAAACAATAATTAAAAAAATTTAATAAGAATAATAATCATATCACTGATTGTCATTAAAAAATAAATGTACATTGTGTGTGTGTTAATAATATTTCTTCCATTACAATAGAATCCTTCTCAGCCTCGCTGTATTTTTTTAAATCATACATTTTATAAACATTTCACATTACATTTATAAAACCATATTTTCTTCCCCATCTGGAAGGAAAACCCCTAAGTTGGCAACACTGAGCACTGCGACGTATAGCGCTGTTGTGTATCCCCTCCCGGCCGCCAAGTCGAAACGTCGAAATTTCGAAACGTCACAGCTCTAGGGCTGTGTCTGTTCGAAATTTAATTAAACATGACACAACATTAAACGAAAACGGTTTTGTGCATCTACGTTAGCTCGAGCGAAAAAGATTTTTTTAGCACGAGCTAACGTAAGCGTAGATGCAGTGCAATAATTGCAACTGCACATTGGGTGGCTCGCTTTACCTAAATATTTCACGAACGTTATCGTATCCGCGTTTTTCAATTATCGTAACGGAAATATGAGTCAATGAGAGTAACGGAAAAAAGAAAGTAAATGTATTCTAACGTAAGGAGAAACTAGCAATTGTATATGATAATGCGGGCCATGCGGTTGTACGTTTATTCTTATGAATATAAAAGTAGTCAGAAGTTAAGCAATATGATAATGGACGTTTTCAAAATTTAAAAAAAATGTCATCATCATCATCATATCAGCCTATCACTAGTCCACTGCTGAACATAGGCCTCCCCCTCAGATTGCCACAAGTTTGTAGCTCTCATTTTGGAAGGATTTTGCCATAGTTGCCACGCTTGGTAGGTGGGTTGGCAACCGCAGTTTATTTATTCAGATGATTCGAAAAAAATATATGGGACGTTAAAGAGATCAAAATAAACTATGAATTTTTTATGTTCGGTCACAGCTTTTACTTTAATATACCCGATCCAATGAATCTTTTGGCAATATTAAAAATAAATTCAGATTAATAAAAGCAGCAGTAATAAAAATTATTATAATAATTAAAAATCTTTTTTGAAACAGCCCTGTTTAAAACATTTTCGTTTCACGCGTTGTCCACGATGCTATTGGAGGCGAAGTCACTCCCCGCCACCTTTAACGTAAAACAGCAAAATGCAAAAAATAGGTAAATAAGTGACTTAGTCACGTGTGAGCTCTGAACTTTTTAATTTAACTGTGCTTATGTTAATTATTTCTTTTTATTAATTGTATTTGTTCTTCGATGCACTTTTATTTGTGATCTGATTACTTCTGATACTTGTGTATACGGAAGAAGCGCGGAATTTAGTCAATTAAACGGCATATTGTGGATGCTAAAAGTGATAAAAGGTGATGTGATACTGTGAGTGTGAATAAATCATTTGAAAGAAACCTTGCGAAAACGTGCTCGTTTATGTTTACAACCAAACAGAAAGCAGTTTGCACAGTTATTACAATTCAGGTATGCACTTAACTAAATATTTATTTTGTTAATTTCAATTCCAATCAGTTGTAAATAGTGTAAATGGTTTATTACAATTTTTAATTACGCATAAAATAATTAACCGGTATTATTACTAAAATTCTACCTAACGTTTTTACCAAAAACCACTGTTTCGATAGCTAGAATAATTTTATTTGATAAAAATAAAATAATGAAATAATATTTTATTATTAAAAATTATATGAATATTTGTTTTATTTTTGGAGTTTACTCCATAGGAATCGATTTCATTTAAAGTGAAATGAATACGCATAAAACGAAAAATTAATTAACGTAAGCGCCATCTTAGCAAACTATTTCAAAACTTTTCGTAACATAATAATATACGTATCTGACAAGATTCAATGTAGAATGAATATACATGTAGAGGAGCCAATATTTTTTGTATGGGCATTGAGCTCACTGTAAACTTAAACAGAAGTATGTTGTCTAGACCTAACTAGTGGCATAAATAGTTATATTTAGTCCAACCAGAATGTTGCAATATACTGCAACAGTGCCATCTACAAGCGGCTCCGTGAACAGTCAAATAACTATAATATTTATAAATATTGTAAATTTGCAATTTTATAACTTAATAGTTTGTTAAAATATTGTTCTTTTGTTAATGATATCATGAATGTTTTATTATTTATAAACAAACGAATATCTGTTTTACTTTTCATGGATAATTAAACAAAAATAATGTTTTAATAATTCGCCATTTTATTTTATTTAGTGCAGTTTTGAAAGTAAGTTTTCTGATTATTTAGAACGAGTAAATGCGTAAATGACATTATTGGTACAGACAGTGAAAACTTTATTGTAAAAATAATAATTTAATTTGTATTACGATCAATTAATAGGACTAATTGCTCTCAACACACTCTTATACACTCGCGGGGCTTGTCGTCAGACTAGGCCGGTATAAACCGGTTTGTTTCTTCTCATGTAAAATCGCAATTTAAAATTATTAACAAAGAATAGTTGAAATGTTCTTCTTTAATTTAGAAACCAATTTCAATATTGAAGATAGACGAGCGTATACACTACTGATCTTGCTAAAAGCAATTTTTTTATTATGACTTCTCTGTTTTAAGATACGATTCTTTTTGAAATAAAAACAGATCTAATTTTTTTTAAACAATTAAAGCTTATAGTTTATCTTCGCTTTCAGAACAATAAAGAAAGCACGGGATTTATTTTATCGTGGCCTAGTGGTTAGCGTACCTGACTTCTACGCCGCGGGTCCTGGGTTCGAATCCCAGCGGGTGGCAACATTTGTGCAAAACACAAATTGTTGGTTTTCGGGAATGGTTGTATTGTGTACAAATTTCGAAAGTTTGTTAAATGAAATTATTTCTACCAGATAAATATTTATAGTACGTAGATATTTTATTTATTTTTTAATTTAAAAAAAGTGTTTCTCCAAGGTACCTATAGTTTAAATTTTGTTACACCTTTTATAAAAAAAAACTACGGTAGATTTGAAATGCCATTTATCTAATTATTTTTACAAAGTGTTATAACGTAGCACAGTAAGTCGCATATCAAGATTCCAGAGGCACTTTACCATTAGTGTTTTACAGACGAGGCCAATACGGATTGTAAAATATGCTTACCTTTTTTGAGAATACATAATATTATTCTTAAAATTTGATTTAACTTTTTTATTTCACATTGATTATTTAACATTTTCGTATGTTTCTTGCCCGCTGGTCTCGTGACGTTCGGATTTGTTACATAGTTCTTTCTTTTTCTCTTTCTGTCTAAGTACATATTTTGCGTACTTTTCGCGTCATATTAAACGTCTCGCCGAACTCGTTTCTCACATTCAAAACGTCGCACTGAATTTGACCTTGGATGTTCAGCGTGTTGTCGCTCTTGTGTTACAGAATTTTCGTAAAGAAAATAAGTCTGTAGTAAGTGTATTCAAGTAGGAGAACTAATGTTACAAATTTAGGCTGTTACATGTAACATGAAAGTAAAAACTTACACGAAATGTCAAAGATAATGTAATAAGCACTTTTGTGTATCGAGTAAGGTTGACATAATTGAAGCCATTGCTCCGATACAGGGTAGTGTAAATTATTTGGCAAATAACCTTGTGAAAAACGAAACTGTTAGGTTTTCCAAACAGTTCCATTTTTTTGGGCGGTTATGTGGACGCCGAGGATAAGTGATTGGCTTATGGGTTGCGGGTTCGATTCCCGCACGAGACAAATATTTGTATTGCTTACAGATAATTGTACTGGGTATGGGTGTTTGTGCCTGATATAAGAGAAATCCTAGAGTATATCATAGTTTTTTAAAAGAAAAACAGAATACTAAAAAGTGCACTTTCAGTTTATCCTATGTTCTTTTGTCAAGAAAGTAGCTATCTCAGAAAACACAAAATAAAGTATTTATATCCTAAATTTGTGTAAAAAAGAAGAGAAAATTGGAGTAAATACTCAGTTACGTGACGACTGCGTAGTCTAGTGGAACACGTTCTACTGCGAATACTATGACGCGGACCCTGGGTTTAAATCCCAGCCGGAGCCAACGTTTTTGTAAAGACATACATTTTTAATTTTCGGTTCTGGAAATTTTCTGTAAACGCACTCACGACTTCGAAATATTCCTAGTCTGACGCATCTTTTAATAATCAAACAAATCTAAATGTATTTAATTATTAAAAACTTACCAATTTAGTTCTCAATAAATATTTATGATAAAACGTACGCAGAAAGGTATATCGTGTCCGACCCGAGCGTTGTGTTAGTGTAGGTATCAGCTGATTCGCACGGGCTATTGAACTCGGCCGGTGCGTGTGCGGTCGCACTAGAACACTGCGACAGTACTAAGCTTATATTCGAAAAACTGTAGGTCAACTTTTATTTTTTATCCATGTAATTAAACACAGTTATATTCATTTTCAGTAAGATTAAACTCCAGTAATCGATTCTACTATTGATTCTGTCTCGGTATTTTCTTCTTCCGGAACGGCTTGAAAATTACGGTGTATAATACAAAATGATCGTTCATTTTAGTAAATATATTATTTAAATGACAAGCAATTCGGCTTTACAAAAAGTAGGTCAACGACTAATGCCGGTGTTAAACTAGCCTCACATGTTCTAGAAGCCTGGAAAGATTTTCATTACACAGTCGGTCTATTTTGTGATCTCTCAAATGCATTTGACTTCGTGGAACATAAAAACTTAATATGTAAACTTAAATATCACTTATGATTGATATTGTTAGTCACAATTTAATTTTTTTTTTTTATGTTAGAGGAGGCAAACGAGCAAGCGGCTCACCTGATGGTAAGTGATTAATGTTAATAATCCTTAAGAATTTTGCTAAAACATTGACAAATGGGGTATTTGTTAAGGGTAATAAGAAAAGAACATTAGCAGGGCGAGGGATATTGGGGGGAATCATTCATATAGAGGGACAGACAGACGGCTGCACTCAAGAAACAGATGTTCCAGACATCCTTCATCCAGGCCACATTCACACAGGGAACTATCGTTTACTCTAACTTTAGCAAGGAACACAGGAGATCTTGAGCGAAGATAGATTTGTAAGATTCGCAGCCGAACTGTAAAGTTCGTTTTGCATAAGAATCTGCAGACTCATTTTTATAGAATTTTTAAGGTAATGTGGAAGTTATTCTTAGAATGAAAAGGAGATTTTAGGATATCTTGCAAACAACTTAGAGAATCGGATAAAATTAAACATTTATTTAAATTATGGGATTCCGCATATGAGACTGCTTCAAAAATAGCTATTGATTCCCCTGAAAATGTTGAATATTGCGCAGGGCATTTGAAGTTCAAAATAATCCTATATTTTGGAATCCACACTGCAGCTCCCACTTTACTATTGCTATTCTGTTTGGAAGCATCTATGTAGACAGTGAGCCAGTCAGACCAATTTTGCTGGATAATTTCATTAAGCTGCATGCACGCTGCATGCAAGCTGCCCGCAGACATGCATACCTTGGCAGGTTTAAGCCATGTCTCCGAGACAGCAAAGACAGCAGGTTTTTGGGTGCTTAATAGATAAAGAACATCAGATTTTTTATTCCAACTCTTTATTGTTATAAATTTTTATGAGCATTTTTATTTATTAATTTAGTTATGTAAGTTAAGTATTGTTCAAGTAAAATTTTAACATTATTTTTATTTATTGGATAGGATATTAATAAGAGAGCAAGTGAGGAGTTCTACTACGTTATCATTAGGAGTAGCGTAGTGAGTAAGATCATAATAAGAATGTGATGGGAACGGAGATCTAATTATATCATTATGACTTTTGATGTCGTAAGGCTTTGAGAGTACTTCCTTCATCTGGGGAACTCTAAAAAAGTTTTTTTATAAGATGTTTCAGTGGGAGAAGGTGACTGAGAGGAATTAGACGTGGCACCCATTTAGCACCCTGCTCTTTTCTAATTTCAACGTTTAATCTGCGGGCTTTGATGACCTGACCGCACTTAAGTGGATATGATAAACCAGACACTAAGGGCGGATTTCACCGTTGAAACTAAACGCGATCAGTTCAAGAAAAACGGAGTTTAAGCGTTTAACTGAGTTCAATGCAACAGTTTGCATTTTATCAACATCAAATGAACGCAGTCAATGCTAAACGCAGTTAAAATTCTGAACGCCCAATTTTATACGCTCAGCTCTTTAAACGCGTTTAGAGAGCTGTCATTGTCAATTGCACAACTATGTAAACACAAAATTATTTTCAAGTCGTATTATTTATTGTTTGCATACCTATGTAACCTATGCATAAAAACAGGCTGTTTGATATCGCAAAATACGAAATAAATCGTCTTTTTGTTTTAGATTGTGACAATATTTCATGTAAACTTCGTTTTACAAAACGCGATCAAAATGGAGTCGGTGAAATCGGTTAGACGAAAACCGAGATCAAATGATACATTTGAACTCAGTTAAGTAAAACGTGGTTTTATTAAACTTGGTTTCTAAAGCAAAAAAATTGACAATGGGGTCTAAATCTTCCAAAAACCAGTCCGTAGGAATATCCCGGACAACTCCACTTCTGGTCACTTGAAATATAAAGGCAGTATAGTGGTTAATTTTAATAGGTTAAGAGTATTATCAACAAATGAATTAGCGTATTGAATTGACTTAAACTCCACTGATATCCTTTTTCTACCTACAATTTTAATGCCACCATTTGCCAATACCTCTATATTATAATTATATAGAAATTGTGCAAACTTAAGAACCCTGATGGATAGACCAGCTGCTGGATCAGGTTCGGCTTTCACAACATGAATTGTAAAGGGGTAACGTTATTCTCAGAGTAAGATATTTTGGAATCCTCAAAGCCAGGAACTGTATACACTGACTGAATAGAGTCGCTAGGTGGATTATTTTTATTTGGTTCACGTACGAGCTCGGAGCCAGTCGGGCGTTTCGTACCACTTTTTTGATACGAGTAGCTATTAAGTTCCTGGCTTTGAGAGATCTGATTAATATCGGGAGGAGGCGGACCTCAACCATCCGGAGGTTCGTCTTCATCCATTATCAGGAACGTGGAAGAAGAAATTACTATCAACACGTACCGGTTAGTATGACAAACACAATATCACGAAACAACACAAAACACGTAAATATATTTAGAGAATCAACAAATAAACTAAATAATTTAAGACCACGTGTATTAGACAACGGAATAACCTCAGAAATCCTCTTTATAGTCTTGTTACAAAGAGATTACTCATTTTTGTCAGAAGTTTGCAGCCAAATATATACAAATTCACAGATTTTTCACCTATGTAAATATGAAATTTGTTGAGGACGACAACATAACTATGTTGAAGTAACCCATTGCTGAATTTTGTAATATGTTTAGTAGGCTTCATTAGTTTTATAATTATTCAGTCTTATAAATCTATTATAAGTACTTTTTTATGAATAAGACCGTATATTGGACTTATGGCTAGACCAGGAGTAATTTTAAAATAAACTTTTAGTGTACCTTTACTAATTTTTATTTACTATATATAAAATTTCAATAAAACTATTCTACGATTCTTGTGATCTAACGTAGTTATAATAGCATTAAGGTTTTTTTAATTTTGCAGAAAAAAGTAATAAAATAAATATACCAACGCATAACTCATGTACTGAGTGTTCAGTATTTTCTACGCGTGCCGCGTGTACTGAGATCATAACATTGATATACTGTGTAATGGATTCTTGAAGGTTTATATTTGTTCATATCTTGCTACATATGAATTGAAATATTTTCCCTCATGTCGTAATATTTCCTTGGATAGAAACATGTAGGTTGTCTATGAGACTATTCTTTGAAAATTTATTTATAATGGTTTAAGAGAATCTGCCACTCCATCTCATCCCGTGGGTGTCGTAAAATTCGACAGAGGGAAAAATAAAACCAGCAGATGGGCAGCAGCATCTCCCTGGAACATCTTAGTAAATAAACTGCGGTTGCCAACCCGCCTGCCAAGCGTGGCAACTATGGCAAAATGCCCCCAAAATAAGAGCTACAAACTTGTGTGGCACTTATTCTTGTTCAGCAGTGGACTATTGATAGGCTGAAGTGATGATGATGATGATGAATTTTGTTTTACAAAAATCGCTTGTCCAACTCAGTGCGCGTGATAGAATTTATATATTAGAAATTTTAATAAAATAAATATAAATTTAAAACTGTGTATTAGATATAAAACGTACAGCGCTCTTTCTTCTCTCTCATGTAACGAAATGTGTCTAAACGTGACGCGTTCTTGAAATTTCACTCTCAACTTTCTTCCAATTATCGAATCGCCATTGCAATTAAAGAAGTTGCACTTCGAAAAGAGGATATCTGTGGAGTTTCTTTCGACTGTT
Organism: Luehdorfia chinensis; assembly: GCA_019845155.1. NCBI lineage: Eukaryota > Metazoa > Arthropoda > Insecta > Lepidoptera > Papilionidae > Luehdorfia > Luehdorfia chinensis. The sequence goes on along the minus strand of JAHVAK010000054.1, from coordinate 128,278 downwards.
ACTTCGCCGTAAGAGAAACCTTAATCAATGGTAGATTGTGAAAGACGTTCGTATTTACGAAATTTATATTTCATAATTTGAAAAAGATAAAATTTCCATTTAATTTTATAGCCCCGTAATAAAGGGGTTTCAATAACAATTCCAATTTAATGTTATCATATATCTATCCGAACCTAATTTATCAATTTGTGGATATAATTCTTCCCTCTTTCTTCATCATAACCTCGTAATAAAATTATCTCATTAATTTACTACAGATATTGATGAATATTGGTATCCATTATTGGATTATTACACAAAATACAGTAAATTATAGCAGCGACCTCCATCCCCTTAGTGCGCCTAAACTCTCAACCAGCCACACACACATACACACACTCACACAAAAAACTGTTCATATGCTGCTGCTAATGTGCTGGTATTATCTATAGATATATATCTATAGATTTATTTCAAACTATCACGAATGAACAGGTTAATGTAAAACATTATTCCGGTTGAGTAAGAATAGCACCTACCTCTTTCCTACCGAGGTGTCGTAAGAGGAGACTGTGGTATTGTGCGGACAGCCTTTATACGTGCAGAATAATACCGTGCAATGCTGTGCAGTGCCGTTGGGCTTAAGAGAATCTGCCACCCAATCTCGGTCTTAAGATGTCGTAAAAGTCGACAGAGGGAAAACGAAAACCAGGAGATGTGCAGCAGCATCGTTCTGGAACATCTGAATAAGTAAACTGCGTTTGCCAACCTGCCTGACAAGCGTGGCAACTATGGCAAACGCCCTCTAAAATGAAAGATACAAACTTTTATGGCACTGTATGGAGGAGACCTATGTTCAGCAATGACCTAATGATAGGCTGAAATGAAAGATACAAACTTTTATGGCACTGTATGGAGGAGACCTATGTTCAGCAATGACCTAATGATAGGCTGAAATGAAAGATACAAACTTTTATGGCACTGTATGGAGGAGACCTATGTTCAGCAATGACCTAATGATAGGCTGAAATGAAAGATACAAACTTTTATGGCACTGTATGGAGGAGACCTATGTTCAGCAATGACCTAATGATAGGCTGAAATGAAAGATACAAACTTTTATGGCACTGTATGGAGGAGACCTATGTTCAGCAATGACCTAATGATAGGCTGAAATGAAAGATACAAACTTTTATGGCACTGTATGGAGGAGACCTATGTTCAGCAATGACCTAATGATAGGCTGAAATGAAAGATACAAACTTTTATGGCACTGTATGGAGGAGACCTATGTTCAGCAATGACCTAATGATAGGCTGAAATGAAAGATACAAACTTTTATGGCACTGTATGGAGGAGACCTATGTTCAGCAATGACCTAATGATAGGCTGAAATGAAAGATACAAACTTTTATGGCACTGTATGGAGGAGACCTATGTTCAGCAATGACCTAATGATAGGCTGAAATGGTGATAATGATGGACATTCGCGTGCATGTGCGTGCGCAATGGAAGCAGATGCGCCTTTATACGCGTGACGAGCATGGAGATCTTTACCATAACGCAGATCTGTACCCGGCGGCAATCCCAAAAACTACCATTTACGGTTCCGTATCTGAACTAATGGCGGCCTCTGCTTTGTATTCGTACACTTTCTAAGCGTATGAAAACAGATGTAAGAGAAGATCTATTGGTGATGTTCCTGGCAACGTATTGTCAAGGGTAACAATTTTGGATAAATGATATCTACATAATTTTGACATAGGCAGTATCAATTCTCAGAAGTATACAATTGCGGAATATAATCGATTAAAAAGCATTTAGCGCCCAGAATTGTCGTAGAATACATATATACATACATAAGATCACGACTGTATCCCATAAGGGGTAGTCAGAGACTGGGCACTCACTGCAAAAACAGATGACTGCCACAATGCACGTTTCACCAAAACAATATAATGCACTTGGTGTGATAGGCGGTGAGCCCATCGCCACCATGCGCTGTTGGGTGCACAGTGCAGTTTAATTCCTTACTCGCCTTTTACGAGATCCATTGGATGAGATGGAGTGGTAGTATTCTTTTAACGAGCCGCCACCACACGGCATAGAATGTTGTACCAAAACCGTGAAGTCAAAACCAACCGAGATAGGGTGCTTGATTTATGAAAATTCGTACCCGAAGTGTAAGAAGCAATAAAAGAAAAGGAAAAAAAGGACTAAATACGAAAAGAAGTGAGATCCCACTAAAAACATTAAAATGTAAAAAATATATTCATTACATATTTTTTTTACATTTTAATGTTTGTAATGAGATTGTTTTTAACGGAAAAGCAAGTAATAAATTAGTTACGATATCGCGCTTTACGCATTCGGTAAACAGCTTAGGCTTCGCAAATTGCGGATCACAGCTAATGTCCCGGTTATTGGTCTGCAGATTACAAATTACGAGTAATCATTTACGGGTAGAGATTAATGGCTACGGATTCGTAAACACAATTTCGTTCGTTTTTAATTTAATGCATTGGTTTTATTATTAAGGAAAATATGAATTGTCGTTTTAGCCCATGACAGGTCCATTGCTGAATAGACGCAATTGTTTGTGGGAATGCAAACGGGTGAAAGAATTTTATTGACTAGTACCAAAATGGCGGCCACGTTTAAACACCGATAAGTGCGCGTTTGTGACCTCTTGTGGGAAAAAAGCGTGATTCTATGTATTTATGTAGATTATCATAATACTCTGTCTTAAGCCATCTATAATCGTTTTATTTCTGTAAAACCGTTAGGTCTCCCGTGCCCATATTGGATTTGCCCGTACCAGGTATACTTGTACCGATAATCGTTGCGGAATAAGGTTTCCTTAGTGTCAGACTAAAGAATGACGAGCACGTGGCCTAGTGGTTAGCGTACCTGACTACTACGCTGCGGGTCCTGAGTTCGATTTCCAGCCGTAGCCAACATTTGTACAAAACACAAATTGTTGGTTTTTCGTGTCTCGTTGTGTTTTGCATGTTAAATATATGTCTGTAAACCGCACCCACGATACACGAGAAATCCTACTGTGGATAACCGTTTTAAAAAAAAATCGGTTCTAAGATCTATATGGCCGGCCTATTGCGATTTCAGCTTACTGATCTTCAGAACATATGTTGGTTAGTCCAGATCTGCTGCTGATATCATTCTTGCTGGTTCTTCCTCGCAGGAAAACAGCAACTGTAGCGATTTCCATAGTTCGCGGAGCGACATTGAACTTGCTCATGCAGCCTGCAGTAAAGTACGAGGTCTTGGTGCTCGTGATGACAAACTGGTACGTTACAAAAACGACAAAAGCGACAGTTTGGCAACCAAAGCATCAAAAACAATTATTCAACATTACGATAATTTAGCGTACGTTGAACGAATATCAGCTTCTTTGATTACGACGCCAGAAAGTCCGTTCTCTTTCCGCCTTTTTTATTATTTTTTTTATTAAATTTGCCAACCCGCCTGCTATGCGTGGCAACTATGACAAAAACCCCCAAAATGAGATCTACTAACTATTGTGGCACTCTGTGGAGGAGGCTTATGTTCAGCAGTGGACTAGTGATAGGCTGAAATGATGATGATAATGATGATGATAACTTCATTACACCGATTAATTGAAGCACTTGAGAGCTTACTGCTGCAATATGTATGTGATGTAAAGCAAACGATTGTATGCCTTCGTTATCTATTCCAATCAATGGAGTATTGTAAAGCGGATAGACTATGTGCGTAATCAACCGCGCCAAACAGCCGGCCTACGGTACGAGCCAATGTAGTTAAAAATTGTAATATTTTTCTGTACATCGAGTGTTCTTTATATACATAAATACATACATTTTATGTAGATTGATAAAACGTAAAAATATTTTCAAGCGCTAACCGTGTGTGAGATCATAACAGGGGACGACAGTTGAGTGCATTGTTCTGAGTCTATCGGCAGAACTGGTCTTTACTTTAATCCAAATACTGATGAGTAGAAAAAAATGTCCAGTCACTGACACCCAGGTGGGATCTTGATTCACCAGGTCATAATATTACAACATAATAAAGCTTGTCCTATTTTATTCCAACTTTTTTTTATTGGATCAAGTGATGAAACGAGCAAAACTTTCACCTGATGGTAAGTGCAACGTCTGCCCATAGCAAATGCTGTGTCACCCAGAACATTTCTGTGCGACACTACACTGCGCCCATCACCCTGAGACATCAGTTATTTAGTCTCATATGCCCAATGATTACACTAGCTCACACTGCGCTTCAGACCGAAACACAGTAATGTTGGCACAATACTGCTTCACGGCAGAATAACTGGCACTGGGGTGGTACCTACCTAGACGGATTCCTGTATAGGAATCTTTCTTTAGTTAGATCTAACCTCGCATTCCAATTTTTTGTTATTTCCGAATGAGATAAGTAATATCTACATGATTTACAGGCTCTGTGGCAGTGGTTAATGTATTTAAATTTAAAAGTGCCATAAAAATATTGCCGGATCGGTTGAAGATCTGAAATTGGTTCAACAACTACTTACAATGATTTCAACAAACGCAAATATGTATTGTTCTGGGAAAACCGTAAAAAACCACAACAATATAAAAAATGGGGCAGTGTACACAGATAAGCGCGATTGAACTTATACTTCGTTGGTGTGAGTGTGTAGTGTGAACAAACGTAAGGATGCTGATATCGCAGTGTACAATAGAACATTTTTAAAAACGTGCGCAGCAATTTCAGTGTTAATCTGAATAAAGACTGTCCGTAAAATACCTTAGACACCTTCGTAGGAAAGAGGGAGAGCTATTTTGCTCTGCCTGACACCTATACTTAAGGCTATTTATTTATTTTTATTTATTTAAACTTTTATTTACCTACTAGTGTTACATATTGCGGACCTAATGCCTAAAGCTATTCTCTCGCAGTCAACCATAAGGCAAATCAGAGATAAACATAATATGATAGGCGATGCAGCGAACAATAAGAGTGTAAAAAATTATTAATTATGACCAAATATAAATATAAATACATAAACTATAAAATATATACATAATTATACCAATACATACATATACACAGATGCTCATATACAAATACATACATACATACATATATAAACAACCACACATACACACGAATAAGAGAGAAAAATAGAATTCAAAGTTGCAACGAATTTTTAAAATATTCCTGTACTTTATTTTAGTACGTAAACTTGTTAGGAGCTTTTTTAATGACAAAAGGTGTATCGTTCCAGAGTCTTATAGCCGTTAAGGCGAAAAAGTGAGATGTGTAACCAGATCGGTGTAATGGCGTGAGCAATATGAGATTACCCGAGGAACGGAGAACACAGTCATGAGAATCTCCCAGATATTTAAACCTAGATTTCAAATACTCAGGAGCACATGCATAGTTTGTAAGGATAAATTGTATTGTGAAAAGGGTGCAGAGTATTCTAACATACCTGCGTTGACAAAAAGGCAGCCAGTTGAGCTGATTACGAAAGGAAGATACATGATCCAACTAACCTAGACCATAAATATTATTGAGGAGACGATCCAAAGTGTTAAAATGTTGTTGAGACAAATCAGGGCAATACACACCAGCATTGTCGATAATCCGCAGAATAAGAGATTGGACAAGCCAAACCTTGGTTGTAGTTGGAAGAAAAATTTTCCAACCACAAAGAGATCGTAAGGTTGCAGTAGTTTTGCGACTTACCTCCTTAATCTGCTTGCTCCATGTAAAACAGCTATCAATATGCATCCCGTGGTTTTTACATGTGGACGAAATGGGATAGCATTGTTGTTAAACATAATCGATGGCAATGTGGAGTAATCAAGTTTTATTATATAAATCTGGAGCTACCTATGATTATGGTTTGGCATTTCACAGGAGGGGTTCACATTAATACCATAAACAGCGGACCAATTACTTATACACTGCGGGTCTTCATTAAATAATGATATCGCATTAATGATTATAGATGGTCCCGCTTGCGTATACTTAGATATAAATTTGTCTTTCATCACCTTTCTAATGAGTAAATATATCAGTCATAAGACAGTACAACTGCAGACGCTATCGCCAGTCATTTGCAACAAAATAACATCGAACCGCTCGGGGTGCGAGGTTTTAACGCAAAGCATAGCGCTCAATGCACACATGAAGCCACGGAGTAAGCGAAGGGAGTGTTTTTCACAGAATAAAACTTCAACATATTGTTTACGCGTACAGTCACGTGCACTAACATGTATAAGGTTTCGAAGACATTTGTTTTTCCATCTGTCATTTTTTGCGACACTCGCGGGATGAAAGTTGTATGTATGGACAGTGGTAGGATTCCCATGTATGAATTTGCCTAAGTGGGTGCGTCAGCCGTGCCTATTATTCTGCTGTAAAGCAGTAGCGTGCAAACACTACTGTATTCCCGTTTAAAGAGAGTGCGCAATGTGATGCGTTTTTCAGTGAAACATGTGTCGTGTTCTCGACTTCCGTGAAATGTATTTCCTAGTGGTAGTGTTGTAGTAGTGGACGACGTGCTTGTGCACGCTATTGATGGCTCTTCAAAAACTTGGTAATGCACACTATTTTCAAGTTAGCATGTGTATCTTTGTAAATTAATTTTTCTTGTAACAAATATAAACTATAAATTTTTTTCTTGTAACAAATATAAATGATAATCGACAACGATAGAAGAATCGCCAATACGCACTAGTCTGTTTCAAACGTTAATAATAAATCAATCATATTTATGTTAGTTAGGTCATGACCTAAGTTATAGTAATAGCATATCAATCTTCATTGTGATATGTAGAGCTCCACGCTATTAAAAAACTACACGACACAAGATTCACTAGTAATGAAACTCCAAATGTGGTTCCAAGGTGGATAAATGCGTATATTGGAAACGTAAATAATAAATTTACTCAGCACTTATAACTGAACACCTAACAAGTTAGAGGCATATGATTTAACAATTTAAATTTACTAGCGCCTTCTAGTGATGAGTGAGAGGAACTCATAAATGTACATATTACGTTTTGCTACTACTGTTTCTTGCAAAACGCAACATTAGCGTTATTTAACTGCATAGGAACGCTATCTAGAGGCTAGCGGCTAGAACTAGGTAACTAGCGCTTGGCAGATGAAAATGCAGTGGCAGGTGCATTGTTTACGTATTAATGGATCATTTTAGTATTTGTAGTGTAGATAGGTTAACACATTTTAACAAAATACACATATCGCTAGTGCGACCCACTCTTCATGATTTTTTATTTAATTTTAGATTATTTTAATGCTTAATTATAATTCTTTAATCGTTTTGATAATTTGCTGAAATTAAATTCTTCTGTCTTTCTTTTTTTTTTTTTTAAAAAAAAAAGCGATTTTTGTTTTTAAATTATTGAGATGAAACTTATGAATGCAGCGTTTCGTGAAGATTTTAACTAATATCTATCGATTAATTAATGTGAAAAAAAGAACAATAACTGAGATTAAAGTAAAATAATGCCGAAAAAAATATTAAGGACCTCCATAAGCTACGGCAATTGCATGAATTCAGCTTGAACTTTCAAGTAAATCGCATTAACGTGTTCCAGAAAGACGTTAGGAACCGAAACTGTCGCTTAATGGCAGTTTTGTAGAGTTCCAACGACGGTTATCTTAAAAAGACAATTTATAAAAGTAATTGATTTTAGTGGATTCCGTTTACGAAGGATTTGCAATTCAATTTAATTGTAACGAAAAAAAATCTTAATGTATTTTGTTTAACTCAAAATGTCTACTGCAAAGATAATGATAAAGTTAATGTTAATGCAATTGAACATGTAAATAGCGAACGGATTACTTACTTGTACAAGTGGCGATGCTCTAATACCTGATGACGGCCACGGTCGTATCTTCCAGTTAATTCCGGTTAATAACAAGAGGATGCCATTTGCGTTTGTTGTAATGCCATAAATCTAAGTAGAAACACAGTGTCTCGATCTGACGATAAGATAAAAAAAAATCATGGATTATTGTTACAGTCCCATGGACTGTAACAATAATACATATATAGTCACGCCTTTCTTCCATTGGGGTAGGCCGAGACCACAACTTTCCAATTGCTACGATCTGACATGTAATAATAAATAATAGACGATAATGCATGATAAACTAAAAGTACATTAACTATTGACTCCGCATTTACTTGACTTCCCCTTACGCCATATCCTCACAGTCAAGAAATGTTTATATCGTGCAACATATTATTGAGAGACTGCTGCTGATAGCCGTGTGGTGGATGCTCGTTAAAAGAATACTACCACTCCATCTCATCCAATGGATATCGTAAAAGAGCGAGTAAGGAATTAAACTGCACTGTGCACCCAACAGCGATGGTGGTGATGGGCTCACCACCTATCACCAAATGCATTATATTGTTTTGGTGAAACGTGGACTGTGGCAGTCATCTGTTTTTGCAGTGAGTGCCCAGTCTCTGACTACCCCTTATGGGATACAGTCGTGATCTTATGTATATATGTATGTATGCTGCTGATAAAATAAATAAGAAATGCACGTGCAACTCAGTTACCGTAACAGGAGTGAAACTTATATACGTATATTACAAGTTTAATAAAAATATATGAACATAAATACCAACTGGCCCTGGGGTGGTAGCTACCTTGACGGATTTCTCCATAGGAATCCTATCACCAGTAAGGAATCCTACCACCAGTAAATTTTAATAGATTAATAACCGATAAATATTAATTAAGAATAACATAAAAATTGCACAAAAACAACAACTCGACCTTGAAATTTTACTCTCACCGCACCTAAGGTTAATAGAAGATTTACTTCAATAACGTGATATTTTTTTAGAACACATTATTTTGAAGCAGGAATAAATTTAGCTCTCCAAATATAATGTAGCTACATTAACACTTTTCTATAAATTTATAATTAAGGAAAGGAAGTTAATTTGCTAAGATATTTTAGAAAATATAAAAAGGTGTACATTAGCTAGTTTATACATTACCTAGTTTTTGAAGAGCACCGCCCGCACTTCCTCAGTAGCGTGCACGAGCAAACTAACACCGCCACCGGGAACCGCCACCAGATACCCCCCACCAGATACCCCCCACCACTCCAAAACGATTTCGCCCCAAAACGAGACATATCAAGTGTTATTGACTCTACGACAGACAGCCGCCGAGTGACAGAAGTCGAGTCTTAGCAAATTAACTTCTCTTCCTTCATTATAATGGATTTCCGCAGAGTAACGCCTCATTCTAGTAACTATAAATTTATAAACATGGATCATAAACAGCTTTACAAAACTATTTACTAACATTTTTTTTAAAAAACAGTATAATTGTAACCCAACAGGTGCATAATGAAAGAAGTTGTTAGTAGACTGGTAGCGGTTTCACCGGTAATGGGAATGTAGGTACCACCGAAGGGTCAGTTATTCTGCCGTGAAGCACTAGTGTGGAAACATTACTGTCACTGAGAGGTCACTGAGAACTAAAATAATTACTATGCATATGAGACTTAGGAACTTATTTCTCAGTGTGACGAGGGCAGTATGGTACCACACAGACGTGCTCTGAGTGACACAGCATTTGCTATGCGCACATGTTACACTTACCACCAGGTGAATGTTTTTCTCGTCTCGTCACTTTCTCCTATAAAACTTACGTACATACATATATAGCATAGTTCTCTTTGTTACTCCCTTTGATTAAATACCTATTTTATTACCTTTTTGTGTCAGAACCTTTTTTTTTCAAAAGGTTGCACTAAAATTGTCTTTGAATTTTACTTTCTTTGCGCCTAAAAAGATTTGCTTCAAAAATTGTAACATAGTTAACATATATTCACAGAAAGAGTCAGCGATTACATTCAACAACCACGCTGTAAGATTTAGAAACTTAACCTACTAACTGTTTTGATACCTATTGTAAAAAAACTGTCAGTAACTTTTTGCCAGTTTTTAGTTTTTATATTGTTTATTTCAGTTTGTCATCTTTTTTTTAGTTTAAATATTTTTTTATTTGTTTTGTTTTTGTTAAAATGTTCGATTACTGCTCGTAAGTTTTTCTGGTTGGGGCCACCTACAGAATAACAGCGCTGCAGTTAGGCGACTGCAGCATTATGTCTTATATTGTCTAATTCTTTATGACCTTTATTGCCGAATGTCTGAATTACAGCAGCAAATAAATAATTTTCTTTCTTTTTAAGGGTACGTTCGTATCGTTACGAGAGCTTGTGTTACACCTGTGCACCACAAGAGGGATAACTTGATAGTACTTATACTCGTATATAATTCCTGTGCGCGACACTTTAGTCTATTGGCGTCATTGTGTTGGCAAGGGCCGCCACCACATTTCTGCGGCGAACTTAACATTTATAACGCGTTATGCGCTTGTTGGTATGGCTTCACAGAGTAATGAGTTCGCCACGACAGTGACAGTACTAGTCTCTGAACTGGCAAACTCACTGTCATAGTTACGAACAAAGCATATAGAGGATCTTCGGACATAAGCCACTCCCTAGCTGGGAGGACATGCCGTAATTGCAACGCTTGTCAAACGGCTTGGCGGTTGCAATGTCGGACGACGTTCAACTAAGACGATGCGGCTCCAACCTAAATATTTTACATCCGACATGGTTGGTAAATTTTAGATTGGGTTCAACTTTAGTTGGATTTTAGATAATTGCTGCGAGGCCTGTTGGAGGAATCGATATTTCACCGGTAACTATAAATAAGAGTAGGAATTTAAATTTAAAAAAATAAAAAATTATAACCAAGGAGGAGGATATCCTTGTTGATAACATGTAAGTCACCAAGTATTACTTAGTATATATATTATATATACTTTATTATATATATTATATATATTTTATTAAATATATTATATATATATATTATATATTAGTTATTATATTATCACTCACGTACTCACGAAGCCCACATTTTTCCCTCGCGGGAAACGAGACGTGACGGGTGGCGAACCACGTCGCCACCATTTTGGTGAAGTGTACTGGGGTACTCCTGCATCAAGGATGATTCGCGCGGCAATTAAAAAACATCCTAATTTCAATAAAGAAGATGGTTGGGTATTATGACCGGCATGGGATCCAATAATTAATCAAATTAAATCAATAACCAAGCATACCATTGCAGGACTTCAAGACACAGTTAGTTATTTTTGCGTAGATCAGAACAAAAATAATAATAAAAAGCTGAAGGTATCCCGGGTTAACTATGACAGGACATCTGTCACCTCAGTTCTTCCGTGACCATTGGTACCGTAAACCACTCGAAACGTCGGGTAAGAAATAGTTGAAAATTAAACGCGATAAAATCCATAAAAATTAGTTTTATTTAAGACCCGATTTCACCGATTGCTTTGGAAACCAAGTTTAATAAAATCATGTTTTACTTAACTGAGTTCATATGTATCATTTGATCTCGATTTTCGTCTAACCGATTTCACCGACTCCATTTTGATCGCGTTTAAAAAAAACGAAGTTTACATGAAATATCGTCACAATCCAAAACAAAAAGACTTATTTGAGATTTATTTCGTATTTTGCGACATCAAACAGCCTGTTTTTATGCATAGGTTACATAGGTATGCAAACAATGGATAATACGACTTAAAAATAACTTTTGTGTTTACGTAGTTGTGCAATTGACAATGACAGCTCTCTAAACGCGTTTAAAGAGCTGAACGTAGAAAATTGGGCGTTCAGAATTTGAACCGCGTTTAGCATTGACTGCGTTCATTTGATGTTGATGAAATGCAAACTGTAGCATTGAACTCAGTTAAACGCTTAAACTTCGTTTCTCTTGAACTGATCGCGTTTAGTTTCAACGGTGAAATCCGCCCTAAATGTGTAGTATTCGCGTAAATATAAAAAATCGTTTTCCTTTTATTTCTTCGTCATCAGCCAATAGTCTACTGCTAGTTATAGACTCTCCCAAGAGGAAGAAAATTTAGAGGAACCAGCACGTTTTGCTTGTGGATTGGTGATCGCAGCACCAAAGACTTCGTAACTTAGACCCTAGTGTCCGTCACCGGTCTGGTATAGTTGAGACTAATCATCCCGGCATCAGGCGGAGGCCGGAGATTATTTAGAAGTCTTTTAAGTAGCGGTGTAATTTAACTTTCGAACGCCGTCACCACACACATAAAGATAATCATAATCACAATAAGATAATATGTAATCGAATATACGTTACACTATCAGAATCCAAATGTTGGAATGACCTTCCACCGTCACTCAGGGAACTGTAAAACGTTTAGTAGACCACTAGTAGTACCACCCCAGGGCCAGTTATTCTACCGTGAAGCAGTAGTGTGCAAACATTACTGTGTTTCGGTTTGAAGGGCACTGTGAGCTAGCGTAATCACTGGGCATATAAGACTTAAGAACCTGCGTCTCAGGGTAATGGGCACAGTGTAGTGTCACAAAGAAATTTTCTGGGTGACACAGCATTTGTTATGGGCAGACGTTGCACATACCATCAGATGAACGTTTTGCTCGCTTCATCACTTTATGCAATTAAAAAAAAGACTTATGAAGTTGCCAGCTAATATCCGAAAAGTATACCTAAATTAAGTGATATTTATACTCACCACTACTTAGTTTTTTTTTCTTTTTTTCGTGAAAATTTTGTCTCTCTTTTTACACTAGTCGTTGTTACGTTTACTAGTGTTGGTCAAATAAATATGTTTCTTTCTTCCTTTCTTTCTTTACATTAAAGTTAATTTCGTGTAGTAATAATGACGTCGTTTAAACATGAGCTTTCAAACTAAATCTATCGAGCAAGATTTTTAAGGATATTCACGGCTCGGTTGATGCAGTGGCTTTGCTTCTCAGCTATGGGTTGCGGGTTCGATTCTCGCACAGAAAAATAATCAAAAATCATTGTATTGCATTAATAATATAGATTATCATACTGAACAAAGTATCATTTATAAAACAAAAAACAGGCTGTAAATGCGTTATTCTCATTTTAGGAAAACAGCAAGATCACTCCCCTGCCCGTCCGTCACAGCCGATTTTCTCCGACACCATACGATGACACGTATTCTCACTTGAAACACTGATGCCAAGTAATACATTACAATATTAACCTACATCATTTGCAAATTTGTTTCATAAACGAATTATAATGGAAGCAAATGAGATGCTCATTTCTTCGTCTTGAATATTATTCGATACCATTATCGTAAAAATTACATGATTACAGAAATTATTTTCTTTAATAATTTTAAACAACTTATTTAAAAAATATTACGTGTAACATGCAAAAGGTAGAGGATTTCCTCCTTACGAGTCTTATATTTCTATGAATGACTTGTACAAACTTGTTAATTTTTTTAGCGTAGACTGCGACGCAGCTTAAAACAATATCGTACTGAAAACAGGCTGCGAGTCAAACTAGAATTTGACCAGTTTTTTGTTTCCTTAGTTCCGTATTCATTAGCTGCATCCTTTCCTATCCCAAGTCTATTCTGATTTAAATAATAAAATATAAAACAGACTAAGTTACTTTCCTCTATAAATCAACAATTTGCCTAAAATGAACGAGGTTTCCATTTCACTTATTTTATAACAAAAAATACAACTTGATTCTTTATGATTTCTGAAAGAACTCTTCCACGATGATTAAGCTGACGGGTATAAAAACAAATATTTATTTCTCATAACATTTGATTTTACAATTTAAATAATAAACTCGCGGTAGAATAGTCGAATTATTCATCATAAGCCTGTTCTCAATAGTTCAATGTGATTGTAAGTGACGTAACACAACGTCTCCTACCTAAGAAGGTTAACTATCTTTCGAAGTGGTTATTAAACCCGTTGAAACCCAATAAACATTCCAGCGATTTCCCGTATTCGATCCTGAAAAGATACGGTTTCAGATTTTCTTACGCCTCTATCATAAAGAATGTCTCATTATAATACAGTAGCTAAGGACATTAAGGAACGCCCTCCAAACATATTTTAAGTATTACTAAATGTATGAAAAATACTTACGTTATTAGAAGCTTCCTTTTGATTGAGATTAATGTAATGCATCTGTTCTAAACTTCAGTCAGAGTAACACGACCAAGCAAGTTTTCGGACAGATTTCGGAACTTCTGCGTAACAGTTACTAAGTAAATTTGCTTAAATCTACATGCAAAATAAAATCTAATGCAAAAGACAAATATTTCCTAGTCTTGATGGTATTTTTATTATGACATTAGTAGTTTTATCCTAAGAAGTAAATAATTTTTTTCATCTCAAAACTGTACTTAAAATTTGCAAATTTTCTTTTTTTAGGGGACGAGACGTGCAAGTCGTTCACCTGATGGTAAGTGCTACCTTTGTGATTGTTAATGGCTAGCTCGCAAGCTAGAGGCTAGCACGTATAACCGTGGGGAAAACCGTGTGAATGGGGGGCCTATGTTCAGCAGTGGACTTGGACGGGCTGAAATTATTGAACCGAAAACCGTGCTTGGAAAGCATGGCTGTAATAAAACATTAAAGAAAATACTTTTACTGGTGGTAGACAGTAGTAGGTAGCTGTGTGCAAACATTACTGTGTTTCGTCTGAAGGGCACTGTGTGCTAGTGTAATCACTGGGCGACTTAAGAGAGATACGAGATTTAAGTGCTGATGTCTTGAGGTGACGGGTGCATAGAGGTGCCAAATAAAGTATATGTTCTGTGTGACACAGCATTTGTTATGCGCAGACGTTGCACTTACTTGACTGTGAACGTTTTGCTCGTCTCGTCACTTTATCCAATAAAAAAAATATATACAGACCGATGGCTGGCAACAGCGTGCAAAGAGTCTGATACTGCGGTCACCAATCCGGGCTTGGAAACTACAGGATCGCTACTTTGAAAAAAATTACTTAAACGGTTGTTTAAACTACAGTATTGTCAAGTAGCGAGAGCTTTTTAATCAGTACTACTACGGCACATTTATAATAACTGAACTAATACATACATACATACATAAGATCACGACTGTATCCCATAAGGGGTAGTCAGAGACTGGGCACTCACTGAAAAAACAGATGACTGCCACAATCCACGTTTCACCAAAACAATATATAATGCACTTGGTGTGAAAGGTGGTGAGCCCATCGCCACCATGCGCTGTTGGGTGCAAAGTGCAGTTTAATTCCTTACTCGCCTTTTACGAGATCCATTGGATGAGATGGAGTGGCAGTATTCTTTTAACGAGCCGCCACCACACGGCTCTGAACTAATGGGCTTACATTATTTGGCTATAGATTTATTAACTTGTTATACCGGACCGTTTATTGTGACCACTGATAGTTAAACGTAACCGCTGTGTTGTGGTCTTCTATTCAGGGTTATTTCTGTTAATGGTAGTTTTAGGACGTATGTAGAGTCACTACTCGTGTAGTGTGAAATATTAAGAAATTTGGGAACCAAGTTGTCAAGGAGGGAAACGAATAAAATAATAATTGAATTAATTGTCAATGCGGTGTTTAGCAAAATTTATTTATTTATCTCCTTTACTGTAAGGGATTTCTACAAAGTAACGTCAGATTATATTTATAATAATACAATCTGCATACAAATCATTAAAATATGCTTTGGTTTATTGACTCATTTTCAAGTCGTCGTTTCAGCCTATCAATGATGATGATGGTGATGGTCTCCTAGCCGATTTCGACCACGGCGACAACTGCCGACTACTGTCGAGAGCCATCAACTGCGCAGGAGATATTATAGTGCCACAAGTGTACGCGCAAACACAGAGGCACTCACTCGTCCCAACCTACCCGCGCCCGATGTAACGCTGATGCGATAAGATCGGAGGTAGGCTAGGATGCAGTGTCAGAAACGCGGGGACAATCACAACACAACCAGACCCGAAAACCAACAATTTATGTTTTAGCACAAATGTTGGCTCCGGCTGGGATTCGAACCCAGGACCCGCGGCTTAGAAGTCAGGTACTCTGACCACCAGGCCACGCGGTCGTCAGCCTATCAATAGTCCACTGCTGAACATAGGCCTCCCCCATAGATTGCCACAAAAGTTAGTAGCTCTCATTTTGGGGGGATTTTGCCAAGTTGCCACGTTTGGCAGGCGGGTTGGCAACCGCAGTTTATTTATTCAGATGTTCCCGGAAGATGCTGCTGCCCATCTCCTGGTTTTTAATTTACCTCTTTCGACTTTTACGACACCCACGGGATGAGATGGGGTGGTAGACTCTCTTAAGCCGCTAACACACGGTATACCCATATTTTTTGAAGAGTGAGTCGTTTTCGTCGTTTTAATTTTACAAAGAGCAACACTAGACCTTTAATATCATTTACAAAGACTGAGAGCCGCATCCGTAAGCTAAGCAATAAAATCCCTTGCTCAACCGAATCTAATTTGTCAATACCCAAATGCAATTTACTCGGCTGTTTTCTCCATGTACTCGTAACGAAGTCACCGCAACAAATTACAGCAGAAATTGATCAAAATTGGTAGCTGTTATTCAATTGTCACTTCGGGGGTGACGCGCGTCACAATTATCTCATACCAAATATATTAGGGTCACGCGCCATAAACATCGTGAGCGCTGACATCTATAATCAAGTTATAGAATTACATTTAAATGTCTTAACATTTTGGCGTAATATACTTCTTCATATGAATGCCATTTAAATGCTGTGGCAGTGCAGTTTTGTAAACTATGATCGTCACGGGCTGGCCAGCATATTTGCAACATCGAAATTTATTAATATATATTGAAAGAATTTATTATTAAAGAAAAGTAATAAATAAATATGTATAATAAGCTATCCGTCTAGGTATGTACCACCCCAGGGCCAGTTATTCTGCCGTGAAGCAGTAGTGTGCAAACATTACTGTGTTTCGGTCTGAAGGGCACTAAGAGCTAGCTTAATCACTGGGCATATGAGACTTAAGAACTTATGTCTCAGGGTGACGGGCGCAGTGTGGTGCTACACAGAAATATTCTGAGTAACACAGCAACTGTTATGTGCAAACGTTGCACTTATCATCAGGTGAACGTTTTGCTCGTCTCGACACTTCATCAAATAAAAAAAATTATATAAACATAGTTTCATTAATATAATAAATATATTTTTCTTATTATAATAATATATTCAGCATATAAATACAAAACAGAAGAAATATTTTTGATTTTAACACGCCACGCACACACAAGAGAGTAGAAAGCGGCGGCGGAGAGGTTGCACGGTGGCACATGGGAGGGTCATGCCAATTGCCGTCTCCGTAGTTTCCGTAGTCTCTCTTCCTTATTCTCCGTTGCCCGCTCCGTCATTTAAATGGTCGCTCCGTACTAGTACAATACAGTCAGTGAACTATATCACTCTAATAGTACTATTCTGTCAGTAGTACTTATGGTTTTTTAAACAGTTCTGAAAGATAGTACTGTCTTGATAAGAATAACTATTGATTTAATTCTGTATCTAATCAGTCACACGGTTTGTGTAATTAGTAGAGCAGTATAATTTTCAATTTCGAGGTAGGTAAGAATAAAATAAGTTTGGCAAACGAAAAATTAACCACAAAATTCGTTATATAGATAATCGTCATGTGTTCGTTTGCACGGTTAGTACGTGTGTCTGGTCTTACCCCCAAAACATGACGTAGGCACATCGCTTACACAGTTTATCAAATACTAGCAGTGCCCCGCGGTTTCACCCGCATATTAAAGCCGACCCCAATCGATGATATACATATATAATTCCCGATTTGTATCGGATTTTGAGGTTTTAATTTTTTTTGCGCGGAACCCTAATTATTTTTCTAAAATTCAAGTAGCCTAAGTTACCCGCTATAACATCAGATATATGTCAGTGAAAGTCCCGTCAAAATTGGTCCAGCCGTTTCGGAGTAAGCCGGAACAAACAGACACAGACAAAAATTTTAAAAATTGATTTTTTCTTATTAGTACCGTATATATTACCATAAGTATTGAGTAAATAGCTGTTTTGTTATTACATATAGACAATTCAATTTTATTTATTTGTATAGATATGAAAATTTACCAAACGCCTATTGCTTGCAAGATGCGGTAGTTTTGTACGACATACAAACCGAACACCGAAAAGTTTAATGTTAAGTTTCGACTTCTACAGAGGAAAAACCACGTAGTTTGCTTCGTCGGCATCTGGGCTTGATAAGTACACATGAAGTAGACGTTAAGCTTTCAACAATTCCCAAAGCCACAATAAGCAAATGGACACAGAAAAGTTCGCTTTTGTTCGCGTGCAACTTCTACGATTGTACTTTACGGATATACTCTTGTAAAATCTGACAACAAACTTCAGCTTAGTCATTTGCCCCTGTTTGCCGCTATTTCTGTTGAGCCGTAAGAATAGAAGAAAATTCTTAGTGCTCAAATGGAATAATTGTGTAAACCCCCCTGTTTCTGTAGTTCTGTGTTGACATTGCACGGGGTACCGTGAGACATCTGTTAAGTCTCATAATTTGCGTTGTAATTCACTTGATAATTGCCCTTCTAACCGAAACATAGTGGGTAAGAAAAAGTGCAATCGGTCTATATTATTTGACTAAAAACGGGCCATAATCCCGACAGCGATACATGGATTTAATTTTAATTTGTCCTCTGTCATACTGTCATATTTAATCTTTAGTGACATTTCGGTCGGGGCGGGGCGCCGCTGATACGAGTAATTAAAGTCCCGGCGCGGTACGCGATATTTTACTGACATTATAGTGCTTGATGACCTGATTACCAGTCTAATTAGAGCGATCAACTTTACCACTATACATTTTTTATATGTAGTTCACAATGAAATAGTTTTTTTTATATAATGGCATTGCCATACATTAAATAACGATCAAACCTTATAAAGCATAATTTCACTGTCAGTTTCCTTGCTCTGAAAAAAAAATGTCCCGCTAGGTTTCTTGGTGGTTCTTCCCGGGACAGAGGCTTTTTTGCGAACCAGAATAGTTAATAAAAAAAAAGAAAAAGAAGACTTTCGATGAGTATTATGTAAATAATCAATGTTGAATAAATATTATTCTATTTTATTCTGCGTTGTATATCAGTAAAATCCATATTGTGAGGATATCTGCACCATGCACTACAATTTGTAGAAGCTAATATTGTAAAAAGTTTTAGTAGAATTTCGACTGTAGCCGGTAAGTTGAGCGTTATATATTGAAACCCGAGAATTATAACGAAATGTAATAATCTCTGAAGTATGTTCAAATGTAAGTAATGGCATATATTAAGCTGTTCACGTACTACTGATTTTCGTTATTTTCGTCTCCTCAGGTGTCACTATTTGAAGAAAACTTTATTAATCTAATCACAATGAATCTCAAGTGCTCTTACCATCTGTATGCCGATGACTTGCAGCTATATGCGCAAGCGGGATCATCCGAAATCAATGGTGCGATATCATTATTGAACGAAGATTTGCAGTTCATCTATAATTGGTCAGGTGTGTATGGTATTGATGTTAACCCCACTAAGTGTCAAGCCATAATTATAGGTAGCTCTAGTTATATAACAAAACTTGATTTCTCCACATTGCCATCGATTATGTATAATAACAATACCATTCCATTCTGTCCTCATGTAAAGAATCTTGGCTTGCATCTTGACAGTTGTTTTACATGGAACAAGCAGATTCAGGAGGTTAGTCGCAAAACAATTGCAGTCTTACGATCTCTCTATCGTTTGAAAAATTTTCTTCCGACCACTACAAAGATTTTGCTTGTCCAATCTCTCATACTGCCCATTATCGACTATGTTCATGTGTGTTACCCAGACCTGTCTAAACAACATCTTAACACATTGGATCGTCTCCTCAATAACTGTATCAGATACATATATGGTCTCCGTAAATATGATCATGTATCTCCCTTTCGTAATCAGCTTAACTGGCTGCCTATTCGTCAGCGCAGATCTGTTAGAATACTCTGCACCCTTTTCACGATACTAAACGATCCATGTGCTCCTGAGTATTTGAAAGCTACATTTCAATACCTGGGAGATTCTCATGACTGTTTTCTCCGTTCTTCGGATAATCTCAAGTTACTCACGCCCTTGCACCGTACTGGTTACATATCTCATTCATTCACCTTAACGGCTATAAGACTCTGGAACGATTTACCTCTTGACATTAAAAAAGCTCCTAACAAATTTGCTTTCAAAAATAAAGTCCGGGAATACTTTAAAAATTCATTACTACTTTGATTTTTCTTTCCTGTTTCGTGTGTATGTACATTTATATAAATATGTATGTTTGTGTATATTTATGTAGGTATATGTATATATATGTATGTATATGTAGTGTTGTGTATGTATATTTTATCTGTTTATGTATTTATAATCATATTATTTTATTTTCTTCTTATTGTTAGCTGCACCGCCTATCATCATATTGTTTATTCTCTGCTTTGCCTCATGGTTGACTGGTAGAGAATGCCTTTAGGCATTAAGTCCGCCATATGTACCACTTGTGCATGAAAGGTTAAATAAATAAATAAAACTATATTCGTCTTAATCTTGTGTCTGAAGTCGAGATTACAAAATCTCTGATTGGGCCCGACTAAATTTAGTCCAGTTCAACCCTAAGAAGACACAAGTTTGCGTCTTTACCTCTAAAATGAAACCCTTCGGCGTATCACCTCATTTTGAGAGCGTTCCCCTCGTTACTTCAGCCAGTATCGGTATTCTTGGCGTCGACATATCGAGTGATGTTCAGTTTCGCGGTCACCTGGAAGGGAAGACCAAATTGGCTTCCAAAAAGCTTGGCGTGCTTCATGCCGGCCCAACGCTTGCAACTTTATAAGTAGCAGGTTCGGCCGCACATGGAGTATTGTTCTCATCTCTGGGCGGGAGCGCTCCAGTGTCAGCTACTTCCATTTGACCGCATTCAACGAAGAGCGGCTCGAATAGTCGACGACCATGTTCTATCTGATCGGCTTGATCCACTGGCTTTGCGAAGAGATGTTGCAACTCTTTGCATTTTTTATAGGATCTACGATGGGGAGTGTTCCGAGGAATTTTTCGAATTAATTCCAGCCGCTGATTTTCACCATCGCATATTGCGGCACAGCGCAAAATTCCATCGTCACCACCTTGATTATTTGGCATTCCAGCACCGTGCGTTATTCGCGCAATGTTCTGCCACGCACAAGCACTTTATGGAATCTGCTGCCGCCAGCTGTTTTTCCGGACCGATACGACTTAGGGAACTTCAGGAAAAAAGCCTATTCCTTTCTCAAAGGCCGGCAACGCATCTGCTATTACTCTGGTATCGTAGATGTTCATGGGCCAGCGGTGATCACTTACCATCAGGTAAGCCGCTTGCTCGCTTGCTCTTCCATAAAAATAAATCGTTATATTATGTGTAACAAACAAACAAGAAACTACAACAGTAATTCCAATAAATCGAACAAAAGCGCGCACGGTTACAAGCTAAGTCTAATACTAGTTTCAACGATCATAGACAAAGAGTGTAGATAAATCGGTATTTCCCCACTTGTCTTGAGTCTTTCAGTGGCGTACCATATTTTCCGGACTATAAGGAGTACCCTAAATTTAGAGATGGCTTTTTATAAAAAAAAAAATAATGTTACCTTCGGATCAAAAGACGCGCCCAAAATTTGATTCTATTTTTTTTGTAAAAATGCGCGTCTTATTTATTTATTTATTTATTTATTGAATCGCCAACATAGCAGACACTCTTATCAACTAGAAAATTTTAAAATAAAAGCTCAAGCTAAGTGTTGCAATAATTATAGGCGACGACGACTTGCGCTGAAATGTTTACACCTTACTACGTTTAACAATATATCTGAAATAATTTATCTTAAATTTTAACAACTCACAGACAAATATCAACATAATTTAAAACAAGAAGACAACCTTTGGTAACAAGGTGATACTTCAACATAAATCTAGAATGGATTTTTTAACAAAAACAACAAACAGAAAAAATGACTATAAAACATATTTAAAATGATTCACAATAATCTTCTTAAATGTATTAATTTCATTGGAATAAATATCAATAGCAAGGTCTTTGGACAGAGTGTTGTAAGTTCGAATCAATCTATTAATAATGGAATAATGACCTAAGTTGGATTTCGATTGTATGGTGCAGAATAAGTTGTATCTACTGATTCGAGGTAGTTTTTTTAGGTACGGAAATGTTGAGTAAATCTAATAAATTAAGAACAATCAACATTACTATTTGCTATTTTAAACAAAAACAGGCTGTCCAGCAAACGTCTCCTGTCAGACAATTTTAAAATTTGGAAGTGCTGTAATTTATCGGAATATTTATTTAACTTTTTCCCAAGAAGACAATTGTTTGGCAGATGCCACAAAAACCTCTTTTGAACCTGCTCTAATCTTTTTACATATATGTTGTCATGAGGGTTCCAAATAACACTGCAATACTCTAAACCAAGTTATACTCGTAGTATGAAAAATACGGTACTACTTTATTATTCATTAATAGCACGTAAATACATTAACGCTTATGTAAAATATCTTTTCTTCAGTTTTAGTGTCGCAGTGCATTTATCCTAAAATAGCTTGTAAGTCATTACTATAAAATATTTACTAGAACCTTCATAAAATGTAATAGATATAAGTACTACATAAGTAATATATATACTTGGCTTCGTGTTATAATGAAAATGGACACTAACATCATAAAGTGCTATATGCAATCGCTTTTCGATTTCCGCGGAATGAGCACCGTATCGTTGCAATCGGCCGTTTTTGCGTCGCCCGTAGCCACAAACTACCGATAATTTATTGGCAATCTAATTTAAATATATAAACAGGAAAACCAGGATAATTACTTTATTAACGCGATTAATATTTTGTGAATTACGAGATGATGAGGGCTTGTAAAGTTAAATTTTTTAGTTTTTTTTAGTTAGATAAAAAATATTGAAATACAAGCAAAGGTATAAATCGAGCGTACCTTTTTTTTGTATTTGAGAAATTCTGCATGGATACCCGACTGGCCAAGAGGAGCAACCGGGTCCGTCCGTCCAGAACGCAACCTTGGCCTCTCCATCGCTTCGCTACGGAATCGAGCGTAGTCGGCAATTGACAGGGCGTAGGCACGTCAGATACCCCAGATATCGATGGCCTGACGGAACAGAGAAAGATCTGTTCCAACTCCAGGTATCTCTGGCGAATCTGGAAAGAGGTCGCGTAATCTAGAAAGCAAAGGCGTCGTTTTTTGTTCACTTTGGGGTCATCGTTTATTGGTGGTAGGATTCCAATGCATAAATCCGTCTAGGTAGATACCACCCCAGGGGCAGTTATTCTGCCGTGAAGACAGTATTCTCTTAGGCTGCCACCACACGGAAATAAATATATACTAATGTATGGTTATTAAAAAAACCCTACAGAAACACTCGCCCGTAATTATTTCTTATATTTGCCCAAAAACGTGTGAAAACGCTAATGAAAGTAGAAGAAGCTAAAGATGTGTGTCAGGATCGTAGCAAGTGGAAAGATGTGGTCTCTGCCTACCCCTATGAGAAAGAGGCGTGACTGTATGTATGTATGTATTTGCCCACAAACTCTACACCGCGGTGGGCGTTGCTAATAAACTGTACTACACGACTTAACGAATAATAATATTTTTTATATTCAAAGTTCCTTCATATGTTGTGAAGTGGTCTAAAAATAATTCG
This sequence comes from Luehdorfia chinensis, assembly GCA_019845155.1. Lineage (NCBI taxonomy): Eukaryota > Metazoa > Arthropoda > Insecta > Lepidoptera > Papilionidae > Luehdorfia > Luehdorfia chinensis. Next base: position 104,563 of record JAHVAK010000054.1, on the reverse strand, counting down.
GCTTATCGTCCCAAGGACAGTAGAATACATACTCTTATGTACACCGATAAATTTAGTGAAATTAAAAATTAAGGCAGAAATAAGGAATCCGTCCAGGTAGGTACCGCTCCAGGGCCAGTAACTGCCGTGAAGCACTAGTGTCCAAACATTAGGGCAAACCGGGGATGGTAGACCACGTTTTTGATTATATTTTTTTTTTTAAACTATTGTCTTGGTGTTAATGAGAAACATTGTAAACTGTGCAAAATGTCATAGTCAATTATAAAACAAGGTTCTATGTGAATATTATTAAATGAAATCGGGATTTTTTCAGTTTTAGGAAACCTCTCCGAGATTGTTAACCTGCCCCAATGCTGGGGTAGGTAGACTAGTCAACTGGGGCTGGTTGTTTTTAATTTCGGGATGACAAAATTTATGTGTAATAAAAATTTCACAGAAAATTTTTGGTGACACGGCATTTCTCATGGGCAGACGTTGCACTTACCATCAGGTGAACGTTTAGCTCGTCTAGTCACTTTATCCAATAGAAAAAAATTATAAGTTTTGCAGAATTCTTCGCAATGGGTTTATTTATAATTTAATGATTAATTTTTATCTCACACTTTGATTTTTTTAGTAAACCATAAATATTTTCGGAAAACAGAAGAAGGGCACTGAGAGCTAGTGTCACGGGGCATATGAAACTTAAGAACTTATGTCTCAGGGTGACAGGCACAGTGTGGTGCTACACAGTAATATTCTGAGTAACACAGCATCTGTTTTGGGCAAAGGTTCGACCATCAGGTGAACGTTTAGCTCGTCTTGTCACTTTATCAAAAAAAAAAATAACACAGTCGTAATCGATGATATTTTGTTTTAACGGTAATTTATTAGATTAAATATTAATAATGTAATTATTTCAACTTACAAAGATAGTGTACTTGCTAAAAAAATGTCCCACTGCTTCACGGCAGAATAACTGGGGTGGGACCTACCTAGACGGATTTCTGCATTGGAATTTTACCACCCGTAAAACATAGAACTCTACACACAGAGAAATCTGCATAAATACACATATACTAATTACGTTAGCTGCGGCCGGTGGTTCGAAAAAAAACCAAATTTACTTATAAAATATATTTAAAATTAAAATCACAAAATATGTTACTATAGATAATTATTCTATTAATTGAGTACATGATATTTTATACATCCGGGTATTTTATACATACAGCTTCGCCGGATTGAAAGGTGGCATAGCGCTGAGGGCGCTTAGCCGAAACCTTTATTTACGGATGACTGGCGCAAGGGCCCCCAAGAGGGGACCTCGGCTTGGACCGTCATCCTGTTCGCGTGAGTAACCGACTCGAGGGTGCCCAAGGGGGCCGGCCTCGGCTCGGTCAGTTACTGCAATCGGGAGGGCAATATTACTACTACTATTATTACTATTATCATGATTATTATTAGATAACTTTACCACCAATTCGGAATGCGTTTCCGCTGGAGAAGAAATGGCGCAAGAAACTCCAGCGACGCTTCTGTTTATGATACTACTGCTAGGGGAGAACCGACCTGAGATGCGGCGGTATCGCGAATAACTTTGTCTGATACGCCCTCGCCGACGGCGGGAGCGGTATGACGGTGATGTTGTGTGTTTGCGTAGTGATGAGTAGAGAGCTTGGGCCCTAGTGGTCGCGTCGTCAGGGTCCTCGAGGACGTGCCTCGGTCCCCTTTTTCCGCGGGTCGAGTTTCGGTGTATCGCGAGGGGATTGTATGTGGCGGCACTTACAACCAGTGGGTTGGGGTGCGTGGCAGCGGAGTCGAAGTATCGGCGAGAGGCCAACTTTAGATATTGGGCTATGGTAGGAAGCCCTAAATCGATATGAAGGTTAGCATTACGCACGAACCACGGTGCTGCCGTGGCTTTACGCATGAATCGATTTTGTATTACCTGAAGTCGGTGAATTTGACGCGGGGAGGCATGCGCAAATACGGGGCTTGCGTATGTCATAATTGGCCGAATACAGGCTTTGTAAAGTGTAATTTTATTACGTAGGGACATTTTGCTATTTTTATTTAGTAACGGATGTAATCGGCCGAGGACGAACGCCGCTCGGTTCATTACTCGATTAATATGTGGACCGAAGCTGAGTCTCGAGTCTAATAGGACGCCTAAGTATTTGACTGTCTTTTCCCAGGGGATTGGACGATCGAATAACTGTATGGTGGGGAGGCACGGCGTTAAGCGCCGCGAGAAGTACATGGCTGCACTTTTGATGGGGTTGACCTCGATCCTCCATTTCCGAAACCAGTTCCCGAGGGTTCGGGCTGCGGATTGAAGGCGTTTAGAGATAGTGTATGGATTACGCCCAGACACATAGAGGCAGGTATCGTCTGCGAAGTGGGCGAGTTCGACGCCGCTGGTGTGCGGTATGTCGTTCGTGAAAAGGGTGTAGAGCACGGGACCTAGGACTGAGCCTTATGGTACGCCGGCTAGGATGGGATGTGGTTCGGATCGCACCCCCTCGACGCGGTAGCGGAAGGTTCGACTGCGTAAGAAATCTCGTATGATGAGTACGAGGCGATCTGGCACACCGAGTCCGTACAACTTGTATACGAGCCCGTTGTGCCAGACCTTGTCGAACGCTTTCGCCACGTCGAAGAAGAGCGCTCCAGTATGAAGCCCGCGTATGAAGCGGGATTGAATGTGCTCCGTTATGCGGTGCACCTGCTGGGTACATGAGTGTTTGGCTCGGAATCCAAACTGCTCGTGGATGGGGATCCCTCGAGACTGCATGAAGTCTCTTAAGCGAGCGAGTAGTAGGCGTTCGTATATCTTGCCTAGAGCCTTGAGGAGGCTTATAGGCCGATATGCGGTGGGATCGGACGGGTGTTTAGAGGGCTTTAGAATCCCTACGACCTCTGCCTCTTTCCAGATGTTCGGAAAGATTGCGTTGGCCAGAGCTGCGTTGTAGATTAATACCAATAGCTGAATGATGGTAGTAGGCAGGAGCTTAACTACTTTGTTAGTGATACCATCGGGACCGGGAGATTTCCTCGGACGGAGTTTTTTAATAATAGACTCTACTTCGGTGCTGTTAACCGGCGGTATGGAATCGCGGAGCGGTAGGGAAGCCTTCCGATCGACCTCGCTGTCGACTAACGCGACGTGAGCGGAGTCGACCGGTAAGGTGCTTGGGGAGCATTGAGTTTTTAGACTGTCAGCTAGACATTCTGCCTTTTCTTCGTCTAGGAAGGCAGGCGGTTGGTTGGGTCGTACTAAAGGGGGCATTGACCGGAAGGTGCCTCCTTTTAGTGATTTTGGAAGTCGCCAGAAGGCGAGGTGAGACGGTTCGATGTTAATGAGACTGTTATCCCACCGAACGTTTCTGACCTCCTGCATACGTGTTCGAACCTCACGTTGTAGGGTGCGTAGAGTTGTTCTATTACTGACGGTAGGATATAAGTCGTGAGCGCGAGTGGCTGCGTTTTTGCGCTTCATTAGGTCTCTAATGTCGTTAGGCAGGACCCAGCGGTGGTCGTCCGCCACTGGGACCTGTCTCGAGGAATCCTCGACGACAGTTTGGATGTGCTTAGTGAGTGCATGAGCCGCAAGGTTCGTGTCACCGACTGAATTGATGGTGGATGGAATCGCATCAAGGTGCGGAGAAGTCTGCTCAAGTTTTTCGGCTAGCTTTTGCCAGTCGACTACGGTTTTTGTGGGTAGTGAGGCTTGGACGGAAGGTCCTAGCCGAAGTAGAACGGGGCGGTGATCAGATGTTAGTTCGTGGATCACCTCTATATCGCGGATGGCGAGATTTATGTTGCTAAGGATGGCTATGTCAAGCACATCCGGCGTGTGTCCCAGTGTATGCGGGAAGTGGGTCGGTATTGTAGGCGCCAGGACGTCGAAGTCGAGGAGGTCGACTAGCGAGTCTAGGGCCACCCCACGCGGGTTGGTTGTTATTGAGTTCCACCGGGTGTGCTTGCTATTAAAGTCACCGGCAAGGATAGTTGAGCTCCCGAGGGAGAGAAGTGCTTCGAAGTCGCTGCGTGTGATTTTGGCGTCATTTCTACATGGTAAGTAGACAGACGCGATAGTAATGGGGGAGTGGCCGGTCATGGTTAGCTGACAGACCGATGCTTCAAGATGGCTGAGTGGCGGTGTGACGACTGGTACGCAGTGCAAGGACTTTTTGTAGTAGATAAGAGTGCCGCCTTTCGCAGCGGTAACTCTATCGTTCCGAATGATGTTGTAATTTGCGATTTTGGGATCGCGAGTGCGTGGTTTCAAAAAAGTCTCTTGCACGAGTAGTACGTCGACTTGGTGATCGCGAACGAAATTGAAGATTTCGTCGCGCTGGTTTTTTAAGCCGTTAGCGTTAAAAAACGCTACGTTTAGGGATCGCGGTTTCTCTCTGCCGTTGTGAGTCATTTTTATGCCCTAAAATTGACTATAGCGTTTATGACGCTTTGGTACCGCACCGCCGCGGCGATCCTCTCTTTAGGATTATTGTTGGTGTTTCGGAGAGCCGTGGCGAGGGCTGTAATGTCGGCACCGTTGAAAGCGGTGGCGAAGCGACAGACGAGGTCTAGATCGCTCTCTGCGACCGGTCGGCTCGCGACGGGTGCGACTGGTGCGACCTGTGAAGGTGCCGGTATGTTCCGCGGGATCGCGACCGGAGTAGGCGCGTTTGAAGTTGCGCGGGTCGGAAGTGGCCTCCATACGGAGGGTGGTGGGGGAGGTACTATGTACCTTTGTGTTTGGGCCTGTTTAGCCGCAGGCCTTTTAAGTTTTGGGGCCTTCGGGCAGCCGAGGTAGTTGGCCGTGTGACCTTCTGCGTTACATAGTACGCAGGCAGGCGGGCCGAAGGAGGCTAACGGAGCTTTGTCCTTTGGACGAGGACAGTCTGCTGTGGCGTGATCGCTTAGGCACTTGACGCACCTGGGGCGGGCGTAGCAATTTCTTGCTGAGTGGCCGTACAATTGGCACTTATGACATTGGCCGGGAGGGCCGTTTTTGTGTGGGGACTCAACTGAGAGCCCCGAAAGGTTGCAGCAGGTCCGCAGATTAAATATCTGCTTCCCTGCCGGGGAGCGGTCAAGTGCGACTAGCACCATGTTATAGGGCACCTCAGTGCGCCCGCTGTACATGCGGTGTACAGCGACGACGGGGAGGTTTTGCGCGATGAGGTCTTTTTTGACCTCTTCCGCGCTGATTTCCTTGGGTAGGTTCTGGAGAACCACCCTTAGTTGCCGCTCATCGGCTGGAGTGTATGTGTGGAAGTACACACCTTTTTCCGACAGGTAACGTGTTACCTGGCGTACCTACCGCCGTTACCTGGCGGTAGACCTCAGTGGTCTCCACCTGTAATTTAATGCCGTTTGAGGTAGAAACGGCAGTATATTTTAACCTGGACATGGCCGATGTGAGCTCTTGCCATCTGTCCAGAGCCCGAATGAAGCCTTGGCGTGGCTGTCGGGCATCGGTGAGGCGCGCTTCTTGCGCTTCTTTTTTGAATTCTGCACTTGCAGAAAACCAATGTCGTCGCCGGTGTCGCCGGTGTCGTCGGTGTCGCGGCCGGTGTCGCGGGGGTCCTCGGGTGCCGAGGGAGAATCGAACTCCATTTCGGAGCCCGAGGACGAGGCCCTAGAGGGGGGCCTAGATAGCGCCTCACATGCTGAGGCGAAACCCGTACAGGTCGCAAGCTGGTGGAATAATTCCGGCTGCGTCTCCTGTATCGCGCGCAACGTATATGCTAACGCACAGCTGTCCATCTTTTTTTATTTTTTTTTCCTAATTTCTTTTAACCTAATCATACCTATCTAACCTAATATCTCTAATTATTACTGGGAAGTGGCCGCCGGTGGGATGCCGGGGTGTGTGGCCTAACTTCCCTCCCTGCCGGGTATAGGCAGGGAGGATGAATGCCTATGTTCTAGGTGCATAGTCAGCGATCCTCATAGCAAAGGTATATGTAACTCACTCAAAAATAGTGTTTTTTCTTAAACGTCACTAGAACACTTTTTATAGAAGAACCCAGTATTAAAAATATTGTTCGACAATTACTGTTGGCGCCCCAATGGTTATTTTTTCAAACCATTGACTTTTTTGACGTTGTTTGTTTTTTTCGTTCGCTGTATTTGCTAGATGAATATACATCTACGGATTTCATCTTCACCTTCCACTTGGAAGTTACACTTATGCGATGTGATAGAAATAAGAATCAGATGTAGGTTCAAAGACAGAATAATCACATACCTTTTACCATGTAGCCCACTTTTCGCCCCCGCTGAAAGCAAGACGTGACGGTGGCGAACAACGTCGCCGCCATTTTGGTAAGAGTCAAATAAAAATTCTGACACCGTTGCGTTCCCACGAGCAGTATAGTGACACGGCGTTGCATATAATAGTGTTAATCTGAACGAATAAAACTGTCTGTACTATACCTTAGTCGCCTCTTGCGACACCTCGGTGGGAAAGAGGTACGTGCAAAATAATCGCAGTACAACTAAAATATTGGCTTCTGAAATTCATACCTAGAAACCAAAATTAACGAAGCTTTGAAACTTTGCTATGGCTTTTTCTGAATGAGATTCAGTAGGATCATAAAATGCTTCAGTGTTATTATTGTATAACGTCTCAGTGTCAGCAAGTGGCCCGAGCCGCTGTTTAACTTTAATGACGCAATAAATGGCATGTGCGAATGAACAATAGCCTCATATCAGTGTATACTGCCTCATGCGATATTTAACAATGGATACGATATTAACAAACATTTAATTACCGTGAAAATCGATTTCAGTAATTACGAAAATTCAATACAATAAACTATCGCATTATAGTAATAATAAAAACTTTCTGTGAGGAATTCTGACATAAATTATAATACATACATACAGTCACGCCTTTTCCCATATAAGGGGTAGGCAGAAGCAACACACGTACGTTTCGCCCTACGTGACGGGTGGCGAACCACGTCGCCGCCATTTTAGTACGATACAGCAAAATTCTTTCCCCCCCAATCGCGTTCCACGAGCAGTATACTGACAGCATTGCATAGTATGTCGTTATTCTGCACGAATAAAGACTGTCCGTGCAATACCTTAGTAGTCTATTAGGACACCTCGTTAGGAAAGAGGTGCTGTTCTACTCTGCCGGACACCTATCAGCTAATACTTTAATACACTAGGCAGATGACAAGAGTAAAAAGCCTGCAAAATGTCCCACTGCCGAATTACACAGGCCTCCTCTCATTACTGTGAGGGTTTTTGAAGCGGGAAGCTCAGCCTCGCTGATCCAATACAGCTTACCAGTCCTCGAAATATTTCTATTCTTCTATCATGATGGTTTACTCGCGATATTTTCCTTCACCTTATCGGTGAACCAAAACTTAAAATTGATGAGCAATTTTAAAAGTTGCAGGCACCGGGAATCGAACGCTCGTAACTCGTATACTTTGAAATTTAAGGCGAGCGGCCGATCCTTGCGCTATTTTTAAATATATTTTTTTTTTGGAATAAAGTTACATGAACAATTTTAACAACAACCTTAAATACCTTTTATTTTTTCCGTAATTTTGTGCGGCGAACACTCTTTAGACTCTTATCTGCCTCTGTTGTCATAGCCAGGGACAAAAGGACTATCTTAATATTATAATGAGAGAGTGTCAACACCTATTTGAAAAATTCTTTCACCATTTCAAAGAGTACATTGTTCCAGATCTACTTAGGCTATGTTTACATCTATGAGTGTATATAATATAGCTTAAAGTATCCAGCAAAGCTAGGTGGTAGAATTCCTATGCAGGAATCCATCTAGACAGGTACCACCCCAGTGCCATTATTCTGCCGTGAAGCAGTAGTGTGTAAAAATTACTGTTTCGGTTTGAAGGGCATTGAGAGTAATCAGTGGGCAAATGAGACTTAAGAACTGATGTCTCAGGGTGACAGTGGCGCAGTGTGGTGTCACACTGAAATATTCTGGGTGACACAGCATTTGTTTTGGGCAGCGTAGCACTTACCACCAGGTGAACGTTTTGCTCGTTTTTTTTCATTTTTTTTATTTATTAAAACTTTATTGAACACCTTAATTGAAAGGGTAACAATGGGCGGACTTAATGCCTATTGGCATTCTCTACCAGTCAACCCGTGGGCGTGGAGAAAGTTGTGAAGGGTGCAATAAATAAATATGTGAAAATACGATAAATAACCAGCCGAAGGAAATAAAAAAATGAAGAAAAAATAAATAAATTATAATAATATGGTATACATAAACATACAAAAACATAAATACACACATATATATACACATATATATATATATATAAACATATATATACAAAATAAACATACACACATATTCATACATACTTAAATATACGATACATATACTTAAAAATGCAATGATCAAGGAAGACGAATACAAATTAAGTATCAACAGAAGATGCCTTCAGGCAATATTCCCGCACCAACCTTTTAAAAGTATATTTGTTGGATACTTTTCTAATATCTTCGGGCAGGGTGTTCCAGAGCAGTGTAGCCTGAACAGTAAAGGAGTTACCGACGAAACCGGTGGAATGTTGAGGTACACTAATCTTATGATTAGATGAGGAACGAAGAACCCTTTCATGAGTTAAATAAATATACTGGAATTTATCCTTAAGATATGACGGAGTGAAGGGATTGTTTAAAATAGTGAAGAGAACAAGGAGAATTCTAGAGTTACGCCTTTGTTGAATAGGAAGCCATTTAAGGCGAGAACGATATTCAGAGACATGGTCATACTTACGAAGGCCGAAAATATACCTGATACAATTGTTTAGAAGGCGCTCTAGCTTATAAAGAAGATCTTTGTTCAAGTCTGTGTAACACACATCTGCATAGTCAATAAATGGAAGTATGAGTGACTGCACAAGCATGACCTTAGTCTTAACGGGCAGAAAGTTTTTAAGGCGGTAGAGTGAGCATAATGCCCCGGTCACTTTCCGGGAGACTTCAGTGACGTGTTTCCTCCAGTCCATAGTCGTATCGATATACAGCCCCAGGTTTTTCACCGAGTTAGAGAACGGTATTATGTTATCGTTGTAATGCACGGAAGGCAGACTTGAGAAATCAATTTTACCTAGCATTTTCGGGCTACCTACCAGCATAGCTTGGCATTTTGTGGTATTTACAGTAATTCCAAAGCGTAATGACCAATCGTATATGGACTTAAGATTGTTATTAATATTATTAATCGCGTTATGTAGAGTATAGATATCAGATTGCACGTAGATCTGAAGATCATCTGCATACAGGTGATACGAACAATTGAGACTCGAAGTGATGAAATTAATAAAAACTGAAAAGATTAAAGGAGAAAGAATACCGCCTTGCGGCACGCCAGTATCAATATCAGCCCACTGCGAGGTATTTTGCCCCATGCAGACAGATTGCTGACGTCCGCGAAGATAAGAAGACAACCACTCCAGGACCGAGGGAGCAAATTTAAAATGGGTAAAAATAGCAAGGTGGATTTCGTGGTCGACTGTGTTAAAAGCATTAGAAAAGTCAACAAGCACCAAAACTGTAACTTTCTTCAGTTCCATGCCTTCCCTGATATCTTCAGTGATATAGTTAATAGAATCAGGCGTTACTTTGCGGAAATCCATTATAATGAAGAAAAGTAAGTTACTTTGCTAAGATCCGCATGCAAAATATAAAAATGGTGTATATTACCTAGTTTTTTGAAGTGCACCACCCGCCCTCCCTCAGTAGCGTGCACAAGCAAACTAACACCGCCACCAGGAACCGCCACCAGGTACCCTCCACCAACCACTACAATACCACCACTAGATAATATACACCACTGAAGTCGAGAACACGACACGTGTTTCGCCCCAAAACGAGGCATTATCAAGCGTAATAGACTCTACGACAGACGGCCGTCGAGTGAGCGGCGCGGTCAAAGAGCTGCCTATTTATACTACAGGTGACGCAAACGGCCCCCACCTACGACATTGCGATTACAATATCGTGATAGCGACCGCTTGCTCACACAATCCACCACCCGAATTACATAAGCAGCCGTTTGCGACCGAATTGATAGCAAACGACTACTTAGAGTATATTTAAACTTTAAGTACTGGATTTAAAGATATTTAAAAGTGGCGAATTCGAGACGTTTGTTTGTTCATTCAGCAGTGCAATGTTATTATTTTTATTTTTAATTATTTCTAATTGTTCCAGCACACACAGCCGAAGCCCCTTGTCGCAAATATGTAGGACTTTAAATGTGTGGTCGCTAGTCAGGTTATGCCCAGTTTCCAAAAGATGTTTTGCGAAGTGTGATCTGTCGGGATTGCAATTTCTGTACGCGGCCAAATGCTCCTTGTATCGGGTATCGAAATTGCGACCAGTCTGACCCACGTAAACGGCGCTGCATTCCGTAACGGTTTATTACGGGTTATTTTTTGAATAACCGTAACGGTTATTCAAAAAATATTATTAACACCATTATAAAAAATAAACAAATTCATATAGTTCGCAAATATCTGTACGCGGCTACATCCCGAAGTGTTCGACGATATGTGAGCAGTTTGACCTACTTGGGTCCTGTATCTGAGAGAATAGCAAGGACTCTTAGGCGTAACGATATTTACGTTGCGTTCAGGACAAGCAATTCGCTGAGTGGGGCTTGTAACTTCAAAGACAAAATTGATGAACGCCAAAAATCCGGCGTTTATAGACTTGTTTGCAGTGAATGCAGCGCCGTTTACGTGGGTCAGACTGGTCGCAATTTCGATACCCGATACAAGGAGCATTTGGCCGCGTACAGAAATTGCAATCCCGACAGATCACACTTCGCAAAACATCTTTTGGAAACTGGGCATAACCTGACTAGCGACCACACATTTAAAGTCCTACATATTTGCGACAAGGGGCTTCGGCTGTGTGTGCTGGAACAATTAGAAATAATTAAAAATAAAAATAATAACATTGCACTGCTGAATGAACAAACAAACGTCTCGAATTCGCCACTTTTAAATATCTTTAAATCCAGTACTTAAAGTTTAAATATACTCTAAGCAGTCGTTTGCTATCAATTCGGTCGCAAACGGCTGCTTATGTAATTCGGGTGGTGGATTGTGTGAGCAAGCGGTCGCTATCACGATATTGTAATCGCAATGTCGTAGGTGGGGGCCGTTTGCGTCACCTGTAGTATAAATAGGCAGCTCTTTGACCGCGCCGCTCACTCGACGGCCGTCTGTCGTAGAGTCTATTACGCTTGATAATGCCTCGTTTTGGGGCGAAACACGTGTCGTGTTCTCGACTTCAGTGGTGTATATTATCTAGTGGTGGTATTGTAGTGGTTGGTGGAGGGTTCCTGGTGGCGGTGTTAGTTTGCTTGTGCACGCTACTGAGGGAGGGCGGGTGGTGCACTAAAAAAACTAGGTAATATATACCATTTTTATATTTTGCATGCGGATCTTAGCAAAGTAACTTACTTTTCTTCATCTTCAGTGATTTTAAGTAATGCAGTTGTGGTGCTGTGACCAGAGCGAAACCCAGACTGATAAAGACTCAGTAGGTTATGTTTGTATATGAAGTTAGAGATTTGCTTATGGACACAGGCTTCCAAAACTTTGGACAGAAAAGGCAGAATCGATATGGGCCGGAAATGATGGGGAAGTGTAGGGTTTGGAATTTTAGGTAGAGGTTTCACAAAAGCCTTTTTCCACAGAGACGGATATTGGCCGGAGTCAAGAGAAAAGTTAATAATGTGAGTGACTGCAGGGAGAAGGTACTCTATTAAATTGGTTATCATGACTCTACTAACCTCATCACAACCCACAGCCCCGGACTTAATTGCCAAAAAAGTCTTCCTAACATCTACTTCGTCTACAGGAGAAAAATTAAAAACAGGAATGGGAGGGGGTTGGATTGAAGCTATGTAAGCTATGGTACAAGAACGGATTGTAGGGTCCATTGCAACAGCAGAAGTGAAATGAAGGTTGATATCGTCGTGAGAAATAGTAAGACCGCATTCCAGAGATGGTGACTTACCCACTCCCATAGAGTTAAGAAATTTCCATATATTGGATGGTGAAGAATTATTTATATTATTGTGGAAATATCGGCGTTTAGCAGTACGTACCACCTGATTGCATCTATTTCTGGCCATCTTATAAGATAACCAGTTCTCCTCCGTACGTGCCCTCTTAAATCGTACGAAAGCCCTATTGCGCCTGTTCATTGCCTTCCGTACAACTTCAGTCATCCAGGGAGCTGGCCGACGTTTGACCCTAACCATATGAGCTGGAGCGTGAGCATCATACAAATCCAGAATCATGCTATTGAGTAAAGTAACCTTTTCATCAATAGCAGATGCCCTTGCTATAGAGGTAAAACTTAAATTGGCTGCGTCACTCATTAATTTATCCAAGTTTATTCTATTAAAATTGCGTAAAATCCGAACCGATGGACAAAATTTCGGTGGTATTAGCTTATACGAAGCATAAATGAGGTCGTGACGAGAGAAACCCGGTGCAGGAAGCTGACCATGAGTTACCACATGTTCATAAGAATCGGCAATAATGAGATCAATCAATGAGTCATCGGATTCGAAGTTATGATGAGTAGCCCCCAAAGGAAGAATAGAGAGATTAACAGACTCAATGATTATACGAAGTTTTTGAGAGCGTAAAGAATTTTTTAACAGATCGGTGTTAAAATCCCCCATGACTATGCAGTGCGAGTACTCAGAAGTAATGGTCTCGAGAGCCACTTCTAAATTGGCGAAATAGTCAATTGAAGGAGGACAATACACTACTCCTAGAATCATCCTTAAACCCTTGACATTAAGTTCCAGAAACAAAAACTCCGCTGAGGCAGAGTAGGGAGAAGGAGAAGCTAATACGATTTTGTACGAAATTGATTTATGCAAATAAATAGCAACACCACCGCCCCCTCTGTCTATGCGGTCGTTTCGAATCAGTACAAAATCCGGTAGAGGATACAACGTCGAGTGCAACGATGGCTTTAGCCAACTCTCAGAAACTAATATTGCGTGTATAAAACTGTAAGAGAAAGATACTTCAAGCTCTGAAAAGTGGCTTGGGATACTTTGTGCATTAATGTGACAGACATTTAGCAATTTATCGTTGTTCGGAAAAATTTCGTTTAATTGTTTACTTAAAGAATAAACGCTACCATTTAACTGATCATCGCAAGATACAAATGAGAGGTCGGAATCATCAGAACGTAATGATTCAACATCGACCATAATAAAATCTAATATGATAAATATTTATATTATATATAAAATAATAAAAATAAAATATTATACCTAACGCAAAAGAATAATAACAAAAAAAAATCCAAATGAAATAAGCACCATCCCTCCAGTTGACTGTTTACAACGCAGTTGTACTATTAGAGCAATCAGTAGTAGCAGGCACAGTTAACATTTTAAACTGGGAAAAAAACAAATGTCAATGCTTTACACAAAGAAGCGCAACTCACCTTACGTAATTTAAGGAGTAAAAAATGACGACATAAACTAATTATTCGAAATAACAATAATAAATAAGAAAACATTCGAGTAATATTTACAAAAATGTAGCTACTCGTAAAACATAAATGAAGATTGTAGGCTGTATGTTTAAAATATCTGTGCCTGTTAAGTCAAAAATGTTGTTAAAAATTAAACCAATTTGACAATAACGTTTTGTTTACATTATCTTGTGAATGTTCTGTAACCACTGATTTACAAAATATAATAATAATCACCTTACCCATATTTACGTAAAAAAGAAAAAAAAATAACTATACAGCAAACATCAGATTATCGGAGTGGAACAAAAAGTGTAATTAAAAGAGACAAGATAATTTTGAATGTAAAGTGTTAAAATATAGTAAATAGTAACAACATACCAAATGAGGAAATAACACTATGAAAACGAACGTAAAAAAAATAAAAACCATAATAGTCAAAAAAATATTGGTGCAAATGAACTCAATTAGTAATCACCTTGAGAAAAAGAACTATTTCTTGACTGCCGGTCGCCTTGATCTTTTGATGTCATCTACCTGAGTCACTTTATGAGATTTAAGTCTAGCACACTCTGATGGACGACTGGTACAGGAAGAGCTATGCTGTATTGGAATGACCTGCATGCAATCCCTTGCAGTATTCACTCCTTTTGCAGCATTGTCAGAGCCCTCAGGCGAGCTTGCAATTGGATATTTTGCAACAAGAACATCTAACTCCTCTTCAGTAAAGATCCTCTGTTGGCCTCCAGGATGCTTTATATAAATGGTACCATCCAGAGTCCACACATTCTTCATTCCAAAATGCTTGCGAGCGTTGCTATGAATGGCCTGTCGTGTTCTAGTCAGAAATTCACACAATGAAACAGAAGACCCTTTCAGCTTTGATTTAGCATGCCAGACCTGTGACTTTAAACTGTGGTCATGAAAATACACAAGAATGGGCCTAGCACGACTACTGTGTTGTACACCAAGTCTGTGACACTGTTTGAAGGAAGTATCAGTAATATGAGAACGACCCATTGTTTTGTGCAACAACTGCAGTATTTCTTGTTGTGTATTTATCTCAGGTGTCTCAGAAATTCCAAGAAAAAGAAGAGCTTTTCTCCTGTGTTGCATATTGATAGCATCAATACTAATCGAACAGTCACGAATCTGCTGCCGAAGAAGACTGAGCATTGAAATTACTAGCTCTTTGAAGGTGGAAAACTCATCTTGAAGCTGTGCAACATCGTTTCTATACTTTATAAAAAAATTAAGCCGAGTAGGCTGCTAGTGTTTGTCGCGATAATAAAAAAATATATTTGGCGGATGAATTATATATTGCCAAGGAAAAGGTCAGTCCGCCAGATCGGTTGGTCTGATCTGGGGAGGACGTATCCTCCAACTAGTAATATTTAGATGTTGTATATATAGTTCGCATCTCAGAAAACTTTCATATCGCGATTATGGACGTATGGGAATATTTCTTGAGCTTCTCATGTGGCGACATAGATGTCGCTACATATATAACAGATAACGAGGTCGTGTATAATCAGTTGAAAATATTGTTTGTGTTTTTGAAATGAAAAAAGTGTTCGTAGTCATTCTGTTTTACTATTATTGTATTTGATAATAAAGTTAAGCGTGAGTTGATCAATGAACAACGCTAGGTGACGCAAGCGGTGTGGCTACATCGGCGGCAGTTTGCGGGACTGCGCCAGCGGAAAATCCAAGAGCGCGCGTACACTGCGGACCGCCACGTCGCCGCAGCCCACTGCCACGTGCACCGGCACGCGACCCACGCAGCCGCGAGCGCCCGCCCGCCGCCGCACCGCCGCGCGCTCCAGCAACGCGTCGATCGACACCTCGGGGTACGCCTGCGCGTCCACTGCTCTGATCTGAACCACGTTTAAACCCTCGCACGCCTGCGTCAACTGCACAAAAATGTTAGTCATGCAATAAATATATCATGCAATATAATAAATGAATAGTTTTCAATTTTCAGTTCATTTAATATCAAATAGGTATGAAGATATGAAAATGTAAATACTTGATTTTCAAACATATGACATATATTTCACGTTTAAATAATCCTGAAATCGTTGGATGATTGTCAATTTTCACTGTCCAGAACGTTTTTAAAATTTCAAAATCGCCACATAACTTTAAAATGTAATTTGAATATTTAACACGTTAACTCTTACATTATGCACTACGCCGGAACACTGCTTGTCTGGTATGTAATAGGTTTCCAAAACTCTATCGGGCTTACTGTTTCCATAACCTGTTGAGGTTTCAATTAAAAAAGGTTTTAATAAAACTATCTTTTAATTAAATAAAATATACTTATATAATACGTGATTACACAATTGGTCATGATAAAGTAAAACTTACCTTTAACGGCCTCCGCCTTGAAGAACATACCCTCGCCCGTCACGAAGATGGCGGCAGTGTGCAGGAGCATGATAAACGACAGAGTATACATGGTGGCGAATGGAGATGATTGGAGGCGAGTAACCTTCGCAAAGCGCTTATAGCAGCTGGTCCCGACACGCGTATTACTTCAATGCATTCGATACGTCTTAATGATTATCCGATTCGCAATATACAATTACTTTTAAAATACGAGAAATATTCTGAAACCTGTTATTATATAGAAAATTATAAAAATATATCAATAACGATGGAAATCGCAATTAGTAACGAGCAGTAATAATTCTTTAACAAGAAGAAAAGGTCTGTTGTAAGTGAAGTACAAAGTATATCATCATCATCATCATTTCAGCCTTTCACTAGTCCACTTCTGAACATAGGCCTCCCTCATAGAATGCCACAAAAGTTTGTTGCTCTCATTTTGGGGGTATTTTGCAGTTTATTTATTCAGATGTTCCAGGAAGACGCTGCTGCCCGTCATGGATTTCGTTTTCCCTCTGTCGACTTTTACGACACCCACAGGATATAGGGTGGTAGATTCCCTTAAGCGGCTACCACACGGAAAGGAAAATTAATTTTACATTCCTTTACTTATGAGGTTAAACAACTTCTGCCCACAACATATACATTGTTGGGCATATTACATTGAACGGGAGACCAGACCAATAACAACTATTGAATTATCCAGAAGACAAAAATTCAGATGATCGACTTAAGAAGAACCATAAAACCAAACAAAAATAAAATAAAAAATAGGAATATTGTACTGGCACAAAAAGCCAAAGAACAGGCCCAGGTAACTAGCCATAACTTCTCTTCGTTCTTCATCCTGAAAAGGTTCTGGCGATTTTTCCTCAGTGCATTTCCTCAGTGCAGTTCTTTAAATATGTTCTGTACCGTGTGTATTACGACTGTGGCATTTGATATCATCCTGTCCTATTTTGACCACTGCCAATAGGTAGGCTATCAATTACGCAAGAGATATTTTAGTGTAACAAGTGCACATACAGAGAAGCTTCAAGGTGAACACAAATTCAAACGGCTGCTACATTTCGTAACATGAAGGAATACATACTTCACACTAGTATTCTGGAGAGGGAATGTACCCTCCCACTCGGAAGGCACTACTGTATATGGCAGAAAGTATTATTAATCAATAGTATTTAATAAAAAACCAAGTTCAACGCGGCAGCTCCAAACATGCTTTTGCGAATTTCAGAGTTTCATGATTTTCTCATGGATCCCATCACTAGAACTTGAATAGAATATATTTATGGGACTAACCTCGAGTATAACCAATACAACTAAAAAAAATCATTGCAATCGGTGCACAATTGGGTAAGATATCGCGTAACATACACACAAAAAAAAATCAAAAAAAATCAGTCGATTGAGAAACTTCTCCTTTTTCTTATAATTAAAGCGAAGTTCACCAGATGGTAAGGCCAACGTCTGCCCATAACAAATGCTGCCTCTCCCAGAACATTTCTCTGTGACACCACACTGCGTCCTCGCCCTGATACATCAATTCTTAAGTCTCATATGCCGAATGATTACACTAGCTTTCAGTGCCCTTCTGACCGAAACACGGTAATTTTTCCACACTAATGCTTGACAGCAGAATAACTGGCCCTGGGGTGGTACCTGCCTAGACGGATACCTGCATAGCAATCTTACCACCAGTATACCCTTTTTGAAGGTGGTTAAAAATACTAGCAAGTTCGTTGTAAGACAATGAAGAAATAGTGGGCCTTTTTCTATCATTTTGAAATGGGATTTCGGGATTTATGTCTCAAATGGTAAAATAATTATAAAACAAAGTAATTTAAAGCAAGTCAGTGTATTTATTTTTGTAAACAGTAACAATCAAAATCATAAGGTGTCGGAACTACAGAGGTCGAGTGCAATTCCGACTGTTTACTGTGGCGGTAAAATGTATCGCCCGTTATTATAGTCCGTATGAGTAGGTGAAGCGGAGAGAGAGTGTGCATCGCATCCCAGCGTCGCGAACACCATCGCTTGCCCTGGACACTCGCCCAATAGGTTCGGTGTGCGCTCGATACTCGCCGAAGTCAACGCATCGTTTATGCTCACTTTAACGTGCGCATAGTCAGTTACAGTCACCTTCACCAGCTCTAGACGCTCACAATGTTGTGGAAGCTGAGAAGTAATATTAATTTTAGAAAAAGATACACAATGACTTCATGTGTAGTGGTGGCTTTCACATCTCGTGGTCATCGTGACGGTCTTTGCATTAATGCTCACTTTGCATTAATAATAAAGATAATACTCGCGGCTACCGCCGATGACAAAATAACAAACTTAATTATACCAAACTCAATATATAAACACCGGCGGTCGAAAACCAAATAAACACCGGCGGTCGAAAACCAAAAAACTTCGATCGAAGGCGTCTTGTACTGCGATTGCCAATCCGTTAGCCAAGCGTGGTAATTATGGGATATTCTGCCAACTTAGGAAAAGACTATGTAAGTTAAGTGTAAATAAGGATAATTTTGTAAGGGATTTGTTGTTTTGTCAAATTTATTGTAACGACGCTTTTATATATATGGGTACTCACATCATACAGAAGACCGGTACATTGATTATTAGGTATATAAAATGGTCTCAGTGGTTTGTTCTCTACTGCACAAGCTGCACCTACAGACGAAACATGTTTCGTATAAAACGTACATCCACAAAAAAATTGTCTAATTTTGTCTCAGTATTTTTTTAAATAAATTTATTAATTACTTCGGTACGAACCTTTAACGGTTTCCGTTTTATACCCATTTAAATTAACAGCAACTATAGGACCGCTCAGTAGCGCCGGTGACATAGCGAGAAGTAAGGCGCGCAGAAAGGGCAAACGTGCGACACACATGCTGCTCATAGAAGGCGATTTTTTTAGACTTGTGTAGTTTGAAATTATCTTGCTGCCTCCACGACTGCAATGGAAATGACTCGCGAGTAGAAGGCCTACAAGTAATAAAACTGCTACCATGTCTACACACATTAATACCTGACACGGTTTAATGGCGAAAAATTGTAGGCATTGTTTTTTGTAGGCAAATTCTTAGGTAATAGTTGACGTCGTACCAATCTTTTATTTATTTATATATTCGTTACTACACTTACAACTGACTGTGTAATACAAGAACGCAAAAAAATATCCAACAAAATGGCACATTTAGACGGTAATTAAATGTAAATAAACTTTGTAAAAAAAAGTCTTGAGTTTTCATATAAAATGCGAAGATTAGATAGATTTTCCCTAACCTATTATTTATTATTTAATTGGTCAAGTGTGCATAATAATTAGGGCATTTTAGAGATATTTGAAACTTTTTGCTTCATTATATTAGACGGCGAATCCTCAAAAGAAAGAATTTTTAAAATTGACATGTTGCTGAGTTTTGATGCTATCAGTATTTAAATTTTTCATAACTAAAATATTTCTTTTTAGCTACATATACAAAAATGGATATCACACACCAATATACTAAAAAACGAGGTGATTTCGGGCGACAACCGTTGTTTTGTGATCAGGGTCCGCAAATTTGTGACAGCATCGCCCCAAATGTTGCGGAGCGCAAGAATTACATTCTACGGAATCCTGTGCACCAATTTACACAAAACACGCCTGCAGTTTCAAAGCATGACGTGAATACAATCAGGTGATAATGTTATTTATGTTGCAGGTTTTTGATTTTTTTTTTTAATTTTGTACGTAATAATAATTATTTTGGATTTTATGGCGTTTCATTTATTTTATTTTCACGAACTTTATAGCTCTTTACAGCTGCTTTGACATTGTCTTGAATATTTTCTGTAAGCTGCTTTTGCAAAATAAAAGCTGAAGATTACTCCGATAACTATGAGATCAGGACGGCTATCACCACGAGGGGGCTGAAATCTTCCTCGAGATCATAGGTGCTACAAAGCGCTCAAACCTTCTGGAATTAATAGTAAAATCCGTTAATTTTGTCTTATTCATTGCTTATCATTAAATTTTGTGGTGTAACAACTACCGCAGGGCCGAATACACGCCTTCGGGCGCCAACCACGCCGAAGGTGGCTGGCCGAAAGATGTGAATGTGACCGATCCGGAGGCGACGCAAAGATATCGGCGAAAGATTGAAAAAGACGACAACTACATACATTGCGTAATGTCACTGTCACCGGTGAGTCCATGGAGAATAGTGACACACGCGGCAGAATAATCACTGAGATGGCCATAGAGTCTGTTGTATCAATAGTGTTTTGGTAAACAAAGAATTCCCGCTATCTAAGTGACATCCCATAGGTAATAAAAAAAGTTAGATAAACAACTATGATTAAAAAAGACAAATACATAATCGCTCTAGTAATGTTGTTTTTGTCAAAAATATTTTAGTTGCTACTACTAGCTAGAGAAAATATTTTTGAATTTCTAAAATAGTCTTATTTACGACGTCGATAACTAAAGTGCTGGTAAATATTCGTAAAAATACTTTGTAAATAATTTAAAAACAACTTTATATTTACTTAATATCGTTGTTGTTTTAGATTTTGCTTCTATTGCTGTGTCTCATATTTCCAGGGTATAGAACACTATGTGCTACAAAATAACGCAATAGACATGTACCGCTCGTATTACGCCGAAATGGCGGCAGCGCCGGCCCCGGAGCGCAGCAGCGTCCGCACCATGAACGTGTGCCGCGAGTCGGCGCGCCCGCCCCGCAGCGTGAGCGCCATGTGCTGGCAGCCCGACGGCGGTATGCAGCTGGCCGCCGCATACGTACTCGTGGACTGGGACCGGCGGCCGCTGGCACCCACGCACTCTTTGCTGTGGGACGCGCTCCGCGCGCAGGAGCCGCTGCTGGCGTTGGAGGCGCGAGGCGACGCGCTTCTTGACGTAGCATACGCGCCGCGTGCTCCAAGTTCACTGGCCGCGGCGCTGCTGAGCGGGCGCGTAGGCTTGTGGGACGCGCGGCGAGGCGGCGAGCCGGTGCTGCTCAGCGCGCCGCATATTGCACACCGCGACCTCGCGCGTCGCCTGCTTTTCATCAATTCTAAGTCAGGGCAAGAGTTTTTTTCGAGCGGCCCCGATGGCGTCTGCAAGTGGTGGGACATGCGCAACTTGAATGAGGTCATCGACGAGTTGATCATAGACTTGGTCAAATCATCTTCAGATCCCCAGAACATGGCTACCGCCAACGGCGTCAGCGCTCTCGAATATGAGCCCACCATCCCAAGTCGCTTTATGGTTGGTACTGAAAACGGCCTCATTATCGGCGGAAATCGCAAAGGCAAGACCGCATTAGAGAAATTACCGGTCAAGGTAATAAACCTACTTTTACTATATCGTATTCTACTAGCATACATATGTACAAATTTATTTGTGCCGTACAAATATATACAATATTAAATAAATCGTACCTATATTAATATTTCTTAACTAAGATTTTAAAATAATAACAGTACGAGGCACATCTGGGGCCGGTGTGGTCAGTGGAGCGGAATCCTGGCTTTCTAAAGAACTTTCTTTCGGTGGGCGATTGGACGGCGCGCGTGTGGAGCGAAGATTGCCGCGAATCCGCTATACTATGGACTCCACCGAATCGCCAACGCCTCACAGCTGGTGCATGGAGCCCCACAAGGTTGCTCTTTCTGTGCCCTGTTGTTATGCAATGTCCATGTAATGTAGTTATATCTAAAGTCTGTGTATCTTATATGTTTGCACGGGGCACTACAGAAATAACATAAAGTTAATAAAAGCTTACTCATATTTTTATACTAGTGCGTTATGATGTGTTAGACAAAGAAGTTGCTGTTAAGAATTTTCCATCTCTATAGCGTCTCAAACATGCTGACAGTAATCAATAAGAACAAAATTTTCCCATTAATGCGTCAAAGTCCTCAAGAATACTTGTGAGGAAGCAGGAACGGAATCCTGAGAATATAACACTGTTTCAACATGCCATCAATGTCTACTACTATATTCTCGAAAACTGTAATGAACTAAAAAATATTGTCTGTTCTGTGTGCAGGTTGTCGCTGATGTTGTTGACGCAGGGGAATGGTGTGTTGACAGTTTGGGACCTGCTGAGGCGCCAGCACCGGCCTGTGATCAGCGCCCAGCTGTGTCCTGAGCCACTGCTCTGTGTGCGTATGCACGAGGCGGTATGACACAATCATATGTTACTACGCTACAGATAGCTATTACAGCACATAAATAAAGTTGAATTTAATATTACAATAAAACGAATGATAATGTATTCTTGCCTGTGTGTACTAGTGTGCGTATTATGGCTATGAAATAGTGATTTATTGTAGTTACTGCAGATTCTAGGATAATAAATGAGTTGGCACGGCACAAAAAAGTTCAAAATTGCAGAATAAATTACTAGCATAGTGGTGTACGTGGTGGTAGCATAGTAGCCGTGGTAGCTCAGGGGCTAGGCGCTCACTATAAATTTCATAGTACGCGAATGATCTGGGTTCGATTCCCGGTGCCGGCACAACTAAAATTGTTAATTGCTATTTTAAGTGCTGATTTACCACGTGCTCGGCGGTGAATGAAAACATCGTGAGGAAACCTGCATGTCTCAGAAATAAAAAATATTTCGAAGACATGTGAAGTCCGCCAACCCGCATTGGAGCAGCATGGTGGATTCTTGCTAGCTCCAAAAACCCTTTCAGAAATGAGAGGAGGCCTGTGCTCAGCAGTGGGACATTTATAGGCTGAAACTTTACTTTTTTTTTACTAGCATAGCGCTACTATGTTTCGTATGGTGAGAGATGACACTCCATTTTAGTGTCGGTGTTATACCGTCGGTCGGACTGTGCGCGTTTGTTCACCATAATTTTATTATCAAGTTATTTTTTCACATTTTATATATTTTTGATTTGAGTGGCCAATGAGTGAGTGCAGCCATAATAAGTAGTATTATTGATACTCGTAGTTATCGTAGCACCCAATAGATTGCTTGACAATGTAAGACGCACGTTATTATGAGATTGCATGTATTTATTCAGTTGTTTATTTCAGGGTACATTGGCTGCTTGTGGGAGTCAAAAGGGCAACATTTACCTCGTGGAGCTGTCACCCAACTTGACCCAGACTGACAAAAACGATAAAGCTCTTTTGACTGCGGTGAGATAACGTTATATAAGTAAATATTATATTGTAAGTTCATAATATACATGATGTTGTACGTGTTAGAGTAACGCTGCAGTAGTACTGAATGAAAAACTTAAAAGGATCGCCTCGACGAGCGAAATACGATGCTCTGACAAAATACAAGTACCAATGACATTATAAAGCTGCTGCGTTTTGTATGGTAACTGACGATAATCGGAAATAAAATTCCTAGCAATTAGGCATTCCATTTCAGTACTCTGGCATCAGGGAGTCAAGCGTGATCATCTTGATTCGTCGTTGAAGGAAGTAGTAGTAGTAGTAGTTTGTGTGATCGACGGTGATCACTAAAGATCGTCCTTGTTTTAATTAAAAAAGAGATTAAACAGGCAGAGACGTTGGTTACACAGTCACGCGATGGGCAGTGTGTGCCAAGCTCATATACGAGTTCGTGTTCACTCGTTTTGCAGATGCTGGAGCGCGAGAGCAAACGCGAACGCATCCTGGAGTCGCGACTGCGCGAGCTGCGCCTGAAGCAGCGGCAGCCCGAGCGCGGCGCGTCCGCCAGCGCGCTGTCTGCGCCGCCGGCCGATCTCGCCGCCGTGGCCGCGCAGTACGCGCTCGCTGTGCGCCGCGAGCTCGCCGCCTTCTCCTAGCCCCTTAGTTCTCCTGCCACCCACAGAGATGTTTTTTTATTGTTTGACACTATTTACTATGTTAGTATTAGATATATAGTTAATGCGTTTAATTCTTACGTAACCTTGTTAAGTTATTATTATATACTACTTTAGAAATAATTTAACTAATTTTCATAATTTATATTATGTATAAATGATATTGTTTATAGATATAAATAAAAATCTTTTTAAATCTCACAATTTTATTCGTCATACGGTCATAACGTGAATGCAATAACGACCTTCTTATTTTGCATCTGACATATCTTCATGGTGGTTGTTCGGTGATGGATGAAAAAGGAAATAAAATAAAGAAAGCATCAGATAAAATAAAAATTGCATGCGAGTATTATAAAGTCAAGGACCGCAACCATGATTATGAGAGAACAACGTGAAATCTTGGCCTTGGCCTTTCAACTACACGATCCGGGCGGACGATTTTAAAATGACATTGATTGCAGCTGTGGTACATGTGGGTATTGTAACGGATGATTTAACGGTAGCCATTTGTTTGTGCACGTAGTCTTAAAGGTCAATACGTAATTTACCTAAATACAATTATTTACTTGTTGTTTGACAAAATTGGCAAACGTCATTGTCCTCAGATAGATAGTTAATTGACTGCCGAATTGGACACCTGTAGCTATATTCCTTATGTAAGCATGAATATAAGTCGTTATTTGTTATTTCTGTATACGTATCTTTTCGTAAATTTATGGTAGTTTATTTTCAATTTACGAGGAATGTGAAAGTTAAATAAATAGTGTGAAAGTTAAAGAAAAAGGAGCGGAAGTATCACTTCAAATATAAGATATTTTTCAGTCTGTCTTGCTTTATTATATGGAGCAGTTTATAAATTGCATGAAGGTCTTGTCGGATATCTTCTTTCAAATGACCAGAAATTATGTGAAGTTCCTCTCGAAGTTGTTCAGCTGTTAATAAAAGCATGTTAAATTGACAGTGATGTAGTATACCTATTATTGTTTCGAGTAAATTATCCTGAGCCATTATTATATTTTTAAACATCGCTGGCTATTAATCTATGGCCATTAAAATCTTGCGTTAAGGACATGTTATTTACTTCTTGTGTTGTTTGTTTACGTTCATTAAATGTTTATTGTTATGTGTTGCTTTGCCACCACTTCTTCAGTACGTTTTAATAAATTATGTTCAGACTCTAATACAGACGTCTGGTTTTTCAGTAAATAAATCTAATCTTGATTTTCTTTGACGAGTTCTATATGTATGTCCCGCGAAACGTCCATTCAATACACCGAACAAACTAGTAGCCTATTGCATCACGAGTCCCCGCCGCTGTCTGGCCCGTCCGAAGAAATGCTGATTATATTACATACATTATACTACTGCAGTTCCGAGAACTCGTGCTGTTGTTGTAACAATACCACAATGATATAAGTGATCCGTGTTTTAATTTGTACATCGTTTATTTAAATGTTTTTTTTTTATTGCATCGATCCCTTAACAACGTAATTTTTCTTAATAGTAACATTTTTACGGCACATTATTATGTTCAGAGAACGGTTTGTCATCTATATATAAATCAGTCTGTGATTGCGAGCGGTGTGTAATGACGGCGCGCGCGTAGTGGGAGATGCGCTAATAATAGTGCGGCCCCTATCGTGCAGGCAATGGATGCCCATACGATGTGCGGACGGGACGCTGACCCCGATGCGGATGAAGACAGTAATATGCAAGGAGATGTGTGTGATACGGAAGCTGTGTGGCAGCGCATGGACGGTGGAGCGCAGGCGGCGCTGCGCGCGGTGTTCGCGCGGCTGGCGGGCGGCGAGCTGCGGCGCGCGGCCAGCGTGTGCCGCGCGTGGCGCCGCGCCGCCGCCGCGCCCGCGCTGTGGCGCCGCCTGCTGCTGCCGCGCGCCGCGCCCGCCCGCCTGCGCGCGCTGCGCCGCGCCGCCGCCGCCGCGCACCTGCACTGTGGTGAGTAACTAGTGAATCGACCGAGCCGAGCTCCGATCCTCCCTTGAAGGTTCACTACACATATTACAAGTAAGTGTCATATATGTAGTGAGTCTAAACAATTTGTGTCTAAAAAGTAAATCGAAAATAACGCTTGCAACTAAGTACCTGTAAGTAACAGAAGTAAAAATTTACTCGTAAAATAACGGTTCAGAATATAAACAATGATTCATTATATTTACGCGAATATTACACAAACGATCGATTCACACAGTCACAGTTTTATTAAATATAAATGTTATGAATTAGTTGATCAATTTTAATTAAAAATAACAAAAACGCTGCACTCAAATTCGATCTTGAAATTTTACTCTCATCGCACCAAAAAAACTAAAAAATCCTTTCGCTCAGTACATAACACGAATATAAACCCTGCGTTACATTTTTTAGTTGTTCATTGAATATCACTTCGAGGTGAAATGTGATCAGGATAACACCATTATCGATATGAACTATGTATGTAATTAACTGTCTAGTTTATACCGGCGACCGACACCACACACCCCGCAACTTTTTCGTTTGAAATATAAAAGTGAATAGTTAGAATATTATGATTTACACCCGCAAGCCATTAGTTCAAAGAAGCTGTTAAAGTCTCAAGCTTAAAAGAACAAATATCTACTCGTATTTAAACATTATAAAAAGAAGCACTCCGGTTACAGGTCGTACACAATCGCATTGTATCTATGATTACATAAGTAACTAACAATATTCATATCAGAGTAAACGTCACAACCAATATGAAATTACATAAGTATGAAGGATCACGGATATATTGTGATCCTATTTCAGAGTTCATTAAACAAGCATACACAATATAAGTAAAAAAAGTGCCTCCGGTTCCAAGATAATACTTACGGCACGATGTTTGAACTAGATGTTGCTTGCTTGAACGGTTGATCGGTGCTAAGTATACATACGTATAGTCACGCCTTTTTCCATATAAGGGGTAGGCAGAGGTCATGCACGTGGCTCAATTTTCGCCCCTGCGGTAAACGAGACATGAGGGCTGGCGATGTACGTCGCCGCAATTTCGATATGAGTTAAAAAATCTTATTCCCCATTGCGTTCCTACGAGCAGTATATGTGGTCGTGAGAACGCCATGGGGAGTAAGTTACCGTGCTAAGTATATGTGTATAAAATGAACTTTTCAGAGTCGTCGTGGTCGAGCTGGTCGTGGCGGCGCGAGCACTGGCTGACGGCGGCGCGCTGGGCGCTGCGCGAGCGCGCGCTAGCGGCGGACGGCGCGGCCGCCACGCACGCCGCGCTCAGCCACGCCGGCGACCGCCTCGCTGTCGCCGCGGACGACGCCTCGCTCACAGTGCGTCTCGCGTTGAGATGCGTAGTTGTTTTAAATAGAAATCCTCATTCCTTTTCTGAGCATTCATATATTTTTTATTGCAGCAAACGGACGAAACGAGAAAAACTTTCCCCTTATGGTAAGTGCAACTTCTGCACATATCAAATGCTGTGTAACCCAGAACATTTCTGTGTGAAACCACACTGCGCCCATCCATTTTACTGGTGGTAGGATTCCTATGCAGGAATCCGTCTAGGTAGGTACCACCTCAGTGCCAGTTATTCTGCCGTGACGCAGTAGTGTGCAAACATTACGGTTTTTCGGTTTGAAGGGCACTGTGAGCTAGCGTAATCACTGGGGCATATGAGACTTAAGAACTTATGTCTCAGAGTGATGGGCACAGTGTGGTGTCACACAGAAATTTTCTGGTTGACACAGCATTTGTTATGGGCAGACGTTGCACTTACCATCAGGTGAACGTTTTGCTCGTTTCATCACTTTATCCAATTAAAAAAAAATCCATCTGAGATACAGTTCTTAAGTCTCGTGTGACTAGTGATTACTCTATCTCTCAGTGCCCTTCAGACCGAAACACAGTAATGTTTGCACGGTACGGAAATACAGAATAACTGGCCCCGCGGATTCCTGCCTAGACGGATTCCTGCATTAGGTACTTACTTTGTACATGTTGCATTTCGAGAACTGAACGCAGATTTTTTTTCACGCGATACAATATTAACTAAGAAACCCCACAATTAAATGTACTAAGTATGAAATAAAGTATTAGCGTATTTTTATCAATCGATTTTAAATAACACTATTAAAAAATACGATAAAATAATTTGTTTTATGAAAAATAACTAAAATAAATAGTGCACAGTAGTACACTAATTTACAACACAGTGTAACTTGTTTCGAGGTATGTTTAATAATATTGCATAGATATAGCCGAGGAGCAGGAATGATTATGAGCTTGTACAGATGTGGGAGCGAAGCGGCGAGTCGTGGCGGCGCGGCTGGCGGCGCAGTGAGCGCGCGCGCGGTTGGGCGGCGGTGGGCGCGGCGCGCTGGGCGCCTGGCGACGCGCGCCTGCTGCTGGCCGGCCCGCTGGCGCTCGCCGACCGCTGGGAGCTACTCGTTCTGCGCTTTGATGGTAACGCGCATGAAGGCTGTCTTTAGAATATGTTTGCTATATGTAAATTAGTCACTTAAACGATTGTTAGCCACATTTTGATTAGCTCAACAAATAATATTTGAACGATAATTTATTAAAGATGGCTTCTACCAAATAATCCTTCGATATAATACTTTTTGTTATTCATATTGTTTGTTTCCTAGACTTCAGGTATATGGAACTATAACTTAGTATATCGTACTGGTAGCAATGGAATCTACAACTGAACATGTACGTAAATAAATATTCAAGTCACTTCGTGATAGGGTAGACCGAAAAATGTTTTTTTGACGTTTTGATAATGTTAGGAGCTATAAGTAGTTTCGAGATAACACATGTCATTATCTCCAATTATATGAGATTTAAAATCCGTGCAGAAACCTCGTACCGGCAAACGCAGTATAGGGCGACCCTTCACTAGATTGAGTGAAGACCTGCACATGGCTTTGCGGGAAGTTGATGGATGCAGGTGGCTCGGGACCGTGTTTTGTGACAATCTTTGGGGGAGGCCTATGTTCAACTTTGGACTAAGATTGACTGAAATGATTCTAACGATGAAATAAATGTCAAATATCGGCGGAAGATAAAGTTGGATTGTTTCTATTTCAGAGAGCGGGCTCGGCGTGGCGGAGGTGCGCGCGGAGAGCAGCGCGTGCGGCGGCTGCTGGGCGAACGCGGCTGCCTTCTTGTCGCTGTCGCCGCGCCTGCTGGCCCCCGCGCGCGCCGTCACCACCGTGTGGCTCAACGCCGCAGAGCAGGTGCTGCCGCGCTCCTCCACCATACCCAGCCTCAGCAAGGCAGTCACATTCTCCGTTTGGTTACAGAAGCTGCAGTCGGAATATGCCGGCGTGACGGTACCGGTTCTGCGAATCTACAACGAGGCAGCAACACATATTTCGTAAGAAGTATAGTTTATGAATCTCAGAATCTCAACCCAAAAATAGACAACGCCAATACTGATCTTTATTTGACCAATACTGTACTGTTTTATTTATAATACTAATAAGACAGAGGTAGCATGTAAATGTCGGCATCATCGATGATGGTCACACAATACTAGCGTACAGTAGCAGCGTTTTATGTGGTGATTTACGTAAATTGTGATCCTAACTAAAGACAAGGAGGCGTTCCATTGTAGTACTTAGTATCCGCACCTAAATCTTGTTTATTAGTTGAGAGTACATCATCTCAGTGGCCACTTGTTATAAAGCAACAAGGCTGTGGGCTATGTTGTTTTATTGTATCCATATTGTAAAAAATAAAAAAAAATTGGTTTGCAAATTGGATTACAAAAATAATTAATACTGGTACTTTAGGCATGTGCTGGTGGCGGAAGTTCCCACAGAAGAGCTAGAAAAGCTAGAGCAAGGCGCTCCTACAACTAAAGGGTTTGCACTAGAAGAAGATTGTACGCTCCAAGGCGGCGACAACGGTCCAGCGCCGGAGTACTGGCACGCCACACTACCGGTGACTATAAATTATTATATTAATTGCTTATTATTTTTGCTAAATTTACTTATGTATTTAGCTATAGTATCGTCAGAAACATGTATATTCTCACAAGATGTAAAAACTTCTTTGTATTTTAATTAGCACCTTACACAAAAACACATAGAACCAATTTAAATTTCTGTTTTTCTGTAAATTTATTCTTGTATTCTGCTACGACTTAGACCAGAGTTATTCAGGCTGAAGATTCTTAGCCAAAACAAATTATGGTAAGGATTTCAAGTCATTAAAATAAGATGTTATCAGGTTTTAATTATTTTAATTAAAGGGAAAATGTATTATATGTTTATCTTCATAATATTTTTTTCAATATACTGACAACGTCAACGATCAGTAACGGAGTCACTGTATTGAGATGTCATAACATTAATTATGGAATAATAAGTTTCGTTTAAGCAAGCTTACCTACTTATATACTGTCCGTCATTGGACTCATTTTTAAACGAAAATTACAGTTTTAGAAATCACCTATTGTGAACATCTTCGGTTTTACTCTAATCACAGTTCGTCAATGCGTCGTTTTATACGAGTATGTAAGCTTTCCTAAACCTAATATTATCAGAAATAAGATAATATGAATAAATATAATATACTGTATGTAATTTAAACATAATATAATATATCAGGTGCGCGCGGAGTTGTCGGCGCACGTGCTGGTGGCGGCCATGGGCGCGGCGGGCGGGGCGCGCGGGGAGGCGCGGGCGCTCTGCGCGTGGCCGCTGCGCGCACTCGCGCCGCCGCCGCTGCTGGCCGCCGCGTCGCTTGCCGAGCGAGTGCGTCGCCGCCGCGCGCCGCCGCCCGAAGTCGACGGCCCACCGCCCAGCGAGAGCGAGCTGCGCGCTCTCTGCACCGCACCGCTGGCGACCTGCCGGCTGCGGAGTAGAATACTTGGCCTGGAAATCCATCCGAAGTATACTTCTTATTACTTTTATCACGATAATATTACACATCTTTTGTTTAATTCAAACTTTATAATTAGAGTTAACGACCGTGAAGTCCCCATTGGGGGCCTAGGTGATGAGCAAGTGAGTTTAATGCAATTTCCAATGTTCTATCAGTATAGAAGAACAATCAGGTGACATCAACAGTATAAAAATTAATAAATTTAATATTCAATAATACTGAACGTGTATTGATCCGTTAAACAATATTTTATGAAAATATACTAAACTTAAAAGTCTAGTAAATAACTTAGTTGGCATAATTGATTTTAATTGATGTAGCAAAAACTGATTAGTAAAAAAATAAAAAAAAGCATATAACTTAATACATATGACGGAAGTTAAACATGCATACACATTATAAAAATTTGAGTATTACAAAATATTCATTGCTGTTAATTGTTGCACGAAAACGTAGCACAAAACGTTGCACCTTCAAATGTGACTCTCATCGAGCCCAAAGAAGTTTCACTTCGAAAATATTAAATAATAGTAAGTGGATAATGCCATTAAGTGTAGCAGCAGATACGTGCGTGTCGACAGCGGCGGCTGCGTTTGGGCGACCTCGCGTGCGGGCGCCGTGTGCGTGTCGCTGCCCGCGCTGCGCCCACTGCTGTGCCTGGCGCCCGCGCACTGCGCGCCCACCAGCGACCTGCCCTACGCGGTGCAGCCCGCCGTCTCCGATGACTACGTAGTCACGTGAGCCATTACACCGCTACTGAACCTAAACGATTTGGCCTTTGTTAATCCTCTTGACCTCAACCAAAGTTTTATTTTATCTATCACATAGCTTGACGTTCTTTTTCCTTTAATAATATCGGGGTCATTAGTACCGATAATTAAGAGAGTCTTCATTTTCCTTCGAATAATCATTTGTGAATGAAAACCACTTATGTGGTCTTTTATAATCTGGGTTTTGTTATCGTATTATTGTTGCATAAATGTAAATATTATGTTATATATTTTTATAAGACATCAAATGTTACGATAGGAATACTTTGTTGCAAACCTGAATTTCTTTACTAAGGGCTAACTGATCTTAATCATCCTTATCGGCCTCTTAAAATTTCCTGTTGCATGTAAACCTTCCACCGCGAACAAAGGATTTTCGAAGTGCCTAAAGCTAACGATAAAATACTCAGCACGTAGGCTGTAAGGAAGCCTATTCCATGAAGGTGACTAAAGTCGAGGAATAGATGCTGGAGTATTTTAATCTGTGATTGCTATTCTCCGTATTAATAATTATGATGAATACCAGATCATGCCTGTAAATAAAGAGTTGTGCATAACGAGGGCGGCGTGGTGCGCAGGCCGGCAGGCGACGGGTCGCGGCGCGTGCGCGTGTGGGCGGCGCGCAGCGGGGCGCCCGCCGCCGAGCTGCCGCACGCCGCGCCCGCCGCCGCCGCGCTGCTGCCCGCGCACTCGCCGCAGCTGCTCGTGCTCGCCGGCGACTCGCTCTACGTAATCACACCTTTAAAATAATTGTTACTCCCGTGCAGCTTGTGCTTACATATATACGTATAGCATTTCTTTACCAGCATTAAGCATGATTGTCTTTTGGTCCTCCTACTACCCAAAATAGCGAGTATACTATTTTTTAAATTCCCTTTGTCGGTTGTATTCCATACAATATGTTCGGATATTTTTTCTAGAGTTATCTATTTCACACAGACAGTCTAAATTGCGACATCGCTATAATTATAGTCTTAATAGAAATAGTCTTGAACGATAAAACCTCTAACAACGTGATTTTGGACTAAAACTATTAATACATGAAATATTCGAAATAAATACATTATCAAATTAAATGTTTTTCTTTATGATAACTCGTTGCAGAATCTAATAAATATACAGATGTATTTGATATTTACAGGAATGAATTTATAAGTAAATTTGAATTAGAATAAGACATGTTAAGTTTTTCCACCAATATTCATCGACGTGCAAACAAATGAATATGTGTGGAAAACTTAAGTAACTTAGTTAAATTTACAGGTGTGGACGTGTCCTATTCAAGAAATTGAATCTATAGACGACAGCAATTAAAATATCTAGACTACTGAACACTGGCCGCATTCCCTTCAATATTTTTTTTATCACAAAACAAAAACGTACAACGGAAACTTTGTAACCATCTGTTTGCCCACGGCCATCGAGATAGATCCGTGCGTGACCGCCTCGACGTGTGAAGACAGAGCGGTAGTCCACTCTCGAGGCCGCGACACACACCGGTATGGCGCTACACAGACCTGCGTTACGAGGGCTCGCCCGACTGCTGAGCATTGTAAGTAAACATTATATTAATTTATTTTTTGGCGTTTAATAATGACGGATCTGATTAAGGAACTTTATTATCTCTATAATTTTACATTAACTTACGGGACTTCAATATCTATTAATTTAATATAAATTTGGTTTGGGCCACTCGTACAATTTAAAGTACAAATAAGTATAGAAATGTAGTAATTACGAATGAGTTAAAAATGAAATAAAATTATTTCATTAAGTCATACAATTTGGAACTAATATAGAATTACTATCCTAACTCTATAACACGGATAAGCGTTACTGGACGTGACTCGCCTAATGTTGTAGTTGATTACATTGGATATTATTAGCTTAGAAGAAACTCTTTACATGTCTAAGAAGATTTATAAAATGTTTTGTAAGAAACGTTTTTAATGGTTTATGAAATTTCTTTATTATAATTATTTTTTTGGATGGATGGTATTTATTGATGTAAGGAGCTGCGATTTATTTCGATAAGTCTAAATTTATTTATAACTTCAATACTTGAGTAGTCTTTTCAATTGTACACATTCATTTTGAGTCTCCAATATCTCCAAAATCATCACTTGAGCCAATTTTTTGGTGGATTTTGTAATTTTCAGAACTAGGTTCGTATAAAAGATATTTTTTTGAACATGCACCGGAAATGTCTAAAATTTGGCTGGTATTTTTTTATTAAAATGTCAATAAAAACAAATTGACGTTTAGTTTGACAGTTCTGAAGATGGAGAAATGTTATATAATAAACGTATTAGATATTATTTAGCTGGGGCGGGTCGCTAGTTCATTATACATATATTTTCCGAAATGAGTTTCGGGTGTCAATAATTTTATATCGTTGCTTCCCCTGAGTTTCATTTTGTGTACCTGAATGTGCGGATGTTAATCATATATCTACTTTTATATACTATGTTATGTCGTCACTCTTCTGTCTACTGTAATAGCTCTCAGTGCCCTTCACACCAAAACAGTAATTTTTGCACACTACTGCTTAACGACAGAATAACTGGCCAGGTCCTACCTACTTGTGGTAAAATCAAATTAACAAATAGTAATGAAGCCATTTTAATGCCGATGTAGGTACCACATCGCATACTGAGCCTGTATGTATGAAAAGTTAAGGTAATTAACGGACATTAGCTCGTCTATCTTCATCAGACACTACTACTACTACCACTGGCAAACAGCAGTGGACATATTTAAAACAATTCGCTTATAAAGCTGGATTTCTTAATGTGCAAAATAAACTTAAAAATAAGTTAAATTTCCATTCAGCAACGGAAGGTGTAACGCCCAATGTGACGCCACGTAGACGGCTGAGACCACTTTATAAAACTTTAATCATCACCTAATTTATTGTCCAGCCGCATCTATCGACCTTCCTGCACACTTCGCTACTTGGCGCTTCCATCCTTATCTAAGTTTATGGTATTGTCATTAAAGGAGATGACAAGCGGCGGGTCAAGCGGGTCTGGCACGATGCCGCAGAGCCCGTGTGAGCAGTGCGGGCCGCGCGCGCCGCCCGCCTGCCGCTCGGAGCGGCGCGCGGCGCTGCGCGGCGAGCGCGTCACGTGCCGGCCGCCGCCGCGCGCCGCGCGCCCGCCCTGCGCCCCGCCCGCGCTACCTCGCGCGCTCACCTGCGACCACCTGGATACGCAGGTCTCACATCTTTCAGACGACACAAGATACACCCACCCATGTTTCAGGGCGGATCACACCGCCCAGAGTTACCGACACACAAGTCGACAGTCCGAATGGAGGCCCGCAGCCTCCCTCGGATGGTCATTAGACGACTTAAAATTATTTTGAGATAGTCGAAATCACGCAAGCAGGAGGAGGTGTACGAGTATTATTTATGTATTTATGTTTGGGTCAAACCAAACCTGGCACGCAAAGCCTGGCACCCTGCCCGAGAGCGCAGTTTTTGATGAAGCTGTAAAAGCCAAAAACGCTAACAGCAATTAAATCACCGAAATTATATATATCTTCCAGTATAAAATTGTGTTGCTCTGATATTGTTATGCTGTCAGTTAACATGCGACAGATTTTAGGTTCGGATCCCAGCCGAAGCCAACCGCTTGTATTGTGATTGTCCCCGTGTTCCTGACAATGGTCAAGCTGATCAGCGTTATATTGGGCACGGATACGTTGAGACGAGTGAATGCCTCTTTTAGCGTGTGCACTTGTGGTAGTATAATATCTCCTGCGCAGTAGATAGCTTCCCACAATAACCGGAATTTAGCGCCATGGTCAAAAATCGGCCAGCTTAACATAATTTCAATTATTATTACAACCTTTTATTTGACTTGCTATGTATGTGAAAAAAAAAATACTGCTTCCTCTGTTTCGAGTATTAATCTGTGCACTATTTGTAATAAGACACGCTTTGTCCGATGCACCCTTTTGTAAAGGATAGAGGTTGTAACTAAATTCGTTGAAACGACCGGTGTGCAGCACAGCGCGCGCAATAATTAATCTGCTTTATCTGAGAATCTTACTATCTTCATCGATGAAAATGATTTAAATTTCATATTGAATTATTTTTTATTATAATTTTTGTTTAAATTTAATTCTTTATACAATACATTCTATCATTGATTTTCGGGGCCGATACGACTTAGGGACCTTCCAGAAAAGAGCCTCCTCTTTTCTCAAAGGCCGGAAACGCTGCTGCAATTCCTCTGGCACTGTAGATGTTCATGGGCGGCGGTGATCACTTACCTTGATATGAGCCACATTCTCGTTTGCCCCCTATTCTATAAAAAAATAGGCAATAATTAAGAACTGCGACAGAAGTGACAACTTAAAAGTATGAAATAATAGTGTTTTTATTAATATTCAAAATTGATTGTTGTATCAAAAGTTAAAATTGCATAATTTGTAAATTAAAATAATTAACATTAGTCTGGTTTTCACATCTATCGACTCTCTGCGCAACAATTACACATTTGATTTATATTATTTATACATGTAGCATTTGTTTTACATGAATTTCAATCAACTTAATTTTCACTCATAAGATTTTACCTATCGAATAATCGACCAAAGTGCCTACAGAAGTTTTTACTTTAAAATTGATCTAGTAGTTTAAAAATTAAACAGATAGAGAATATATAATAGCAGCTATTTTATTTGTCTACTTATGAAAAAAAAAATCATATTGATTAATATTTGTCGTAGAATGCCCCGATGTCCTCGTTGATAAAAAAAGATGATAGAACAGACTCTTCGGATGCGACGGGACCTCGATGTGGAGACACCGTAGATCGAGTAGCGCAGCGTATCTTAGCAGCTAAACTCGCGCGGCGACTCGACTATGAACGTGAAGTCGCTCAGCGGATCGCTTCCACAGCGACAATGCCGTCGCCCGCTGACTACCGCCTCGGTACCGACCGCGAGATAGTGCGTGCTACTGATGGTCGCGACTACATTGTGCTACCACCGCGCGTCACTTCTGATGATGACTCCCGCAGTCTGCGCAAAAGTGATATGTCATCGCGTATCGTTGAACTAGATCCGGCTGAAGGTTGCACAATTAACCGTTCTCATCATCTGGACCCTTGCGCGCATCAACCACGCATTTTACTAGAAATCGACCGTAGTGATGTCGTTCAGTTGCCGTCTTCAAAATCCACTGTTCCTTCACCCAAACTTGTTTCTGATTCATCAGGCTGCACATCCATTACTGATCAGCTCTCCCCCCGCATAAAAGATGGCTTAAAACAGAAAAGTGTCGCAGGAGTAGCTGAGAAACCATGCAAGGGAAATGGCACTGGTATGCCTGCTGATTTGTGTTCTACTGCTCTGAAAATAACACCCGAGCTGCCTCGTTATCGGCAGCCGTCTATAGTCGAACGATTGCGACGATGTTCAAGGAGTTGTTGTGATGGAGCACGCAAATTACACACTGTACCTTCTAACTATACCTTGAGAGTACAAAACCAAATCGATAAAAATAATCCAAAGTCGGAAACAGACATTACAGCTAAAGTGAATGTAAATATAGAGAAGTTAAACAAAGTGTTACATGAAAGAA
This sequence comes from Luehdorfia chinensis, assembly GCA_019845155.1. Lineage (NCBI taxonomy): Eukaryota > Metazoa > Arthropoda > Insecta > Lepidoptera > Papilionidae > Luehdorfia > Luehdorfia chinensis. The sequence continues at coordinate 67,591 of JAHVAK010000054.1, read as the reverse complement.
ATGAACTGAAAGAGGCGGGACAAGGACGAATTATAGGGCCAATGCAAATAGAAGAGCCTACAATGAGCGGGCGTCTCGAGCTCCGCGTGCCGGCCGGGACGAGCTCCGTGTGCGTGAGCGTGGCGCTGCACGCCGCCTCGAAGCCGGTGCGCCGCTCCGCGCCCGACACTCACAACCCACGCGATGTGCTCGCTACTTACTCTGATAAAAACGACTCGTGGTTGTCCATAAAGAATATACAAAATAAACTATCAAGTTGTCGGAAAGATTCAACGCCTGAGGGAAAACCAAACTCTCGAAAAGATTTATGTCCATCGCACAATTTACCCATTAACGACACAAAACAAAAACTTGTTGAATCACCTTGCAATCCGAAGCAGAAATCAGAGGAATCGCCTTGTAAATGGAAACGAAATGATCTTGTCCCTCCATGTGAGACAAAAGGAAAACCAAAGTGCTCCTAAAAAAATGTTGTAGTGACACAAAACCGATATCTGATCAGCGGTGTTCATCCGCTGTTGAGTTTCTACCCAAGAAAATCATACACGTTTAATACTATAACGAAACGCTAATAACGCCATTCTTGTGTGTGTTGCTGTTTTGAAGTAAATAACTTTTTTGTAAACAACAACTGTGGTCTTTAATTTTACCCAATATACACAAGGCGAACTTACATAAGGCGAATGGTGGAGGCGCTCTCTTCTCCCCTACTTGCGAGCCACATGCACGTGCACAAAACTTTGAAAGCCGTTCGCTTCTATTGAAACTACGAGAACTATGGCGATAGATGGACGCCTGCATTGCAATCTAAACATTATTTTCGTCTTCTGCCACGTGGCATCTGCGCCGTAGTATACTAAAAAAAAGGGGGTCTGGAGTATATATGTCCCGCCCAATTTCCACTTAACGTATTCCGGTACTCCCCTGGGATTCGGCTTGGATCGAGGGATGTCGGCCAGGAGTGGTTGCCTGCGACGCTGAAGACGCCTTTGATCATATGACGTCATACGGCGGCGTCACGGCCGGCTAGCAGTTCAATTAGCACCGGAAGGTAGTTCTGATGTCCAACCTTGTACTCTGTGTAATGACTTCCCCTAAGTTGAAGTCCGATTCTTGTAATTCCTCTGCATAGATAATACACCGGGAGTGAGGTGGTCGTAGTACAAAATAAAATATAAGCTAAAATAATTAAGTTCAAGGTGTGACAAAATTGTATTTTTGTATGTTTGGTTGTATATAATTAATTAACTCAAAAACTTCTGAACCGATTTTAAAAATTCTTTCACCTATATACAACTACATTATCACCGACTAACAGGAATGGTATTTTATTTAAAAAAACCGAGACCTCTACGAAAATTGCTATGATGTAACTCAAGGTATCAAAAATTTACTGATAAAAGTCATTATTTGGCGTGCGCTTCAAAAACTATTAATGATAAAGTAAATAATGTACTACATTTTAATAGTACTCATAATTACTCACAAAAAAGTCCGCGAGGCTATATGTCTAACTATTATAGTTAAGTCACAAGTTGCGACAGGTATAAAAATGCTAAAAGTAAGAAAAATGCCGCCGTGTGAGCGAACAACCCTACGCTCGCCCCCGATAGGCGCGAATAGACTAAGATCTATTAATTACTTACGCTACAAAAATGTTATTGTAAGGAATTGTGATTGTTTTATTTGTCCAAATAAAGTATTAATTTATCTTTCAAATATCTATCTACCCGTGCGAAGCCGGGGCGGATCGTTAGTATCTAATATTTTGATAATCAAGATTTATTAAGAGTGGGTCATGAAGGAAAGTAAGTTACTTTGCTAAGATCCGCATGCAAAATATAAAAATGGTGTATATTACCTAGTTTTTTGAAGAGCACCGCCCGCCCTCCCTCAGTAGCGTGCACAAGCAAACTAACACCGCCACGAGGAACCGCCACCAGGTACCCTCCACCAACCACTACAATATTACCACTAGATAATATACACCACCGAAGTCGAGAACACGACCAGCTAAAAATGCAGATTGTTACAAATGTCATGGAAAAGAACGTTTTTCAAGAGCATGCAGGATACAGTATATGAAATTGGTACGACTGATAGAAGATAAGGAAGATAAGAAACCAGATGATACAGAAGGTAAAGATTTTTTTCTATGGGCAGTTGGGGGTGATAATAATAATGGAGCATGGACATCAGAGATTTATATTGAAGAATTCAGTACTTTTCGCAGATTCTCATCATGTTCTAACATATCTCTATCATATACCAAGATATCATCAACATGGTATACTACATTTAGACCATTTAGAATCCGAGCAAACTTTGTGATAAAATATTCTGTTGAACAATTTAAGCCAAAAGGTAGCTCTTTCAAATATTATATTTTTCCTAGGTTCGAAGTATTCTGAAAAATTTTGCACAAGATTTTCTAATGTTGTACAGAGCTTTTGAAATTGACAGATAATTTCATTGATTTTCTCCCCCATACAATATAGTAGAACTTTTAAACTTTTCGCTTCTTCGTCTGAGCGTTTTCCAGTGATCGACAAGTACTGCTGGAACCTCCTAAGCCAACTTTTCCACCGAGTTGGTTCGTCGAAGTTAAATTCTGAGGGCGGCGTCACAGTTGAAACTGCCATCGTGCCTTTTTCCATTACTAGAGCGTTATTTACTATTTTAATCTCGCACTTCCGCGTTTAGCAGATTCACCGCTGCCACCATGAATAATAATACGATTGATTAATTTGAATCTTTATTTATCATCACAAAACATAGACAGACATTTGCATAGTTTTCCCAATCATGCCATAGAAAAAGCGACATTAACCTCTACTTTTACAATTACCACAGACAACTCTACAATTATTACATCCATAACTTAAGAAATGTTTGGTTCACTACATAATATGTCATCCTCTATTTCACCCTCTTCCAGTTTTATTTTTGCGACAAGCCTATGACCTTTTTCATGATCTTAACTATCTCTGTAACAAAATTCATCAAAATTGGTTAAGCGGTTGTTCCTCGAAGCTGCTCTAAAGATGACGTAACAGGTAAAATAAAACGCTTTGATACGTATCGTGAACTTATATTTGAAAATATTATTCTTGCCCTTATACATTCACGATAGTCAAATGTTATCGTGAAGCAAAATGCAACTAGCGCCATCTTCATTTCAATTTTCTCAATTGCATTATCTTGTTGACATTAATGACAAATGATTGTTCTCAAACATACCGCCCACCAAGGACATTTATTGAAAATGTCCTTAATAAGCCTGTACCGCCCACCATGACCGAATCATATGGTAATTGAAGGGTTGAACTTAACAATAAATGAACTTAACAATGATTGACAAAACATAAAAAATAAAAAAACTTAACTTATTACAGAAAATAAAACATTTCATAAAACTTAATAAAGAAAAATGGTTAACATGTATTTAATGAACTAATTACTCTACGGGCAATATACACAATTTTGAAGTAGGTCGCTTCAAAACAGACGATTTGGTACGTAATGTGACTACACGGGTTATATTGTCCGCGCCTGGATGCTTTTCGATAACGCGACCAAGTAACCATTGACCTGGAGGAAGATCGTCCTCCTTAACCAACACTATGTCGCCTACTTTAGGTTCAGAAGTTTGACGCGACCACTTGTACCTATGCATTAACATGACCAAATATTCTTTTGACCAGCGGTTCCAAAAAGATTTTAACATTTTTTGTACTAACTGCCACCTTTTCAATGAATTTATATTGCTTGAATCATAGTTATCTATTATATTAACCAGTGGTTCCCCTACCAAAAAGTGACCGGGGGTCAAGGGAAGTGGTTCACTTGGATCGTCACAGTTAATCGTGGTCATCGGCCGAGAATTGAGACATGCCTCAATTTGTGTAAGAAGAGTACTCATCTCTTCAAAAGTAAGAGTCGAGTCACCGATGACCCTTTTGATGTGAAATTTGGTGGATTTTACTCCCGCTTCCCAGAGGCCACCGAAATTAGGCGCCCGAGGGGGTATAAAGTGCCACTCTATCCCGTTTCTTTCCAGATGTTCTGCCATTTCAGGTTGAAGGGAGCTCAGTTCCCGCAGCTCCTTGGCTGCACCGACGAAGGTTGTTCCATTATCCGACCACAGGTGAGCACATTTTCCGCGTCTGGCTGTAAATCGCCGAAAGGCCGCTAAAAATGCTTGGCTAGTCATATCGCTGACGACTTCGAGATGTATCGCTCGTGTAGCCATACATACAAAGATACAAATGTAGCCTTTATAAGATTGGTGCCCGCGTCCTCTGGATGTCCTAATTTTTATGGGTCCAGCGTAGTCTACGCCGCTGTTCAAAAATGGCCTAGCGGGAGTGCATCTAACCGATGGCAAATCACCCATAAATTGACTGTGTGTCGGTGCGCTGTTTTTGACACATGTTACACAATTGTGGATATATTGTTTTACTAAACATATTGCTCTGATAATCCAATACGCAGTCCTTAAATAGTTAAGCGTTAGCTGCTGTCCTCCATGTAGTGTCCTATCGTGGGCGTCTGCCACTATCAATTTGGTTAATGCGGAGTTGTAGGGTAGTAAGATCGGCTGCTTAGTTTGCTCTTCTAATCCTGAATTTCGCAGACGGCCCGTGACTCTAATTATACCCTGGTCGTCCAGGTAAGGGCATAACGGTCGCAATTTGCTTCCTTTCTTTTGTATAGTTCTTCCTTCTTTTAATTCTTTGTACTCTAACGGAAACTCGTCCACCTGTGCTTTTCTTATGCAACACGAATGCTTTTTCGATTTCATCCTTCTTTAAATAATTCTTCTGTCCTTTTTTTATAAATCTTCTACAATATGCGACAATTCTCAAGAGCTTGTGGAGGGATGAAAATCGCTGGAAAAGTGTGTGTTCCGAAACTTTTCCCAAATGGACTTTAACAGACTCCTCTTCCTTTGTATATAAATCCTTTGGTCTGTTATACAAAATAAATTGTTCTCTCAAAAAACTTGGTCCTAAAAACCACAACTCATTTTCAGATAACATGCTAGGTGCGACCCCTCTCGATGCACAGTCTGCCGGGTTATGCCGACTTGAGATATGGTACCACTGTGATGATTCTAGCGCAGTAAGAATATCGGATACCCTATTTCCAACAAACGTCTTCCAGCGGCTAGGGTGACTATTGAGCCAGGCCAAAACGATTGTGGAATCCGTCCAAGCGTGAACTTTAGTTTTCGAAATATTTAACACCTCTGACGTTTCCACTAACAGACGTGTTAACAAGACTGCACCACATAGTTCCAGTCTGGGAATACTCACTTGCTTAACGGGTGCTACTCTCGTTTTTGCTACCACAAGCGACGTTCTGACCCTTTTTGTACTGTCCACAATGCGGATGTAGACTACCGCTGCATATGCAAGTTTAGATGCGTCACAGAAGCCATGCAATTCCACTTCGACGTCACCTTCCTTCATGCCGAGCCATCGTGGTATTTGCACCTTTGAAAGTTCAGCCAACTCCATACGATAAGTATCCCATTCCTTTTTTAACTCTTCTGGTATTCGTTCATCCCAGCTTACACCTGACAGCCACAGCTTTTGAATAAATATTTTTGCTATGATCACACTAGGGGCTACCCATCCTAAAGGATCAAACAATCTAGCGATTTCTGATATAACCATTCTTTTTGTTTCAGATCCGGTCGTCGGAGCGAGGTGCACTGCGTACTTGAACTCATCTTCGCTACGACTCCAGGTAAGTCCTAAAATCTTAATTGTATTATCTAACTTAATTTCTACATCATCTCGTTCCTTATGTGAGGATTGCCCATTTGCTTTATTGACCTTTGATTCAGTTTCCTTGGCTCTAATGTCCTTATCTTTATAAAGTTTTATTTGATTAATTAGATTCTTGTCATTGTTCAGAATAACATAAGCTTCAATAAAATACAATTAATACAAATCAAATTATATTACATAATTCAAATAAATTAAAATACAACAGACAAACATTCAAGCATACATCAAGTTTTTATTAGTTACGGCCGATGCATCGGAGTGGGGAGAAAGCAGCGGACGGCTTCTAGTACGTTCGACACTCACTCAACAGTACAGCAAGCCTACAAGTCAGACATAATACATTCAGAAGGCAAGGAGAAAGCAAGCATTTAGAAACACATCTATCCATATATAACATGGTCCTTCGAGCCGGATATCAAGAAAACCGCTAACGAAAAAACAAATTTATTATAGAAGTACATCAACCCAAGCATTGAAATACAAGATTAGTAAGAACAATAATCAGCCTATGATATAATCAGAATAACCAAAATCGAAACCCTTGGACACAGGGTTGCTCGGAGTAAGTTCGTTCCAATTATTATTTCTTTAGTTTTTTTTTTTTTTTTAGTTAAAATAACTTCAAAGCAGTTTATATAATTTTCATTTCATATTCTCATACTGTTCCAATCAATTTCAATTATAATTTCACCTAATAATCACCGATAACGTAATCCAAATCAAAGTTATAAAACTTCGATATTGTTTACGACATAAAACTGTGCAACAGGTGTCGCATCGCGTTGTCCTACCGCCTACCAACGAGATATTTTGTTCTCGCGTCGAGCCGAGCGTATTGAAATGAAGTTTTTTCTATAGGGAGTTTAAACGTATTTGCATAAACAACTTTATTAAATTTAGAACTTAATTGAATTGTTGAAATAACTCGTTAACTGAAGACTTTCACTGCAATAATTTATTTATAGGACAGGCAGAGTCCTAAAACCATATGATAAATATTTTAGTTAGCAGTAGTTGGCGATTTACTACCGTGAGTTTAATTGGATTTCATTCGTTTTAATCAAATTGTTTGTTCGACTTTCTCCCAATTCCCGTAACCGACAACATGTCGGACAGTCAGATAAAAGAACTTATTAAAAAACGTGGCTCACTAACCACTAAAACGTCCGGCTACTAGAGTGGTTTATAAATAAAAACAGTCAAACGTCCAGGCCACTAGAGTGGCTTCGCCAACTCGCTCGGCTATTTTCGTATTTTAAGTATTACAACTTTCGTAATGATACACGATGTTGCTACTAGAATACTACCTAATACTACTAATTACCTTTGTTTGTGTGGATAAAACATTCTACTGCTACGTAATAAAATAATTAAGAAAAAAATGTTAAAGTCAGTGAAAGTGAGTGAGAGTGAATTTTAAGTGATTGTGCCGTTAAAACTGTGAGTATTGTTTTATTAATAACTAATTGTAACATGTTTTATATCAAAATGATCGGCAAGAGTATTATCTAATTATGTTTACAAATATCAAACGTGGAATGTGTTTTATTACGATAAAATGAACATGCAAACACATAGCCATTTTTTTTTTTATGAGGTTATAAATCTGACCTTATATATACTTTGATTTAAGCAAATAAGAGTTAAAGTAAGTTAATTTAAGTACATTAGTGTTTCAAGAAAATAAAACAATCGCAATACAATGAAAACAAAAGACATAAACATCTGTCGAGCGTTTGTTTACATTACGGTAGCCGTTCCGCTCGACCGGTTTTAACCTTGAGAGGCTTCAAGTGGGTGTATTGTTTACGTTTTTGTGCTATAAATAAACTTCGGTAGTATTAACGTACTGGTATCATAAAGAAGGTTATATAATCTAGTTTTAGAATGAATAATATGATTTTGATATGCAGAAACAAAATGTTTCTTAAAATTAGGAAGAAAAAATATGTTACTCAGATTTCAACTGTAATTGTGATTTCTATATTTTTTTTATATACTTTACATTATTTACTGTTGTTTAGTGTTTACGTTTATTAATTCTATATCTAATTAGCTTTACCCACAATTTTTTTCAAGTTGTTTGCGATAGTAACGAGGGAGATAATCGTTTTTTAATTAAGAAGGGTAGGGTGTTTTTTTTTTTTTTTTCGAAAAAAAGAAGGTGGGCGGATAAGACAACTTTAGTTGTCAAACCACTCTAGTAGCCGGGACGTTTGAGTGGCTAAAGGGTAGATTAACAATTTTTATTAATTATGTAAATGGGTTAACCGATGTTTTATCTTCGACTCAGCATACAGAATTGCAACTTCGTATATCGAAATTAGAAGACACACTATTACCACAGTACGATGAAATTCAAACTAACATTGAATGTTTAGTCGATGAAAGTGAAGTCGATCATCAATATAAAGAAAGAAATGAATTTGAAAATCAGTATTATAGTACCTTAGCGAAGGCTAAGGAACTGTATGATACTAATAACGTTCCGCAGTCAGACGATGATGATGAATCCTTGCGATCTTGTGTTTCAGATAATAATAAATCAAAACGCGATCCAAAGGTGAAGCAAGCAAAGCTGAGGAGTCGGTGTGGTGTAAGGCTGCCTACTATTCATGTACCGACGTTCAGCGGCCGATACGAGGACTGGCTTGAGTTTCACGACACCTTTGTATCTCTAATACATGAGAATCGGTCCGTGAGTGACATTCAGAAATTTCATTATTTGAGAGCTTCTTTGGAGGGTAGTGCTGCTCAGGTAATTCGATCCATTGAGTTTTCATCCAAAAATTACATAGTTTCTTGGGACTTGTTGTGCGACCGATTTGATAACAAAAGTCTATTAATGCAAACACACGTACAATCTCTATTTAACTTTGCTCAAATTAAACGTGAATCATCGCAATCAATTCGGAGCCTCATCGACACATTCACAAAGAATTTAAGATCGCTAGAAATGCTTGGTGAACCTACCAACTCATGGGACACACTTATTATTTATTTAATGACTTCTAAACTTGATACGAAAACATCTAGGGAATGGGAGGAACGAAAGGGAACATTGAACAAAATTACGCTGACAGAATTCTCTTCATTTTTAAATTCTAAGGCTAATTTACTTGATACATTAAATATGAACACATTAACGTACAAAACAGAAAGAAACACAAATCAGTTCAAACAAAATACTACACACATACGGGGGCTAGCTGCAGTTAAAACCACAAGTCAATCTGTAAGCTGTCCAATATGCAATAATAATCATCGTATATACAGTTGTGAAACATTTTTAAGGCAGTCTGTAGATGAGAGAGCAGAGTCTGTTCGTAAGCTAAGGTTGTGTATCAATTGTTTACGACCAGGTCATCAAGCTCGCATTTGCAGATTAGGCACATGCAGCAAATGTTCATACAAACACAATTCACTTCTACATAAAAACACACACACAACCTCACACGAGAATTTAAAACCAGATGAAAGCAACGTTACATCGCTCTCAGTCGAAACGACAGAACGTGTACTACTCTCAACTGCAATTCTATTCATACGTGATAGAGACAATCAGCGTCATGAAGTCAGGGCTGTTCTCGACTCGGGAAGCCAAGCATCCTTCATGACAGATGCATTATTAAACAAATTGAAACTAAAACATACTCATGCAAATACGTCAATAGTAGGCATAAACAGTTCAGTAACACAGGTTGTAAAACGTTGTAATACATTCATAGAATCAAGAATTAATTCATTTAAAGCACAAATTTCATTTTTAATCCTACCTAATATAGCGAATTTAAGCACAAATATTACAAACATACAGAAACTTAATATACCTAAACATTTAATTCTAGCAGATCCCGGATACTATAACCCAATTAATATCGATTTGTTACTTGGTGCAGACATTTTCTGGGAACTAATAGATCAATGCCAAATTCGTCTTGGTCCACAAAGACCTATTTTGCAACTAACGAAATTAGGATTTGTAATATCGGGACCGACAAATATGCTAAGTTGTTCACCCATTCAAACAGACCAAGTCACATGCAATTTCATACAAAACCATTACACAGATATACAAGAGCAATTGTCAAAGTTTTGGACTCTTGAAGAAACTCAAGTTGATCCAACAAGCTTATACTCACTAGAGGAGAAACAATGTGAGGATAATTTTAAAAATAACTTTAAACGCATGTTAGACGGTAGATTTTCAGTCGCAAATCCCACTCAAACTCCCAGAATCTAGTCTCGGTGATTCATATGACAGAGCAAAACAGTGTTTTTTATCTCTCGAGCGAAGGTTAGAGCGACAGCCTAAGTTAAGACAAATGTATACGGAATTCATGACAGAATACATAGATTTGAACCACATGTCACACTGTACAGATAAAGATCCCTCAAACAAAAAACATTCATATTTTCTGCCTCACCATGGCGTACTACGAGAAAATAGTACTACTACCAAGTTAAGAGTTGTATTTAACGCTAGCGCACCGACTAGTACAGGCCTCTCATTCAACGATCTACAGCTAGTAGGACCTGCAATTCAAAGCGATTTATTTTCTATTTTGATTAGGTTCCGCCATTACGCATACGTCATGACAGGTGACATTGAGAAAATGTATAGACAAGTTTTAGTTCATGAAAATCAAAGACATTTACAAAGAATTATATGGAGAAATGACCCAACTAAAGAATTAAAGATTTTCCAGCTCAATACAGTTACATACGGGACAGCATCAGCTCCCTTTCTAGCCATCCGAAGTTTGAAGCAACTTGCTATCGAGACCAATGACAATTCAATAGGGCAGATAATTAGCGAGGACTTTTACGTCGACGATCTAGTCACGGGTAGTCAATCAATAAGCGAACTAATTAGGATTCGTGCCGGCATTCGAAAGGTCCTCTCATCCGGTGGCTTTAATCTCCGTAAAATTAAATCTAATGTAGAAAAATTCGAACAAAATGAGACAAATACTTGCGTTACACTAAATTTAGGTCAACAAAACTCAACTAACACTTTAGGTCTTGGATGGTTATTACCAAGAGATGAATTGTATTTCTCTCAAAAACTTACAGTAGCCACAGAACCTGTTAAAAATACTAAGCGGTCTGTTTTGTCCACCATTGGACAAATATTTGATCCGCTCGGGTTATTAAGTGTTTTTATTATTCGGGCAAAAATTATGTTACAAAAACTTTGGCTTTTAAAAATTTCATGGGATGAACCCCTACCACATGACTTGTCACAAGCATGGCACAACTTCGTGTCAGACTTTTCACATTTAAGCAGTTTACGCATACCTCGTAGTGTGACATGTAGTGAATACAGCGTAATTGAACTGCATACATTTTGCGACTCTTCACAAGACGCTTATGGCGCGTGTATATATGTTAGAGTCAAATTCGAAAACAATCAAGTGCAAACACGTTTACTATGTGCAAAAAGTAAAGTCGCTCCGTTAAAGCCTACGACTATTCCGCGCTTAGAGCTTTGCGGCGCCTTGGTTGGTGCACGTTTAACACACAAGGTAGTGACAGCTTTTAGATTATCGGTTAAAAGGTGTATTTTGTGGACGGATTCCACCATTGTCTTGGCATGGGTGAAAACCACCCCTAACAAACTTAAACAATTTGTAAAAAATCGTGTTGCCGAAATTCAGGAATTAACACAAAATTTTGAATGGCGTCATGTACCAACACAACAAAATCCAGCAGACCTCATAACAAGAGTTGTGGATATTTCTGTCAATCAAAGTTTAGATTTATGGTGGAATGGACCGACGTACTTAAATGAGTCGGAAAATAATTGGCCTTATTCTAACTTTAATCACCATTCAGAAATCTTACCAGAAGTAATTTGTAATGTCTCAATTTCCAATATTAATAATTTCATAAATTGTCAACGTTTTTCTAAATTGCTAAAACTTAAAAGATCGACCGCATATATATTAAGATTTATACATAATTGTAGAATTCGTGAACGTAAAAGCAAAATGTCAGGCCCTATTAGCTTACTAGAATTACACAGAGCATTCAATTTACTGCTTAAACAATCACAAATGGAATCATTTTCGGAATATAAAACATTACAAACCAATCAAAAATTATCCGGTAAAGGTTCATTGCTTCACCTATCACCTTTTTTAGATGACGACGGTTTAATTAGGGTAGGTGGACGACTAGCCAATTCTCAGTACGATTTCGATAAGAAACATCCAATACTTATTCCAAGTAAACATCCTATTGCGAAGCTTATATTCAGTGAAGAACACATTCGTTTACTTCACGCAGGACCACAACTACTATTGTCCTCTATTAGGCAACGATTTTGGCCACTAGGTGGACGAAACATAGCTAGGAAGGTCGTACACAAGTGCAACAGATGTGTAAGGATGCGAGCTCAAACAGTAAAACCCATTATGGGGCAATTGCCAAAGCAGCGCGTTAACCCTGGTTATCCATTTCAGACTACAGGTGTCGATTATGCTGGACCTCTATTAGCCGCTGACAGACGGGGACGGGGTTGTAAACTAACCAAAGTGTACGTCGCAGTCTTTGTTTGCTTCACGGTTAAAGCTATACATTTGGAATTGGTTTCAGAACTGACCAAAGATGCTTACATCGCTGCCTTGCGTAGATTCATAGCTCGTAGATCTATACCGTCCGTAATTTTTTCTGATAATGGAAGTCAGTTTGTTGGAGCAAAAAATGAAATTAGTCAATTCCTTACTGAAAATTCATTCGCGATATCAGAATCTATGGCTAATGAAAGCATAGATTTTCGGTTCATTCCGGCTTACGCTCCTCATTTTGGGGGATTATGGGAGGCGGGAGTGAAGTCATTCAAGCATCATTTAGTTCGTATATTAGGAAATTCACACCTCTCGTTCGAGGAATTATATACGACGTTAGTTCAAATAGAATCAATTTTAAATTCACGTCCTCTTACGCCAATTTCACCAGATCCTAACGATCTTACTCCTCTAACTCCTGGCCACTTCTTGGTCGGACGTCCTCTGACAGCTTTGCCTAGTCCAAGGTTAGTAGATGAGAATCCGAACAGGCTGCAACGCTGGAATCGAGTGGAACAGCTACTCCAACATTTTTGGGTCCGATGGCAAAAGGAATACGTGTCTGAACTACAACAAAAAACCAAATGGCGCTCTACGAAAGGACACCTGGAGAACGGGACTATGGTTATAGTGAAGGATGACGCTTTACCGCCAATGAAGTGGTATCTTGGGCGAATCCAGAAAGTTTATATCCAGGCAATGATGGCGAAATTCGAGTTGCCGATATTTTAACAAGCAAAGGTGTAATACGACGAGCATTCAACAAAATATGTCCACTTCCCGTTGAAGACTCGAAACAATCCAGTTGAAAGCTAGGCTTTCAACGCCTGGGGGCATGTTCAGAATAACATAAGCTTCAATAAAATACAATTAATACAAATCAAATGATATCACATAATTCAAATAAATTAAAATACAACAGACAAACATTCAAGCATACATCAAGTTTTTATTAGTTACGGCCGATGCATCGGAGTGGGGAGAAAGCAGCGGACGGCTTCTAGTACGTTCGACACTCACTCAACAGTACAGCAAGCCTACAAGTCAGACATAATACATTCAGAAGGCAAGGAGAAAGCAAGCATTTAGAAACACATCTATCCATATATAACTATATCCATATATACTATACCATATATAACTATCCATATATCCTATTCCATTTCTGCAATTCGAATCCTCCATGACCTAATAATTCTAGAATTTGCTTAAATATTTCAAATCCTTCTTCAACAGTACTACAGCCTGTCATAAGGTCATCCATATAGAAGCAATTCAATACTCGCTCTGCTGCGACTGGATATTGATGTCCATCGTCATAGGCGATTTGATGCAATGTTTTTACTGCCAAATACGGAGCAGCTGCTGTTCCGAAAGTGACAGTCAGAAGCTCATAATCCTTTACATCTTCATTAGGATCTTCTCTCCATACGATGCGTTGATACAAATTAGCGTCTGCTTCGTCTACTAACACTTGGCGATACATTTTTACGATATCCGCCACCAAGGCTATCGGATGAATTCTCCAGCATAGAACAATATGCCGAAGATCTGCTTGTAAAGTCGGTCCTACCATAAGCGTATCATTCAACGATACTCCATGTTTGTTGGGCATAGAAGCATTGAACACAACTCTTATTTTTGTAGTGGTCTTATCGTTTCGCATTACTGCGTGATGCGGAAGGTAAACCGCTTCATTTATCTTATGTTCACTGTTTTTTAGCTGTCTCATATGTCCTAAATGTAAGTATTCCTTCAAAACTTTACTGTATCCCTCCTGTAAATCTGCATCTTTACCCAACCGTTTTTCTAACGATAGAAGTCTTTTTACAGCTATTGTCCTGGAATCACCACCTTTGCAGAGAGGCACTTCATCCCGAAATGGTAAGTGCACTATGTACCGTCCTTCCTTTGTTCTTCTAGTGGTAGCTTCATAAATCTTTTCACATTTATGCTCTTCTTCACTAAGCATCTTTTTTGTACTATAGTGAGTGTTTTCTTCTATTTCCCAAAACTTTTTTAGTATTTGATGTTCATTAACCTGTGCATGCATAACTCGAAGTCTAAATGTGGATTCATTCGATATTTCATGTACCTTGTTTATTACTCCTGAAAGAATCCATCCGAGAGAAATGCATTGTGCTATAAGTGAACCATTCGGACATCTTTTTATACCCTCCTTCATTATGGTGCCATAAGCATCCGCACCCAATAACATATCAATTTTGTTGGGAACGTTGTACTGCGGGTCCGCTAATTGCAATTGGTTTATATCTAACCAATCAATAGAATCTATCTTATCCTCCGGAAGATAGGCGGTTATCTTGCTCAAAACATAAGCTTCGATTTCTATTTTAAAATTTGGATCTACTCGTGATTGCACTTGAACTCGAACCTTATGTTTAGCTCGCATAACCTTACCATTAGATAATCCAGATATAACCCCGTTCGCAGGAATTTTTTTCAACCGGAGAAATTGAACTATTGCTTCTGTAATGAAGCATGTTTGCGAGCCTTGATCTATCAAAGCTCGTACTAAGCGCGATTCCCCATTTATTGCTTTGGCTTTTATTAACGCAGTGGCTAATAAAACCTGCCTGGGCTTAGATGTATGACCAGTCGAGAGGCAAGCTACTACAGGAACTTCGGTCCCCGAAGTATTAGTGCCACCGGTCGATTGGTTTGAGGTAGTAGTGGAGTCCATGTATTCCTGCTCGCTACGTGGATGTAAGAGTGAATGATGCCGTTTTTGACATATCCTACAAGAAGTCGGTTTTTTACAATCGTAAGAAATATGGTTTCCGCCTAAACAATTAAAACATATGTTCTTTGTTAACACGAATTCACGTCGGCGGCTAATATCTAGGTTAGTAAATTTTTTGCAGCAACACAATTTATGGCTTTGTGAACAGTATTCGCACTTGAGTCCAGAAGATTTGGTCGCTAACAAAACCTTAGTATTTTGAACGTGTGTATTATAATTGAGTGGTTTACGAGGTTCAATACATTCTAATGCTCTGAAACGGGTTTCAATAAAAGTTTTGAACTGATCAATCGTAGGCAAAGAATCATCGCTCGATATATGCAACTCCCATTGCTTACGCGTTTCCGAATCTAATTTATAAGTAACGATATGAATGACTATAATATCCCATGTACTCACATTAATGTCCAAATTTTTTAAAGCGTTTAAACAATCCATTGTTGTGTCTAATATTTCTTTTAAAGCTAACGCTGATTCAGAACTCATCCGTTTTTGGCTAAATAGTCGTTTCAAAATACAATTTGATAAATACTTTTTGTTATTAAACCTCCTCTCTAATAAACCCCAACATTCATTGTAATTCGCTTCAGTAACGGGAGTGTGTCGAATTAGTTGAGCAGCCTCACCAGTGAGATGACCCTTCAAATAATGAAGCCGTTGTACATTGTCAAGGGATTCATTTTTATGAACAAGCGATATAAATAAATCACGGAATGTCGTCCATTCCACGTATTTACCCGAAAATGTTGGTATTGAAATTCGGGGTAATTTCACTGCGGACTGCCTATCAAACAATGATGATGGTGCACTATGTTGTTGTTTCTCCAAAGGGAGAGTTAATTTATTTTTTACAGTTTTTATATGAGACTTGTATACAATGTAGGTGTCCTCCGTTTTACCATAAATGTCTAATCGCGCATATTCTGATGATTGTACATCTTCAGGTTTAGCATTTTCGTGCAACCTTTTATGATTATCCATAAATGATTGCCAGTTGCTTTCTAAGATTTCTAATCTCGTCTCCAAATATTCAAGTGTTAAGCGTTCTTTAGGACTTTTTTTATAATTATTAAATGCCTTCTCAATAACATTTTGTGTCTCCTTTTAAAGATTAATAATTTTATCCATTTTAAATAAAATAAAATGGCAATCTCAATACAAAAACTAATAACTAGTAATATCCAGTAGAATGTGAAAATTTTACAAGTGTTTGAACTATAATTATATAAGACTAAAAATGGGCATAGGTTCCCCGTCAGTCACTAATTTCGCAAATTATTCTAAGTCCCTAAACTAAACAAAGATGAACAAATTCTTATAATTAATATAATATCATCAAATCTTAAAATTTACAAGTCTGTTGTTCATGAGTATAAGTTATTTTCGTGATGTAAATAAAGTCCAACTTGGCTTGATAAATTAATGAAAGTACTTACAGTTTTTGTCCTTGCACTTACACTGTGACACTTGATTTGACGAACAAACCATTTATCACTACACAACACTGGCGGCGCCACCTATTGGCCGCTTTTTACAACAGCAGATGTTCTCCTCTGCTAATTCAATAATCTTGATGTAGATGACAGTTGTTCTCCGTTCGATCGGGTGATTTTGAAGTTGTTCTATTCCTACCGATATGGCGATGTGTGACCTCTGACTTGTAGTAGCAATTTGCAATGCTATACAAGTGAACTATTCAACTAATTAGTCAGGGGATGTTTTTAAAAAGCACCCTGCCGACTATATTACTCAAAAATGGTATGTAGAATGAATATCCGGCTCGTATGGAACCATGTTCCTCGAAGCTGCTCTAAAGATGACGTAACAGGTAAAATAAAACGCTTTGATACGTATCGTGAACTTATATTTGAAAATATTATTCTTGCCCTTATACATTCACGATAGTCAAATGTTATCGTGAAGCAAAATGCAACTAGCGCCATCTTCATTTCAATTTTCTCAATTGCATTATCTTGTTGACATTAATGACAAATGATTGTTCTCAAACAGCGGTTTAGGCGTGAAAACGCAACAAACAATCGGACAGATAGACAGAGTTATTTATGCATTTATAATATTAGTTCGATAGTTTGGATTTGGATAGAAATGTTCACACTTTTTGTTAAAATGCTTTTGCTATGCTTTTGTTTACATTTATTGCCAGTGCGACCCACTCTTAGTTAATAGAATCAGGCGTTACTTTGCGGAAATCCATTATAATGAAGGAAAGTAAGTTACTTTGCTAAGATCCGCATGTAAAATATAAAAATACGACAGACGACACGACACGGCCGCCGAGCTCGGCGGCCGTGTCGTAGAGTCTATGACACTTGATAATGCCTCGTTTTGGGGCGAAACACGTGTCGTGTTCTCGACTTCAGTGGTGTATATTATCTAGTGGTAGTATTGTAGTGGTTGGTGGAGGGTACCTGGTGGCGGTTCCTCGTGGCGGTGTTAGTTTGCTTGTGCACGCTACTGAGGGACGGCGGGCTGTGCTCTTCAAAAAACTAGGTAATATTCACCATTTTTATATTTTGCATGCGGATCTTAGCAAAGTAACTTACTTTCCTTCATGACCCACTCTTAATAAATCTTGATTATCAAAATATTAGATACTAGCGATCCGCCCCGGCTTCGCACGGGTAGATAGATATTTGAAAGATAAATTAATACTTTATTTGGACAAATAAAACAATCACAATTCCTTACACTAACATTTTTGTAGCGTAAGTAATTAATAGATCTTAGTCTATTCGCGCCTATCGGGGGCGAGCGTGGGTGACGACAGAGTGGGTGAAGAGTACGACAAAGGGGGTGTGTGCAGGGCTCAATAGTTGGTCCAACATTCTGGAATCTGTTGCTGAATCCACTGTTTGATGAACTGGAATGAAGAGGGGATTATTGTCAGGCCTTCGCTGATGATGTGGTCCTGATTTTCTCGGGGAACACTGCATTGGAGGTACAGACGCGGGCAAATGCAGCCCTTTCACATGTTCAGAGGTGGGGAGTCAAAAATAAGCTGAAGTTCGCACCGCAACAAAATCAATGGTTATAACGAACAAGCTAAAATATGACTCTCCACATCTGAGCATGGGCGGGGAAAATATTGAGTTATCCCGGGAAATAAAAATACTCGGCCTCACACTGGACGACAAGCTAACATTTAACACTCATGTGAAAAATGTGTGCCGAAAGGCACAAAGCTTGTACGGACAGTTGTCGAGAGAGCCGCAAAGGTTCACTGGGGATTGAACCCCGAGGTAGTCAGGACCATATACAAAGCGGTAATGGAGTCGATGATTATGTACGCAGCGAGCGCGTGGTCACCCTCCACAAATAAGATATCAATCAAAACGCAATTAGACGCGGTGCAGAGGGGTTTTGTCCAGAAAATTATAAAGTACAGAACGGTCTCTCTGCACTCGGCTCTGCTGCTTGCTGGGCTGCTTCCTTTAGACATTAGAGTCCGAGAAGCCGCCTTGCTCTATGAGGTGAAGAAAGGTTTGTCCAAGAGGGTGGTGGGAGATCGGGAGATCGACAATAAAGTACCTTACATAGAGACGCCACATCCAGCAAGGCAGAGTGGACTTGGATTCGTATGCTTGGAGGACGGTGCACAAGTGCACCAAAACATTGAAAAAGCCATAAATATATTTACTGATGGCAGTAAAATTGAGGGAAAAGTCGGCGCGGCGCTATCAATATGGAAAGACGCTGCGGAGACAAGTACCAAGAAATTAAAATTGGGACACTTCTGCACCGTGTTCCAGGCGGAGCTACTCGCCATCTTAGAAGCCACAAAATGCATGGTACAGAGCCCAAGATCTGGCTGCAAAATTTATAGCGACTCCAGATCCGCTCTGCAAACAATTATACAGATCGATACTTCACATCCTTTAGCAGTGGAAATTAGGAACAATTTTAATAGAATTGAAGATGGTGGAGGTAAAGTAGAACTTTTAAATAAAACTACTTTTTTACGGATTTTATCGCGTTTAATTTTGAACTATTTTTACCCGACGTTTCGGACGCTTTACAGCACCCATGGTCACGGGGGGACTGAGGTGACAGTTGTCCCGATGTAATAGTTCATAGTCCAGAACATTGTCGCAGACTGCAGACTGCATGTTCTGGATCATCCCAACCATTACATCAGATTTGATAGACCACAAATCCTTGCAAAAGAACACCGATTCCTACCAAGGATGATTCGCGAGGCTATTGAAATTAAAAAACATCCTAATTTAAATAGGGAAGATGGTTGGGTATTACCACCGGCTTGGGATCCTATTATCAATAAAATTAAATCGAAAACCAAGCATACCACTGCAAGGCTTCAAGACACAGTAAGCTCTTTCTGCGTAGATCGGACTACAAATAATAATTAAAAGCTGAAGGTACTCCGGGTTAACTATGACATCGGGACAACTGTCACCTCAGTCCCCCCGTAACCATGGGTGCTGTAAAGCGTCCGAAACGTCGGGTAAAAATAGTTCAAAATTAAACGCGATAAAATCCGTAAAAAAGTAGTTTTATTTAAATGTGTAATATTCGCGTAAATAAAAGAAAACATTATATTTT
Organism: Luehdorfia chinensis; assembly: GCA_019845155.1. NCBI lineage: Eukaryota > Metazoa > Arthropoda > Insecta > Lepidoptera > Papilionidae > Luehdorfia > Luehdorfia chinensis. The sequence goes on along the minus strand of JAHVAK010000054.1, from coordinate 47,876 downwards.
CTTCTACTTACATTACATTTTTCCTTCTTCTATGGGAATAGTATTATATATATACATATATGCTACGATTCTTCCCTTCATTACATTTCTATTTATTCTTATTTACTACCTTACTTGCTATGTTTTTACAATATATTAAAAATCTATTTCTGATTTCCTTATTTCTAACTATTTCATGTATGTTATTCTTACTTATTTCTGTTTTTAGCTCAATCTCTATATCGTATCTTAGCCTACTATATATAGGACACTCTGTAATAAGATGGACTATACTTTCATTTTTTCTAGGATCACAGAGACACGACGGACTCTCCTTGCACTTAAACCGATGCAGATAATCAGAGAATCCGCCGTGCCCTGTCATAATTTGAATCACCATTGGGTCCAAGTCTAATTTCCTCACAACGGAGTATGCTTCGATGGCGTCCGGGAAGAAAACTTTAGTCGTGGATGCTGACTCTCCTTCCTTGTATCGCATGTTCCATTCGTCGAGCGACTCCTTTCGGATTTGTCGCTTGACGAATGAAACTGGGCACTTATCGAAGTCTGGCCTTCTTTTAGTTCTTAGAGCTGCCTGTTTTGCCAACTCGTCCGCTCTCTCGTTTCCCTCCATCCCAGCGTGGGCTTTTATCCAATAGAGGGTAACAGATTTCCCTTAGTTTTTTATTAATTTCAAGTTGTCTATTGCCTTTACCGCTAGTGGATGGAGAGAATCGCCTTGGATAACTGTCTGGAGAGCGGACCTGGAGTCACAGTATATATTGCAGCCTTGTGCAGAATCGTAGAGCGCATATTTGGTGGCTTCAAGTAGGGCCAACAATTCCGCCTGGTAAACAGTGCAAAAGTGTTCCAACTTTAGTTTACGGTAGCTCGTTTCGGCGGCATTTCTCCAAACAGAGAGTGCCGCTCCAACTTTTCCCTCTATCTTGCTACCGTCGGTAAAGATTCTTAGTTCCGTGCTGTTTTGTTGTTCCATTTGTGCACTGTCCACCAGGTATTTAAATTGCAACCCCACCTGATCCACCGGGTGCGGCGTCTCCTCATACGCTACCTTTCTCTCCAAATCTCGATCTCCCACTACCCGCCGAGAAAAACCTTTCTTTATTTCATAAAGCAAGGCTGCTTCCCGGACCCTGAGATCCAACGGAAGCAGCCCGGCGAGCAGTAGGGCCGAGTTTAGAGATACGGTTTTGTATGCTTTTAAAATTTTCTGCACAAAGCCGCGTTGCACCGCATCGAGCTGTTTTTTAACCTTAATTTTACTTGCTGCCGGCGCCCATACGCTCGCTGCATACATTACTGTAGGCTCAACAACCACTGTGTATATGGTCCTAATTATCTCAGGGTTCAATCCCCAATGTATCTTTGCGGCTCTCGACAGTTGACCGTACAGGTTTTGTGCCTTCTGGCACACATTCTTTACATGCGTATTGAATGTTAACCTGTCGTCAACTGTGAGGCCGAGTATCTTAATCTCACGGGACCATCCAATGCCCTCCCCGCCCATGCTCAGAATTGGTAAGTCATATTTTAACTTATTTGTCATGACCATCGCCATGGTCTTTTGCGGGGCAAATGTAAGTTTGTTCTTGACTCCCCAATTCCAAACATGAGCAAGAGCAGCATTGGCCCTGTTCTGTATGTTTAATGCCGTGTCCCCTGAGAAAATTAGGACCACATCATCCGCAAATGCTTGGACGTGCTCCCCTTTTTCGTGCAGCTCCTTCAATAGTGGATCCAGCAGCAGATTCCAAAAAGTTGGACCCCCTATCGAGCCCTGCACACACCCCTTCGTGGTCTTTTTGGTACATTCCGCACCAGCATACCTGACGCGCACTGTCCTATCCTCAAAATAGTTATCTACCAGGCGCCTCAGGTTTGCTGGGCATTTGGTCTCTGCCAGTCTACACCTTATTGCCAGCCACCATGCGTTGTCGAATGCTCCTTCTATGTCTAATGATATAATCACTAGGAGTTTTTTGTTTCTTATCTCCTTTTTTATGACCTGTATCATATCATAGAGGGAGTCCTCGGTGCTGCGTTGCGGCATGAAGCCATATTGCTTCATGCTGATGCCCGGCACTATATACCACTTAATTCTGCGGATCATCATTTTTTCATAGATCTTGCCTAATACTGGCAGTAACCCAATCGGCCTGTAAGACTTGGGGTGTGTGTAGGTATCCTTTCCTGGCTTCCGTAAAAATACCACCACTGCTTCCTTCCACCTGGAAGGAAAGTAGGCATGACTTAAGCATTTGTTCAGCAATGCCAGAAACAGTTCCGGGTTCAGGGTGATAGTCTCTCTACAAATGTCTGCCGTAAGCCCGTCAGCTCCAGGGGCCTTCTTGGGATTAAAGCTGGATGTAGCCCACATCAGCTCCTCCGCCGTAAAGGGGGGATCACACAGATCATCTTGTGATTTTGTATTTATCCTTTCAGCCACTTCTCTAATTTGCTTGTGGACTACATTCTCCTTTTGTGTCACATCCTCGGGATAAAATGTCTCTGCTAAGATCCTAGCAGACTCCTCGCTTTCTAAATTTTTCCCGTTCCATACAAGAGGGACCTCTTCCGCTCTTACGGCCGTCCTTCCTATCACCCTGTAAATTCCGTCCCACATTGACTCCTTCTCTTGCTTACCACAAAATTCTTTCCAGCTCGTGGTCTGTGCTCTCTTTGTCTCAGTCTGATACTTTTCTTTGCTTCTCAGATACTGTTCGACGACCTTCTCTCGGCGGACCGGCGCCGCGTTAGAAATGCGGCGCTTCAACCTGGAAACCTCCTGTTTGAGCTTCTGAAGCTCTTCGGTCCACCAAGGCAATCCTATTCGTTTTTTAATTTTTAATTTTGGTATGCTATCTTCACAAACCTCTACGATTGTATTTATATATGCTTCTAAATATTTTTCTAAATCTATCCTGTTTACTATTTTCTCTATTTCTGTTGTTTTGATATTTTTATTTTCCCAAATTTGGACGAGTTTCTCACGAAATTCGCCCCAATTTGCCTTCTTTGTGTTATATCTTCTAGTTGTCCTTTTAATGTCTTTGCCTAATGATTTTTCCAAATTTATATTAAATAGGATTGCCCTGTGGTCCGAACTAGTGATGTCTTCCGATAGTCTCCAGTTGTCCACCCTTCCGAGAAGGCTCGTCGAGCATGTTGTAATGCCCACGCAGCTGGAATATCTTCTCCCTCCTCTCTCTTATGGTATCGAATGTGGGCTCTCTTCCCCGGTTGAGTAGGTGCAGCTCCAGTTCATCTAGGGCTGCTGCCACTTCTGTTCCTCTGTCGTCTGTCTCTCTACTTCCCCACCACTTGTTCCAAGCATTGACATCTCCACCCACAATTATGTTGACAGTCTTTAAGCCCTCCACGGCCGATCCAATCATGTCCAGGTATGGTTCGATGGGCTTATCTCCTTCCAGGTAGACAGACACCACTCCGATCTCCCAGGCCCCCGTTCTCAATCCGGCAACAACAATGTTCTCAGATGTGAGACCGGGGCACAATGTTACGTCCATGGTGCTGTCGAATAGTACAATGGCAGCCTTTATTACCTTATTGGTAGATTGGTTCCTCTGACATTGTACTATTCTGGTCCCTGGGTATTGCCTCATCTCACCTATTTGTCCTATATAGGGCTCCTGGACTATGGCGAACGATAGTTTCTGTCTGGTTGCCTCATTGATTAGCTCGGCCGTGGCTAGCTCAGACCTCTGGAGGTTTGCTTGAACTACTCGGTATCGGTGATCTTTGGAGGCGATATTAATGCTGTCAACGCCCGGGACACCCTTAACAGTACGCAACTGTGGACCGTGCCAGGGTCTCCCATCTCCTCCTGACCGGGCAGTCCATACTAAAGTCATTATGGTCCGATCGGTCTTGTTTTGCCTTTATACAGTTCCTGCATGTAGGTGCCCCCTCCCGAAAGCCATTCTGCACACTCCGTTTTGAGGTGCGGGCCTCCACAGTGGCTGCATACGTCCACAGTCTCGCCACATAGTCGCTTGCTGTGCCCGTACCCCAGGCACCTCGAGCACTGTATTAGTGGGGATTGGTCTTCAACTTTTACACGTTGAAGATCCACATGTACAACTCCGGCCTGGGTGAGACGGCTCCACAACAGCGGCGATACCTTCAGAACGATATGTGACGTGAGCGGATTCCTTGTTCTTTTCCTGTATTTAACTTCAATTCTTAGATCTTCCACGCTCTCGTCCTTCAGAAGGTGTTTGTTCTGAACTTTTATGGATTTTACGATGTCGTCGTCAGTGTTGTATGACATGACATCTTTTAATGCAACCAGTGGATCTTTGTTTTTAATGTCATCTACGTTTAATTCTGTTCCGTGTTTCTTTATTCTGTCTTTCACTCTGTTCATTTCTTCTTGAGTACCGCATCCCACTATCACCTTCCTGTCTTTTGCTTTTCTTATTTTGTCTATTCTTAGGCCCTCTTCCTTCGCGTTAATTGCTTTTCGCACTCTGTCCATTACCTGATCTCCGGTTTCCGTTTCATCTATGGATGTAATCGCCACGGAGTGCATCGCCATGCTGCTCGGCGACAGTATCTTGGCTGGTCCAGCCGCCACACTAGCATACGAAGCACTCTCTAGTCTATCTTCCTGTTTCTTGAAGGCTTCTCGCAATTTCTCCATCTCCTTCCTGTTTTCTTCCAAAATTTTCCCATGCTCTTCCATTTTTTGTATGAGCTTGTCTTCTTTTTCTTCTCTTTTCTCACTGTGAATGTGATGTTCTTTCTTCTCCTCGTGTTCGACCACATTACGATCCTTTGCTGAGTCTGTAGCCGTTTCAGCCTCTTTCACCAATTGGTAGAGCCGTTCTATTGCTTGCGTTACCTCTGTTTTAATATCAGTTCGTAGATTTCGTGAGTTGCTGAGGTGTAACTTTGCTTTGCTTTTTAACTGCAGTCTCTCCGAGCCGCTTACTGTCTCCGGATTGGGTATAGGGTAACCCCAGCTGTCAATAGGGCCTCTCGCTGTTAATACGTCGTATTTTATGAGGAAGCTTAGGTTTTCGCCTCTGTCCTCATATACGACTACCTCGTGGTTTGAGGAGGCTTTAACGCACCCAATGCGGTCTGCAGTATCGCCTTTGTCGTGTAGAACCACCATGGCGTCGACACTAATAATGCGGGGAGCGACTACAGTTCCCTCTTCTTTCTTTCCGAGCTCATTTAGAAACGTTCATGCTTGGGCGAATGGGGTGTTTTCTAGGTTCCATGAGAACAGTAAGATCGTCTTATTCTTTAATCTTACTAAACGACATAGTTGGTTGGCGACTTCTACCTCTGCCAGCGCGTCATATTTTTTGCGCCTCATGCTCGTTATAAATGTGCTCCCATTAAGCAAGGTTGCGAGGCCGGGTGATATCTTTACGAAATTCCGGCCTATTGCAGCACAGAAGCTTATTCCGAGTCTTTCCACATTAGTGTCCATAAAGAGAGCTATATGCTTATATGCATAAGAGAGCTGGTTCTTAGTCCTGGTTTGCCACGCTCTCCGTGTTCGAGTAGTTCGAGCTCTACTGTACGGTGGATGGAGCTCTCTTCTCTTGCACAGGCCGGCAAGATGTCCGTGGCGGTGTCAGGGCGGCTGGTGGTTTCTGCGTGTATGTATGTGGGTGTAAGTGGTGGTTTTGTGTTTGTGGCGTTACGTTTAGCTGCCAAGCGGAATGCGGACTCCGCGAATTGTAGGAATGGCAGTCTTTTTTCGTCGTCGTTCATGATAGCTGCAATGTCGGATTCAATAAGATTCATTCCTATTTTATATTCAACGTCTAGGCGAGCCGTTTGAAAGCGGGGGCACTCCAAGATAACGTGCCATACTGACTCTTTGACTTCCGCGTCACACTCACATCCAGAGCTGTCTTTCAGCTTGAAACGGTGTAAGTACTCCGCGATGCCACCGTGTCCTGTCAGTACCTGTACTTGAGTGGGCGTCACTTTCGTTTTTCTCACTATCCGGTATGCTTTTTCAACATCCGGGAGGAATTTCTTGGTGACTGACCCAATGTTAGAGGCTTCATATCTGTCCTGCCACTTGCGGACAGATTCCTCCCTGATCTTTTTCTTGACATAGGACAGGGGGATTTTGTCATAGTCGAAGGCAGTGTCATCTCCGAGCGCCGCCGACCTCGCAAGCTCGTCAGCTCGCTCATTTCCGGTCGTATCGATGTGTGCCCTCAACCAAAACAGTCGTACCTGCCTTCCCTTTTCTCTTATCTCCCCTAAAGATATTTTGATGGCTTTGATTAGAGGGTGGCTCACTTTTGGGTTTCCCAGCAGGTCTAGTGAGGATCTTGAGTCACTAAATATGTTTACGACAGGTTCTGTCCTTGTTTTGACCAGCTGGATGGCCCTGTGAAGCGCGTAGAGTTCTGATTGAAAAACTGTGCATGATGAGTCGAGGCTAAAGGTGGCATAGCTGGACTCTCTACCCTCCTCCCAACATGTTAGGGCGGCTCCGACCCTCCCCTCTATTTTACTTCCATCGGTGTATATTTGGGGGCCGGTTACTTTGTGGGTGTTAAGGGTTTCGGGGTCACAGTTTTCCAATAGCTCATACTTTGTTGTAATGAGTTTCGAGGGATGAGGTTGGCCCATGTGATCCACTCCTCGCTCCAGCTCCCTTCCTGGTGGTAAATAGTCCAGCGATTTATTTTTCTTGATCTTATATAAACTGGACGCTTCCTGTATTCTCAGGTCTAACGGGAGCAGACCTGATATTACAAGTGCGGAAGTGAGCGAGACCGTGCGGTAAGCTCTGCAAATCTTCTGAGCGAATCCTCTCTGCAACGTATTCAATTGATCTTGAATAGTTTTCATCTCCGTTGCCGAGGACCACACACTCGAGGCGTACATCACTATGGGTTCCACGACTGCAACATAGATTGTTCTTATGATTTCGCTGTTGAGGCCCCAGGTCACCTTTGCTGCGCACTCCAGCTGTTTGTGTAAGTCAGCTGCTTTTTTGCACACAGATGTTCATGTGCCTTAAAGGTGAGTCTGCTGTCAATGATGAGACCCAGTATTTTCATTTCCTCTACTAGGACTACTCTCTTGCCAGCCATGTGTAGGTTTGGGGGATCATATTTAAGCTTTTTGGTTATCAACATTGCGTTGGTTTTATGCGCGGCAAAGTTTAGCTTATTCTGAGCTCCCCATTCCACCACAGTCCCTAGAGTGACGTTGGCCTGCTGCTCCAGAGTCCTCGCTGAGTGACCCGTGAACACCAGGACAACGTCATCCGCGAACGCTTGGCAGTATAACCCTTCAACCGAAAGCCGGTTTAGCAGTGAGTCTAGGATGACATTCCAAAAGGTAGGTCCTCCGATGGATCCCTGGACGCAGCCTTTGGTGGTTACTTTCTCACTGTATGCTCCGGCGTAATTGACTCCGACTTTCCGGTCTGTAAGGTATGAGCAGACCATTTCGTAGAGGTTTTTTGGGCACTTTTTCTTGACGAGTTGATGTTTCAGGGCTGGCCACCAAGCGTTGTCAAAGGCCCCCTCTATGTCTAGGGAAACAATGAGGACGATCTTTTTTTTACTTTTTTCTCCTCTTACGTATTCCATTAGATCATAGAGGGCATCTTCGGTGCCGCGCTGGGGCATGAAACCGTATTGTTTTTGGTTGAGAGTTGGGAGAACTTGCCACTGGATTCGGCCAACCATTAATTTTTCGACAATTTTTCCGAGAACTGACAGCAGGCCTATCGGTCTAGATGATTTCGGATGGGTGTAATCATCCTTCCCCGGTTTTCGGATTATGACCACATGAGCTGTTTTCCACTGCGTAGGGAAGTGTGCTAGGGTTAAACACTTGTTGGCTATCGCCAAGAACACCTCCATTTCGCAGTGAATAGCTGCGGAGCAGATGTCAGCTGTAAGCCCGTCTGGTCCGGGGGCTTTTTTGGGGTTTAGTGCGCTGAGCACTAGTTCCAACTCCGATTTGGTAAAGGGTGGATCGTCTTCCGATAAACCTAGTTCTTTTGTTGATGTGTATTCTGTCAGTTCCCGTATGTTCTTATGAAGAGGCTCGTCTGTTGCCTCATCGTCGTCTGGATAGAAGGTTTTGGCTAGGAGCTCTGCCGATTTTTCAGGGGTTAGCGTGTCACCCCCGGAGTTCCTTAAGAGCACGTCCTCCTGTCTTCTGGAGGTGTTTCTAAGGACTCGGTAGATTTTGTCCCACATGCTCTCCTTCTCTTGTGTCGTGCAAAACTCCTTCCAGCTTTGGGTTTGGGCCTCGTCAACTCTCGTAGTGTATACATTTTTCGCGATTAAGTACTCGTCAATAACAAAGTGCCTTCTATTGGGTGCTGCGTTTTTTATTCTCCTCTTTTTGCGAAGAACATCTTTCTTTAGCTGGTTGAGGGACTTTGACCACCATGGAGGCAAAGCATTTCTCTTCCTAGTACCTAATTTCGAAATAGCCTTATTGCAGGATTCCTGGATGGCATCTGTGTAGGCTGTTGTGATGGATTCCAGGTCTTCTCGGGATTTCACCTCTTTGATGTTGATTGGGGTTATACTTTTCTCTGTTAATAGGGATCTGAAGTGTGTTTTGAAGTCTGTCCAATTTGCCGTTTTGGTGTTGTAAATGCGCGTTGTACAGGGTTTGAGTTGTTTTAAGGTTGTGCCAACGCGCAAGGTAAAAGTAATGGCATTGTGGTCTGATGTGACTAGACTTCTATTCACCGCCCAGTCCTCCAGCTTTCCAAGCAGGGGTAGACTGCAAGCTGTTACGTCTACTATGCTTGAACAGAGTTTTCCCCTTCTGTATGTTTCAAATGTTGGTGTGTCCCCGGTATTGAGAACCTGTAGTTCCATTTCGTTTAGGAAGGTGCTGTATGCTATGCCTCTCTCGTCTTCCGTACTATTTCCCCACCACTGACTCCAAGCATTGACGTCCCCAGCCACTATTATGTTGTTGGTGTTTAGCTTTTCGCAAAGTGCTTGGGTACGTCTTAGGTATGGCTCTATTTCTTGATCCCCTTCAAAATAGACCGATACCACTCCTAATTTCAGATTGCCTGCGACCAAAAGAACCGCTGCTTCCGTTTCCGTTACCATCTGTGGGTCATGAATCACCGTCAGCCTGTTTCCAAAAACTATAACAGCGGCCTTCACAGGTTTCTGTCTGTTTAGAGTGCATTGGATTACTTGAGTGCCCGGATATTGCTTTAGAACGCCGTTCTTTCCCACGTAGGGTTCTTGAACAATGGCTACTGACGCTTTTTTGTCCTTTGCTGCTTGGAGTAGTTCGGCGGTTGCCACTTTGGAGCGTTGTAAGTTAGCTTGAATGAATCTTATTTCATTGTTCGATCCTGTTGAGCTGTCATTATTTTGGCTGCCCCTAGCAATAGCTTATGCGAGATCGTGCTATGGCGTCCCATTTTTCCTTTTCCCGGCACTCGCTGCTAAATGCATTGTGTGCCAGGTCTGTGCTTGCCCCGTGTGCTATCAAGCAATTTTTGCAGGTAGATGGTTTCCCCTGGAGCCGATTTGGGCATTTCTCCCATGTGTGGGTTCCTCCGCAGTGACTGCAGAGGTCGTCCCGCTCCTGGCATATAGCCTTTGTGTGGCCAAAGCCCAAACATTGGGTGCATTGCACCAGGGGTGAATGGTCCATTATCGGTCTTCGTTGGAGACCGATGTATATTTTGCCCGCTTCTATGAATCGCCTATGTGGCGGGATCTGGAGTCTGATAAAGACAGGACAATTTCGTAGAGGGACTGCAGACATTCAAGAGCGGTTTGCTTGCACTCCCTCTTCATGTTACCCGCCGACTCCAGGGCCTCTTTTCCTTTTTGAAGCAATTCATTGGCTTCCTTCGTCGCCATGTCCATTTCCACTCCTAACCGCCTGTTGTAATTAACAAGCAGGCTGGGTCTTCCTTTCTCTGGAGCCTCAGATGTTGGAGATTCCAGAACAGAAGCTATAGATAATTCCTCATCCGATAGTATTGGAAGAGGTGGGATTTCGTCCTGCCTCCAGTTTGCGACTTTTTCGAAGGCAAAGTCTATCGGGTCTGGGATAGAGGATTGAGCTGTACTGTCGCTTCTGTTAGAAGTGTGCAGAGGTTTTGATTTTGTTGCTGCGTTGTTAGAGGAAGCCTTTTTAATTTTCGCAAGTTTTTCTGTCGGGGCAGTGTCCATTGCGCGTTTGTTTGTGGCTGACTGAGAGAGAGGCTGCATCAACTTTTCACTGGCCGATGATTTCGCCGTACTGGTTTTTGTTAGAACCTTTTCTCTCAGCGATCGCGGAGGCCTGACTGGTACCGAAGGTGGGCTCGGGGGCCTTATGGACGTAACAGTTTCCACCTCCGACAGAGAGACATTGTTAGTTACGTTAGACATTTTATCTTAAGAACTTAAGAACTACCTTAAATTTTATGAAATGATATTAACTATAGTGTAATATACCGTATTGGTGTACAATGAATACGTTTTTAAGATTATAGTATTGTTTTTTTCTTTTTTTAGTATTATTATTACTACTTTAACTCACTGTTTTTCAGTAGATATCTAAACGCGTTGCTTGCAGTCCGGAGTACGTTTACGCGAAGAGAGAGCCCGATGTACTGGGATCCCCGTGATGTTTTACTGTGAAAACGGTGCTTTGTGTTGTTTTCCTTCGGAGCGTAGATGAAGAACTGAAGTATTTTGTAATTCTGTTGGAGCCAAACGGAAGATCTCTTCTTTCCGGTTCTGATGAGTCCTCACACGGGGGGTCTATCTACAGTGGTTCCAAAGATACAGCTCGCGGGGGTGAGGTACTCTTGGGGGGGGGGGGGTTTGTTGTTTCCGTGGGGGAAACTTTGGGATGGTTTTAGAGAAAGGGAGGTAAAAGTGGATTCAGGGGGTCGAGCGGCAGGGGGTCGGAGTGCAGGGGGTCGGGTTCAGGGGGTCGGGGTGAGGGGTGTCAAGGGTCTAAGAGTTCTGACTCGATTGAGTCCAAACTCGGATGGTCTGGAATGCAGGGTTTAGGAGTTCCCTCGAAGTTTACCTGGTGGTCCTCAGCAAAGTCGTCAGCTGTGCCTTGGAGGCCCGGCGAAATCCTGGCTTTGTCTGCGGAGTTTTCACGTAGGTCCGTCGGTGCGATATGAGGTTACTGCCTCGTGTTTATTACCGCGTGGGGACCGCGTGGTTTCTTTTGTTATTGGAAAACACGTGCTTTTGGAGGTTATCTACAAAAACTCGGAAGCCTATAACTCCGGCGGTTTTTGGAATTTCTTCAGCGTTTTGATGCCGCCTTGTAGAAAATTTTAAGGGCTATCCAGAGATGTTTACGTTATAGGTGTTTTCACTAACCTTGAAGGTGTAACTTTGCGCCAAAGTCCAGAAGCTCTCACACTGAAACCCGTCAAGACACAGAGTTGTCCACTTAAATCCTGATGAATTACACAATTTAACACCTTAACACAGCACTTCCACTCGCGTAGCTCAAAAATTGCCGATTTTAGCAATTTTTTTGTATGGAGCTAATGTTGTTTGTTACGTTTCAGGGTGCGTACTGGGTTAGGTTAGGTTAGGTTAGGTTAGGTTAGGCTAGGTTTTTTTTTTTTTTTGATGTTGGTGTTCTTCTCCATAAGAAATTGCTATCGGTATACAATTCCTTACGGCGCTTGGTACACGTGATTTTCTCTAATTTTAATGTGGTTAATATGTTGACTTAATGTTTGCCATCGCTCTTGTTGCTTATAATTACTTTCTAGTTATGTAATATTAATATTGGATTTGGTTCGCATACACGTTTTGTAAATATATTACAATGGAAAACTGAGAATTTTTTTTTTTAATAAGATTGTGATAGTAATATTGATAAATATTATATGTAAATATATGTTTTATTTATAAATGTTAATATGTTTGAATCATAATTTAACGTTGTCGCCGTTAAATATGAATAGTGTTTCGCAATAAGTGTTTCGGTTAGGTTAGGTAAGGTTAGGTTGGGGTGCTATGCTCGGTAACCTCCTCGTGTGCTCGACTGCTGCTCCTCCTCTTGGTTCAGTCCAAGAGGAGGAGCAGCATGCCGGGACGGTGCACCCTGGGCGCCGGAAAGTAAGTACTCAGTTGCGTACTTGCTGGCCGGCGGCGAATAACCTTGCGAATAGGGCTTTTCCTTGCTCTCTCTTATGTGAGAGTTAAGGAGGAGTTCACGGCGGGCTCAGTGTTCCCTCACCCGGTCACTGGGCAGGCATGGGAAGGACTCATTCCGACTCTGCCAGCGCCGGAACCTCGTAATCCTTCGGGACCGAGGGCTGCTGGCTTAACCGCTGTAGCCGCGAGGATGAAAACCTCTATAAAAAATCACCCGAAGTTCAAGCGTTGGCACGCCGTGAGGAGCTGAATGGCTGACGGGAAATTCAGTCGCTAGTGTTGCCCCCGTCAGGGTACCGGCCGACCCCCTGACGGGTTACGCGTAGGCTTATCCGGGTACAGGGGGCACTGCTCGGACGGACCGTGTATTTCCCTCATACTCGTGGGAACAGAAATGAAAAGCAATAAAAACAAAAAAACAACTACAGAAGTAAAGATGGCAGATATGTCCGAATCGGACAAGTCACAGGTTCGCGGTAATGCAACAGCATCCACATCAACCGCGGGACCCTTAACAACAGCTGGGGACCAAAAGAAGGGAGGATCCGTGTCGGGGGTACCAGTGGTACCGGCACGAGATAGGCGTGGGCGTTTCACTCGTCCAAACACGCCAGTCAGTATGGGATGTGAGAGTGACGGAGGTGTGTCCGATGGTTCGCTCGTGTCACTTACATCCGCTACTTCAGAAGGACGAAGGAAGAGGAGGGCTAAGTCTCCGAGTGATGCGGCAGTGGCCGCTAAGCTTGTTGCAGTCTCAGCTACGGCCACTGAAGACGAGGAGAATGACATGGAAGAGGATTGTTTGGACCCTTCCATGAGGCCTACGGACACAAGGGCGAAGAAAAGTCTTCCGACCCCAGAAGAGTTGGCCCGAGAAATGCGATCGCAAGCCGATGCAGATCTCGGTAACCACATTGAAGCCCAACTCCAAGTTATCGAGACAGTAGCGGATCGTTCTCGCAACTTGAAGGGAAACTTTGTCCGCGGCATTCGGTTAGCAGTGCGTAACATCAAAGCTGCAGCCGACGAAATTGCGAGAAGGAATGTCACTGCCGACAATGTCACAGGACCAGTAGCGGGGGCTGTTCCTACTGACCAGAATGTCAAAAGGGTGGTTGCGCGGAGGATCGCTAAAAACGACAACATTCTCAGACTTGAGAGAGAAAACGCAGAGTTGCGTACGCAGCTTAACAGCCTAAACAACAAGCTGGGAACGCTTACGGAAGAGATTAATCTCCTTCGTAAGCAGGCACAAAACGAGGCAGGTCTAAGCGAGCTAGTCGCTCCGTCCGCTCAATCGGCCCATGTTGCTACAGAACCTAAGAGCAGAGAGGAGGCATTGATGCAGCGCATAGGGGCTCTTGTCGAGAGTAAGTTGTCTGCTTTCGAGGCCAAACTATTCCCTGACAGAGCGCTCCGTCCTCCGTTGCGAACAACAGTATCGGCCAATGCAAGCAAGCCAGTGCCTCCGCATCAGCAGCCGCAAAAGCCAAGAAAGAAGAGGAAGAAGAAAAGGACGAAGCCATCTCAACTACAGGTGGTGGATCTGCCTCCAGTGGCGGTGGCGGAGCCGCGAATAGCGGCACCTAGATCAGCAGGCTCATGGGCGGATGTCGCCAAAAAGCCTAAAAAGGCTATGGCCACACCGCAGCAACGTAAAACCAAAGCGGGGCCACCCTCTGCATTCAAGCAAGGAAAGGACAACAGAAAAGTCATGCGCGCCCCAGTAACTGCGGCCGTTACGGTAACGTTGGCAGAAGGTTCCTCCATTACTTATGCTAAAGTAATGGAGGAAGCCAAAACCAAAATCCGCCTAGCGGATATTGGCATAGAGGCAGTCCGCCAAAAACGGGCGGTAACCGGAGGCCTGTTGCTAGAGATTGGTGGCCCTGACAGTGGACCGAAGGCGGACCAGTTGGCAGCCAAAATGCGCGAGGTCCTCTCAGGTCTAAACGTCCGAATCAGTCGCCCGATTAAAACGGGCGACTTTCGACTGAGGGACCTTGACGATGCTGTCAGCCCTGCGGAAGTGGCGGCAGCGGTTGCTGAGGTGGGTGGGTGTTCGGTAGATTATATCAAAGTCGGAGAAGTTCGCCGAACAACCAGGAGTATGGGGACATGCTGGGTGCGGTGCCCGGTAACGGCGCTACGCAAGATTGCGGCTGCAGGGCGAGTGCGCGTGGGCTGGGGGTCTGCACGGGTGGACATACTCGAGCCCCGGCCTATGCACTGCTTCAGATGTCTGGAAAAAGGGCACGTTGGCAGCAGATGCCCCAATGAAGTAAACCGTAGCGCCCGCTGCTACGCGTGTGGCGAGACGGGGCATAGAGCAAAGCAGTGCACAGCATCGGCCCTGAAGTGTCCCCTGTGCTCCGACTTAGGGCGTCCCTCTGCCCATAGACTGGGGAAGAGATGCGCTGTGCCTTCAAAAAGGAGCGGGAGAAGGAATAGGCAGCCACCTCACGCTCCTATTGCTGCGACGGACACAGCGGCACCGGTCGCAGGACCGAGCTCCGTCTCGAATATGGAGGTCGTTGAGGCCTGAAATTCCCGCCCCTAAAAGTCCTCCAGGGCAACCTGAACCACTGCCGCAGCGCTCAGCATTTGCTCATGCAGACCGTTGCGGAGTGGCGGGCTGCTCTTGCAGTGTTGGCAGAGCCCCATGTCGTTCCCGACCACCCTCGGTGGTTCGGTGACGATGCGGGCTCAGTTGCCATATACTGGGGTGGCGGAGAGGGTGCTACACCCTGCATCCTATTGGGAAGGGGGCAGGGCTTTGTTGCAGTGCAATGGGGCTCCCTGGCCATAGTGGGCTGCTACGTCTCTCCTAACAAGTCCCTCGCCGACTACGAGGAGTACCTGGACGAGGTGGCAGATTGCATCCGCGGGTGCCTACCCCGTCCATTGATCGTCTTGGGGGACTTCAACGCCCATTCCAGGGCGTGGGGGAACTCCCGAGACGATCCAAAGGGAGAGACTGTACAGGAGTGGGCAGCTGAACTGGACCTCCGACTAGTGAATCGGGGGTCCGTAAGCACATGCGTACGGTGGCAGGGAGAGTCGGTCGTGGATCTCACTTGGGCGACTCCCTCTGCAATGCGTATGTTGTCGGGCTGGCGGGTCGCGGAGGAGGTGGTCACACTCTCTGACCACCGCCACATCGTATTCGATGTCGCACTTCGCCGACCCGATGCAAGTTCCAGCCGCCGAGAAGGCAGCCCCGCGCGTCGCTGGTGTCTCAAGCGGCTAGATCGAGACAAGCTCGAAGCCGCCGCCACCGTCGCGGCATGGCCAGAAAAGAGACGAAGAGGTTCCGTCCGATCCTGAAAGGGAGGCAAACTGGTTCCGGGGCACAATGACGCAAATTTGCGATGCATCGATGCCCCGGACCGGACGCCCCAAGCACAGGGCAGTGTACTGGTGGTCGGCAGAAATCGCGCGACTCCGCGCGATCTGTTTGCGGTGCCGGCGCCAGTACACTAGAGCCCGAAGGAGAAGGCGAGCTCCGGCAGAAGAGACAGCCAGTCTCTATGGGGCTTACCGAGCGGCTACAAAGGCGTTGCAACTTGCAATCGCAGACGCCAGATCTCGGTCCTGGGAAGAGCTCCTGGAGGGACTCAACGAGAATCCGTGGGGGCGTCCCTACCGGATGGTCTTGGGTAAACTCCGGCCATGGACGCCTCCGGTGACGGAGACTCTAGATCCGGACCTGCTGGGACAAGTGATCACGTCGCTGTTCCCGGAGGGCCGGTCAAGTCCCTCTGTCTACCCCCCGCCGATGCGGGAGTGGCAGAACGAGTTGGGGGTGACCGAACAGGAGCTGGACCGAGCTGTTAGCCGCTTGAGAGCCCGGAACACCGCACCAGGACCCGACGGAATACCCGGTCGGGTGTGGGTGTTGAGTCTGGCTGCTCTGGGGGACAGGCTGAGACGGCTGTTCACCAGCTGCCTCCGTAGTGCCACGTTCCCCACTGCCTGGAAGGAGGCAAGATTGGTCCTCTTGAAGAAGGAAGGTAGGGCTGCAGATTCTCCCTCTGCGTACCGTCCCATATGCCTGTTGGACGAGGTTGGCAAACTGTTCGAGAGAATCGTTGCCGCTCGTCTCAACCGGCATCTGTCGCGTGTCGGTCCCGATCTCGCCGACTGCCAGTTTGGCTTCAGACGGGAGCGTTCGACCGTAGACGCGGTCTTGCGCGTCCGCTCCTTGTCGGAGCAGGCTGTGTCCCGGGGAGGCGTGGCGTTGGCGGTAAGTCTCGATATCGTCAACGCCTTCAATTCCATTCCCTGGGACGCGATTAAGGGGGGACTAGCACATCATCAAGTCCCCCCTTACCTGCGAAGCGTTATCGCGGACTACTTGCGCGACAGGTACATTATGTACATGGATCAAGACGGAAGGAGAATCCGGAGGGAGATCCAGTGCGGTGTTCCGCAGGGGTCGGTGTTGGGCCCGTTACTGTGGAACATCGCCTACGATGCAGTCCTGCGTGTCGATCTTCCCGCTGGTGTAAACGTCATCTACTATGCAGATGACACACTGGTGGTCGCCAGCGGGAACACCTTCGAGAGGACCAAGGAGCTCGCCGAGCTTGGGGCGGAAGTCGTCGTCGCCAAAATCCACGAGTTGGGACTGGAGATAGCCCCTCACAAGACCGAGGCGCTATGGTTCCACAAATTGCCACGTAGCAAGGAACCTCCCGACTCGTGCGTCCGAGTAGGTGGGTCTGAAGTCAGAGTGGGCCGGTATATGAAATACCTGGGCCTACATCTGGATAGTCGCTGGGGCTTCGAAGAACACTTCGAGCGCCTAGTCCCCCGGATCGAGAGGGTAGCGGGTGCCATGCACAGACTGCTGCCCAATCTCGGGGGGCCGAGGGAGGAAGTCCGCCGCCTCTATGCGGGAGTAGTACGATCCGTAGCCTTGTACGGGGCGCCCGTATGGGCCAAAAGGCTAGTCCATCCGACGCTGTAGAACTAAAATCTACAGTGTCCAGCGGAGGATGGCCATACGGATCGTACGAGGATACCGCACGGTATCTTTTGAGGCGGCGACCATCCTGGCTCGATTCCCGCCGCTGGACATACTGGCGGACATGGATGCGAGGGTGTATCACCGGATCCGCACCCTCCGCCAGAGCGGTGGTAGCGAGCCAGATGAGGCGCTCGAGTCCATCAAACGGCAGGAACGACAGAGCGCATTGGCGACGTGGCGTGCTCGGCTCCGCGAGGAGCAATATGCACGCAAACGCGTCGTCAGTGCAGTCCTGCCGGTCTTCGAGGCCTGGATGCAGCGACGAGGAGGAAGACTCACCTACCGTCTCACACAGATAATTACCGGGCACGGCTGCTTCGGTGATTATCTGTGTAAGATCGGACGCGAGGCGACGGCGAACTGCTTCTACTGCGGTGGAAGGGACCAGGACTCCGCATCCCACACCCTTTCGGTGTGCCCAGCTTGGGAGTCGGAGCGGCAGTATCCTGGTCAGCCGAATCGGACGGAACCTCTCCCTGCCAGCAGTAGTGTCGGCTATGCTGAGCGGGGACACGGCGTGGAGGGCCGTAGCCAATTTCTGTGAGACCGTGATGGTCCAGAAGGAGGCTGCCGAGAGGGATCGAGAGAGGACCGATCCCTCTCGGAGACGACGACGCCGCCGAGGCATCGGCGGGCCTCGTCACGGCCCTCCTTTCAGAAACGGTGATCCCCTACCAGAAACGGGGCCTTCGGGGTCGCGGGCAATCGGGGCAGGGGACCTGAACGCCCAGTAAAGCGACCCCGGGGAGGACGATGACTCGATGTGGTCTCGAGTCATCGTGATAGCACCGAGAGAGTGCTGGGGGCAGCGAGTACTGTCCCCGGGTCGGGCTATATATATAGCGATGCGTTAGAGGGGCCACGGTTGCGTTCCGATCGGAGATCCCGTGACCCCTCTTAAGCGCTGATGGAGGCCACCGTGAGGTTTTAGTCGGTAAGAGTCCGACATAACCCGGCTGCACCCCTGGCCAGTCGGGTATCCATGCAGGATTTCCCCAGTAAGGTTAGGTTAGGTTAGGTTAGGTTAGGTTAGGTTGGGGTGCGAATTGGGACCACCTCCACGCGGTGCACCCTGGGAAACGCCTTCGCGGCACTTCATGTGCGCGGGGGTAGGCCAAGAGTCCCGCCGTTGCGTCTTGACACTTTGTCTCGCTTGCCTAATGTGCGGTTCTGTCCCGCCGGGTGAGTGAGACCGAACAGACGTCGCGGCTGTCGCCATGTCGTCATATCCAGGTCATTTGCTTTGCCTTCCTGTTTAGGGGGGCGAGGCTGACCGGACACGTCGACACAACAGTCCTTATCAGGACTTTGGCGTGAGCGGGTACGCTTGTGGCGTTTGACGCCGTTGATGTATATGTCTGTACATAACTTGTATATAGTAGGTTAAGTTTTATGTTCGTGTAAATTGTACAGATAGAACGTATTTCGTCATTGTCGTCTAGTCTTTCTAGTCCATTAATTCTAAGTTTTAGGTTAAGTTTGTAAATATTAGGAGGTAAGGTGGGAGTATGTGGTTTGTTTCTCAACGACCGGCACTAACAAGGGCCGTACGAGGAACAGCCACAGCGTTTCTTGCCTTGATTGGCTGGGCGCACCGGCGGGCATACCTCCCGACCTGCCTGTCGGTAAATGTAGGGTCACCAAAGTATTCGGCTCTGCTTTTGGTGGAAACTAAGTCCGTTATGATCGTGGGAACTAAATGCAAAATTTAAAAGCAAAAACCTCAAACTATGACGTAGGCTCCGAGACGGAGCGGCGAGACGCTGGCCCTGAGACGGGGCGTAGGAACAGGCGTAACACCAGCACTAACTCAGTGCTTCGATCTGGCACTCCGTCAAAAGATTGTCACCAAAGAATGCAGTGTCGTGCTTCGACGCTACGATAGTAGCCTCGACAAGGAGCTCAGTAGTAGGGACCAAAGTCCTTTAAGGCCAATATCTTCTGAGGAGCAAAATAACCCAATAGGTGATGGTAATGAAGACTCCGACGGGATGTATTCTGTCGTTTCCCGAAGTGAGTCCCAGGCCTCTCTGATGTCAGTAACGTCGGCATCAGCGGGAGTCAAGCGGAAGGAACGTTCAGGACCCGACACATCTGATGATGGTGGTGGCGCTAAGGGGACTCGCCCCAACACAAGAAAAAGAGGCCGCCCTCCGACAACGGGCGAGTACGTTGCGCTGGCGCAGGCCAAGGCCGCATTGAACCGCCAACAGCGCGAACAGCTACAGCTGTGTACGGAGGCTGAACTGCAGCAGGAGATAAAGGACGCTGAGCTGAGTCGCTCCGCAATTGCGTCGCTCTCCGGAGATGACCTTATGAAAGAGGTAAAGAAAGGTGTGCACCTTATTTTAGAAGTTGCCCGTAAGTCTAAAAATTTGAAAGGCACTTCCGTGCGCGCCCTCAACACTGGCACTTCTATAATTGAACAGGCGCTTACTGTCCTAAGTAGGAGGACGGAGCAAGAGGAGTTGCTACTCCTCAGGGCTGAAAACCAGGTCCTCAAACAAGATCTCGAGGAGGTCAACAATAAGGTTGCCCATCTGCAGGCAATGTGGGAAAATGAGCGAACTCAAGCGCCACCTCCCTCAATGGACTCCAAACTTGAAGAGTTCCGTGCATCCCTGGTTCTAGACGTGGGCTTCATGATGGACGCGAAGCTCGCCGGGATTGAGACCAGGCTTCTCCCGGAGCAGAGGGTGCGTCCACCACTTGCGTCTGACAAGAATAAGAAGGTGCTAACTGCGGACCAGACTCCGCCTGGAACGCATAAGGGTCAGTCTGTTCAGACGAATAAGGCTACCAAGACACCCAAGGACGTACTGGCTCCAGAGGCAGGTCCTGCTATGCAGAAAGCCTCTGTGACAAAAAAGGGTGGCCAGAAAGTCGTCCCTAGTCAGGCGAAATCGACAAAGTCGGCGCTCCCACAGACTGCACCGGCTCCTGAGCCTCGGACACAGTCGGGACCGGAAGTTTGGACGACTGTAGTGAAGAGGAGTAGAAAAAAGAAAGCGCCCCAGTCACAAGCGGCCACTCAATCTTTTACAGCCACCAAGACGGCTGCCTCCAAGAAGTCGAAGAAGAAAAAGTTGAGCGCAACGCAAACGGCAGCGGTCGTGGTCACGCTGCCCGAAGAGGGATCTCAGGATGGCCTGACTTACAGCAATGTCCTGGCACAAGCGAGAGAGCGGATCAAGCTCAAAGACCTGGGCATCGAGAGAGGTCTCAAATTCAGGACATCCATGACTGGTGCGAAAGTCTTGGAGGTGCTTGGAGGAAACTCTGACCAAGCCGATAAACTCGCTGCCAGTTTGAAAGAGATCCTGCCACAGGAAGTACGTATCGCTAGACCCGTCAAAATGGCTGAACTGCGACTGACGGGCCTTGACGACTCAGTGGCTAAGGAGGACGTCCTGGCCACCGTAGCGGAAACAGGAAAGTGTGCACCTGAGCATGTTCGTGTCCGGGAAATACGAATGGGGCCGTATGGAAACGGGCACGTCACCGTTCAGTGCCCGATAGAGGCGGCAAAAGTGCTCGTGAGTGGTATCCGAGTCCTGATCGGCTGGAGCTCGGTTCGAGTGCACCTTATAGAGGAGAGGCCTTTCAAGTGCTTCAGGTGCCTTGAACTGGGCCACACTGGCCGGCAGTGCCCGATTAAGATCGACCGCACTGGCCTGTGCTACCGATGTGGCCAGCCTGGGCACAAGGCATCCACGTGCTCCGCCCAACCACACTGCCCTGCCTGCGCTAAAGCAGGACGACCATCAGGGCACCAAATTGGGGGCGTCAAATGCTATGTGCCCAAACGAGGAAGAAGAGCCCTTAGGACCCAGGCTCCCAACAACCAACAGGCGCAGTCCGTGGAGGGCGCAATGGAGACCGGTTAACATTCGGTCCCATTAGCGTCCTCCATACCAACCTTAACCACTGCACTGCAGCGCAGGACCTTCTTTTGCAGAGCATGCGGCAGTGGTCATTAGATGTCGTGGTTGTGGCGGATCCCTATTATGTCCCTGACCAGACCAACTGGGCTGGAGACACGGAGGGATCTGTAGCAATAATAGTTCCGGCGAACTCTCTTACTTCCTCTTTCTGTTAAGGAGAGGGGGCCAGGATTTGTAACTGCCTCATGGGGACAAACCACCATCATTGGTGTCTACCTTCCCCCAAGATTTTCGAACGCTGAATTCGAGGCAACACTGGATAGACTCGGGGCTGCAGTGAGGAGAACATCGGGCCAAGTCATCGTGCTCGGAGACCTCAATGCACACCACGTGGCGTGGGGCTGTCCGAGCTCAGACGACCGTGGAGTTGACGTGGTCGAGTGGGCGGCCGTCAGTGGCTTGGTTCTACTCAATCGCGGTTCCGTGGACACGTTCGTGGGACATCAGGGTGGGTCCATAGTGGATTTATCATTCGCTACCCCTACTGTCGCTCGGCGTGTCCAAGACTGGCACGTGGACGAGGAGACGGAGACCCTATCGGACCATCAATACGTCCGATTTGTGGTCGCCGCCTCTGATTCACTGGACTTGACAATCTCTTCGCCAGCGGGACGAACAGTATTCCCGCGGTGGTCGCTGGCGAAGCTCAGCAAGGAAGTGGCATTGGAGGCAGCCATCATCGAAGGATGGTGCCTTGACTCGGAGGAGATATCGGAGGCGAATGAGGGTGCCGAAAAGCTCCGGGGCGCCATGACGCGCATCTGCGACGCGGCAATGCCTCGTGCTCGAGGTCCACCTCCAAAACGGGCTGTGTATTGGTGGTCACCCCACATATCCGAACTCCGCGAGGAGTGCTCGGCTGCGCGGCGGCAGTACCAGCATCATCGTAGGCGACGAATACGGGACGAAAGCTGGAGCGAAATCGGGACCCAGTTGCATGAGGTTTTCTTGGCCGCTAAGAGATCGCTGCAGTTGGCTATCAACGACGCTAAGGCCCAGAGTAGGGCAGAAATGCTTCAGGCCTTGGACGACGACCCGTGGGGCCGTCCATATCGGGTTGCTCGGAAGAAATTTCGTTCCCAGACGCAACCACTGACGGAAACCATGGAACCGGACTTGCTGGACGCTGTGGTGGGGACTTTGTTCCCGAACACACCGGAGCACACCCCTCCAGTCATGGCCCAGGGATTCGCCGTTGAGGAAGAGGAAGATGAAGCTGGTGAAGAGGTACCTCCCATAACACCTGTTGAGGTACGCGTAGCGGCCCTTAAGCTCCGTGGCAAGTCCACCGCACCGGGGCCTGATGGGATTCCGGGGCGAATACTCACCCTCACCCTGCACGAGCTCGGAGACTTCTTTCTCGGGCTCCTCAACACCAGCCTGACGTCTGGCCAGTTCCCTTCTTGCTGGAGGGCTGGGAGACTTGTCCTTCTCATGAAGGACGGTCGGCCTGCAGACCAGCCTTCGGCATATCGGCCCATTGTGCTGCTGGACGAGGCGGGGAAGCTCTTTGAGCGTATTCTCGCGGCCCGCATCGTCCAGCACCTCGACACGGAGGGTCCTAATTTGGCGG
Organism: Luehdorfia chinensis; assembly: GCA_019845155.1. Taxonomy (NCBI): domain Eukaryota; kingdom Metazoa; phylum Arthropoda; class Insecta; order Lepidoptera; family Papilionidae; genus Luehdorfia; species Luehdorfia chinensis. The sequence continues at coordinate 25,196 of JAHVAK010000054.1, read as the reverse complement.
ACTGCCAATACGGCTTTCGACGAGGACGTTCGACCATCGAAGCGATACTCCGCCTGAAGGCCATATCGGACAATGCAGTGACGGGGGGTGGCGTGGCGGTGGCGGTCTCGCTAGACATCGCCAACGCGTTCAACACGCTGCCCTTCAGCTGCATAGAGGAGGCACTGAGGTACCACCAGCTACCTGCCTACATCAGGCGTTTAATACATAGTTATCTCTCCGACAGAGAGTTTCTATATATAGGGAGAGACGGTAGCCTCTATAGGAGAGGAATGGTGTGCGGTGTTCCGCAGGGGTCGGTCTTAGGACCGCTCCTGTGGAACATCGGCTATGATTGGACCTTGCGCGGCAGCCGACAATACGGGGTCGAACTGCTGTGCTACGCAGACGACACCCTAGTCGTGGCCCGCGGACGATCCTTCGAGCGGGCAATAAGTATCGCGGAAACTGCTGCCCAACGCGTCGTTAGACGAATTGAGGCGCTAGGACTCAGAGTGGCTCCCCACAAGACCGAGGCCCTCTGTTTCCACGGGCCTAGAGCGGTGCCGCCAACTGGAGCGACCATCCGCCTCGGCGAAACTGACGTACGTCTCAGCCCTCACATGCGGTACTTAGGGCTCGTATTAGACGGCAGGTGGAGCTTCCGGGAGCACTTCCGGCGGCTTTCGCCAAAATTGGTTAACGCTGCCAATGCTCTCGGAAGACTCCTCCCCAACATAGGAGGACCAGACATAGCATGCCGAAGGCTTTACACTGGCGTGATACGCTCCATGGCGCTATATGGGGCACCGGTCTGGGCGGATACCCTCTCCGCCCACAACAAGACCTTGCTCTTCCGGGCGCAGAGAGTCATGGCGCAGAGGGTAATCCGCGGATACCGAACGGTGTCCCATGAAGCGGCCTGCGCTCTGGCGGGCACCCCTCCCTGGGACCTCGACGCCGAGGTCCTAGCGGAGGTGTATACGCAACGTGTGCGAGCGATCGAGCAGAACGGTGGTGCGGCCGTTCAGGAAGTAGACCACTGGAGACAGGAGGCGCAGCAGAGGCTGCTTCAAAGATGGAGGGCCAGACTCCTTGAGCCGAGACAGGGACTGAGTACCGTGGCTGCCATATCGCCCATCCTTAAGGAGTGGGTAGACAGGCGCCACGGTACGCTGACGTTCCGCCTCGTGCAGATTCTGTCTGGCCATGGTACATTCGGTCGGTATCTCTGCTTCACCGCAGGCAGGGAACCACTGCCTAGGTGTCACCACTGTGACGGTAGCGAAGATACCGCCGAGCACACACTAAAAGACTGTCCAGCGTGGCGTAGTGAGCGCTTCACGCTAATGATCGAGATAGGTCCCGATCTTTCACTACCGGCCATCACAAGGGCCATGATCGGGAGTCAGGAGGCTTGGCAGGCCGTTTTATTGTACTGCGAATCGGTGATGACGCAGAAGGAGACGGCGGAACGTGCCCGCGAAGACGATCCGGCATCACAGCCGATGAGAAGAAGACGCCTTGGGCGACGACGACGCCAATACGCTCGTCAGCTACAAGCCCAGTAGTCCCTAGACGGCAGATCGGGGGGTCTGACCGTCTGACTACAAAGGGACAAGGAGTGACCTAAAAATCAAAAATTAGGAGGGTCCTCTTGGACATGCGTGGTTGGTCGCGGATGTATACAAACGCGTTCCCGCAGCTAACCGTCGAAACGCACAGGCGTCGAATGCTGGGGTTTAGTGGGTAGTCTGTCCTTATCAGGCCAGGAGTCCCACATAACCGATCGTCACCCCCGTGACGGTAGGTATCGATAAATCGATTCCCCAGGTTAAAAAAAAAAAAAAAAAAGGTTAGGTTAGGTTTTTTTTTTTTTTTTGTTATTACTTACTATTACAGTATTCTGCCTTATTTACAATTCATAAATTATGCAATAGTTATGTGTACTATATTTACTGTGATTGTTTCTAATATTTAATTAAAATCTAAATTTAACTGTACGTTTCTGTCTACTACTTTAATATCACAATCGTTTCTATGTATTGTTTATCATATCTAATTACCTACTTGCTAACACTACTTCTACATTTAGGCTTATACACATATATATTATATAGCATATACAGTTATACAAGTTACCTCATAATCAATGTATTGTCCGCATTATAACAATAATTACCCGAACTACCAAGATATCAAAACATCACTTATTCTATATTTTGGATCCATTGCTTTTTAAAACTTTAGTTGCTACTTTTTCAGCAAATTCCAGGAAATGGATCCGACTGTCATTGTCGTTGATTGCTTTATGCATCGTCTCTTCGTCCAGCGCAAAGCCCATACGGTGTTCACAGTTTAGCCTTAGTGATGTGTATTTAGGGCAATCTATTAATACATGTTCGACTGTTTGAGCGGTAATTTGGTCGCACTCACAGTACGGACTCTGCGCTAGCTTGAAGCGATGTAGGTATGCTTTGAAACCCCCGTGGCCTGTTAAAATTTGGCATCTTATGTTATTAATTTTAATGCATTTCAAGGTTTTATACGCTAATTTAAGATTTGGAAAAAACTTTTTTGTCAGGCGTCCGGTCTCTGCTTCGGTGTATCTCTGTTGCCAGTTAAGCAAAGTATTATCCCTAATGAGGCGCCTCGCGAAGGATAGAGGGAAACGGTCGTACACAGGAGTCTGTTTAGATGTTTCAGCCGCTAACTTAGCCAGCTCATCTGCTCTCTCATTGTCAAAGCCCACTCGGACGAGACAGTGAGACAGGGCGGGGTGCTGTTGGCGGTGTCCTTAGACATTGCTAATGCCTTTAATACCCTGCCCTGGCCGTGCATCATGGAGGCACTTAAATTTCACAAAGTGCCTCCCTATCTCAGCCGAATCGTCGGGGATTACCTCTCTGAAAGGTACATCTGCTACTTTGGGCGGGGAGGCTCGATATTAAAGAGGGCAATATCGTGCGGTGTCCCACAGGGGTCTGTCCTTGGTCCGCTTCTGTGGAACATCGGATACGACTGGGTATTGCGGGGCGATCTTCCCCCGGGCGCGAATGTGACCTGTTACGCTGACGACACATTGGTCACCGCCCGGGGGGACACGTATGAAGGGGCTGCCCGTCTGGCCACCGAGTCTGTGGCACAGGTTGTCGGCAGAATAACGATGTTGGGTCTCGAGGTGGCGCTCAACAAGTCCGAGGCTATTTTGTTCCATAAGCCTCGGAAGGCACCGCCGCAAGGGTCTCACATCGTTGTCGGTGACGTCCAAATCGAGGTGGGGTCCAAAATGAAATACCTTGGACTCGTCCTCGACAGCCGCTGGAACTTCCGCGAACATTTTACTCGTCTGGCTCCCAGACTAACGAAGACGGCAGCCGCTTTAAAGCGGCTCCTTCCCAACCTCGGGGGGCCAGACTCGAGTACCCGCCGCCTATATCTGGGGGTGGTGCGATCCATGGCCCTATATGGAGCACCCGTGTGGGCGGAGGCCCTGACGGAGAAAACCATCGTTTTTCTGAGAAGACCTCAGAGAGCGATGGCCGTCGGGGTCATAAGAGGTTATCGCACCATCTCTCATGAGGCAGCGTGCGTACTGGCGGGATCCCCTCCTTGGGATTTGGAGGCGAAGTTCTTAGCATCAACGTATCAGTGGCGCTCAGAACTTCGGCTCCAAGGGCAACATCCCATCCCAAGAGAGTGGGAAATTCGGAAGTTCCACGCTCGACAGTCCATGATGCTTAAGTGGAAGGAGCGACTGGCCCATCCTGTGGCTGGCAGCAGGACTGTCGAGGCTGTACGTCCGGTCCTGGGCGACTGGATGGACAGGCGGCACGGATCACTGACCTTCCGGCTGGTACAGGTGCTCTCGGGGCATGGATGCTTCGGGAGGTACCTGTGTCGCATAGCCGGAAGAGAGCCGACAACAGAGTGCCACCATTGTCGCAGTGATGAGGACACGGCGCAGCATACGCTGGAGGAGTGCCCAGCTTGGGCGAAGCAGCGCCATGATCTCGTCGCCGCTGTGGGGGATGACCTCTCGTTGCCAGCCTTAGTTAGAGCTATGGTAAGCAGTGAGAGGTCGTGGAGTGCCGGTGTAACCTTCTGCGAAAAGGTCATGTCGCAGAAGGAGGCTGCGGAGAGGGAGAGAGAGCGGAACGCTACAGTCCCAATCCGCAGCCAGAGAGCCGGGCGCAGGAGAAGGGCCTATCAAGCCCTCCTCCGTCCCCCATAACAGAGGTCTAGGCGGCGGACTCGGGGGTGGTCCACCGCTTATGTAAAAGACCTCGAGGAGGCACACGCGGTGTTCCCGCGCGCCCCTACACGAAGAACGGGTGGAGGGCTCCAGCTCCACCCACACAATGAGAAGGGGCTCATAATTGGGCCAACGCTGTCGGGACTGCGGTAGTGTGCGAAAGCGTTCCCGTAGTCCCAACTACTAGCGACAAGAGGAACACCGTGGGGTTTTAGCCGGTAGGAGTCCGGCATAACCCCTTTGTTGCCCCCGCGACAGAGGGGTATCCATGTAGGATTTCATGGATCCCATGTAAAAAAAAAAAAAGGTTAGGTTAGGTTAGGTTAGGTTAGGTTCCCCCCCGAATGGGTTCTCGCCTTGTCGTGGCGGGGGGGCTTAGTAACTGTGGCTTGGTCACCCACGGTGAAGCTAAGAGGAACCCGGTCGGCCTGTTGCCTCAGGCTGACCCGAGGAGGTCGCTCCGAGTGGGCTACGCAAGCCCACTCCGGACGCGAATAGGAGGACTGCTGGGGGGAGCAGTACGCTGCCCTCCGCAGCCGAGGTGGAGTCGCGGAGGAAGAGGAGTGTAGGTGTATCGTTGCCTCTCTCCCTATCCTCCGCGACTCTGGCGGGGCCGTACCGTCGATGCGGTAATGGTGGACTGCTGGGGGGAGGAGTGAGTCGACACTGCTCACCCTGCCCTTTGCAGCCGAGGTGGAGTCGCGGGGGAAGAGGAGTGTAGGTGTTGCGTTGCCTCTCTCCCTGTCCCCCGCGACTTTGGCGGGGCCGCACCGTAGATGCGGCGGTGGTGGGGCCGCGGAGGGAGAGGAGTGTTGGTGTGTCGTTGCCTCTCTCCCTATCCTCCGCGGCCGTAACGTGGTTGGCGGCGGAGCCACAGACCAGATCCGCTGCCGGGGCCAGGAAGACTGGTGCTTTCGAGTGCAAGTCTCCTGGCCCCGTGGCCTCCGCGTGGCGGACTCGGGGAGGTTCGTTGCGCGCACAAAGGGGGCCGTGCTGGAAGGCGCGTCCTGTGTTCCGGCGCGCCTTGCTGGGAAGGGGAGTGGGGAGGAGCTCCTCCCCGAGAAGGGGCCGCCGATGTTAGGCGGCCAGCGCCGGTGGGGTCGCGGATGTGTGCGTAAGCGTTCCCGTGGCCCTGCCAACATGCGGCGAAGGCGGAACATCATGGGGTTTTAGTCGGTGCAAGTCCGACATAACCCGTCCTTCCCCCCGTGAAGGCGGGTATGCGTTAGGCATTTCCCCATGTAAAAAAAAAAAAAAAAAAAAAAGGTTAGGTTAGGTTAGGTTAGGTTAGGTTAGGTTATCCGTGGGGGCGTCCTTACCGGATGGTCTTGGGTAAACTTCGGCCATGGACGCCTCCGGTGACGGAGACTCTAGATCCGGACCTGCTGGGAGGAGTGATCACGTCGCTTTTCCCGCAGGGCCGGTCAAGTCCCTCTGTCTACCCCCCGCCGATGCGGGAATGGCAGAACGAGTTGGGGGTAACCGTACAGGAGCTGGACCGAGCTGTTAGCCGCTTGAGAGCCCGCAACACCGCACCAGGACCCGACGGAATACCCGGTCGGGTGTGGGTGTTGAGTCTGGCTGCTCTGGGGGACAGGCTGAGGCGGCTGTTCACCAGCTGTCTCAGTAATGCCACGTTCCCCACGGCCTGGAAGGAGGCAAGATTGGTCCTCTTGAAGAAGGAAGGTAGGGCTGCAGATTCTCCCTCTGCGTACCGTCCCATATGCCTGTTGGACGAGGTTGGCAAACTGTTCGAGAGAATTGTTGCCGCTCGTCTCAACCGGCATCTGTCGCGTGTCGGTCCCGATCTCGCCGACTACCAGTTTGGCTTCAGACGGGAGCGTTCGACCGTAGACGCGGTCCTGCGCGTCCGCTCCCTGTCGGAGCAGGCTGTGTCCCGGGGAGGCGTGGCGTTGGCGATAAGTCTCGATATCGTCAACGCCTTCAATTCCATTCCCTGGGACGCGATTAAGGGGGGACTAGCACATCATCAAGTCCCCCCTTACCTGCGAAGCGTTATCGCGGACTACTTGCGCGACAGGTACATTATGTACATGGATCAAGACGGTAGGAGAATCCGGAGGGAGATCCAGTGCGGTGTTCCGCAGGGGTCGGTGTTGGGCCCGCTACTGTGGAACATCGCCTACGATGCAGTCCTGCGTGTCGATCTTCCCGCTGGTGTAAACGTCATCTGTTATGCAGATGACACACTGGTGGTCGCCAGCGGGAACACCTTCGAGAGGACCAAGGAGCTCGCCGAGCTTGGGGCGGAAGTCGTCGTCGCCAAAATCCACGAGTTGGGACTGGAGATAGCCCCTCACAAGACCGAGGCGCTATGGTTCCACAAATTGCCGCGTAGCAAGGAACCTCCCGACTCGTGCGTCCGAGTAGGTGGGTCTGAAGTCAGAGTGGGCCGGTATATGAAATACCTGGGCCTACATCTGGATAGTCGCTGGGGCTTCGAAGAACACTTCGAGCGCCTAGTCCCCCGGATCGAGAGGGTAGCGGGTGCCATGCACAGACTGCTGCCCAATCTCGGGGGGCCGAGGGAGGAAGTCCGCCGCCTCTATGCGGGAGTAGTACGATCCGTAGCCTTGTACGGGGCGCCCGTATGGGCCAAAAGGCTAGCCATCCGACGCTGTAGAACTAAAATCTACAGTGTCCAGCGGAGGATGGCCATACGGATCGTACGAGGATACCGCACGGTATCTTTTGAGGCGGCGACCATCCTGGCTCGATTCCCGCCGCTGGACATACTGGCGGACATGGATGCGAGGGTGTATCACCGGATCCGCACCCTCCGCCAGAGCGGTGGTAGCGAGCCAGATGAGGCGCTCGAGTCCATCAAACGGCAGGAACGACAGAGCGCATTGGCGACGTGGTGTGCTCGGCTCCGCGAGGAGCAATATGCACGCAAACGCGTCGTCAGTGCAGTCCTGCCGGTCTTCGAGGCCTGGATGCAGCGACGAGGAGGAAGACTCACCTACCGTCTCACACAGATAATTACCGGGCACGGCTGCTTCGGTGATTATCTGTGTAAGATCGGACGCGAGGCGACGGCGAACTGCTTCCACTGCGGTGGAAGGGACCAGGACTCCGCATCCCACACCCTTTCGGTGTGCCCAGCTTGGGAGTCGGAGCGGAGTATCCTGGTCAGCCGAATCGGACGGAACCTCTCCCTGCCAGCAGTAGTGTCGGCTATGCTGAGCGGGGACACGGCGTGGAGGGCCGTAGCCAATTTCTGCGAGACCGTGATGGTCCAGAAGGAGGCTGCCGAGAGGGATCGAGAGAGGACCGATCCCTCTCGGAGACGACGACGCCGCCGAGGCATCGGCGGGCCTCGTCACGGCCCTCCCATCAGAAACGGTGATCCCCTACCGGAAACGGGGCCTTCGGGATCGCGGGCAATCGGGGTAGGGGACCCGAACGCCCAGTAAAGCGACCCCGAGGAGGACGATGACTCGAAGTGGTCTCGAGTCATCGTGACAGCACCGAGAGAGTGCTGGGGGCAGTAAGTACTGCCCCCGGGTCGGGCTAAAATTGTAATTGTAGCAAAGCGATGGAGGGGTCACGGTTGCGTTCCGAACGGAGATCCCGTGACTCCTCCGAAGCGCTGATGGAGGCCACCGTGGGGTTTTAGTCGGTAAGAGTCCGACATAACCCGGCTGCCCCCCTGGCCAGTCGGGTATCCATGCAGGATTTCCCCACGTACAAAAAAAAAAAAAAAAAAAAAAAAAGGTTAGGTTAGGTTAGGTTAGGTTAGGTTTTTTTTTTTATGTTTTCCACCGAGAGTTACACCACCCTCGATGGGAGTTTATTTAAATTTCCACAGACTTAGTGTCCGTGCCCTTGTTAATTTTTACAAAAAGTTTTTTACTTATTCATACGTATTACTTATTGTACTCCTTACTTATACATATTTTAATGTTAAATATTATTTTTATTCTTTCAGTTAGTTTCTTAAATAACATTGTTTGTAACTATTACATTTTCAAAAATTTAAGGAAACAGTTATTCTAGCCGTGGAGACTGCCTCGGGAATGTTATTAGTATAATGTTATTTCTATAGCACTATGCTAGTTGCCCCAATTTCTGATGTTAGATTCTCCACGACTGAGTGGTCCCTGTTTCGGATTGCCATTTTGAGGATGTACTCTTTTATCTTTGCTGTTGATGCAGCCATTGCTTGCTGAATTAGCCTGCCAGTTGCGTCGTCACAGTCGTCCGTGTAGTATACACAACTGACTGTGTGTCTTGACACTGCCACCACAGCATGCTGGACGCTGTCATGTAGTTTTAGTTTACTCGCCGTTGTTCGTATTATTATCACTCTTTCGTATGTGAGACCTTGGGCCTCATGTACGGTGAGCAATTTCGACCCTGTTCCCGACCCGTACCCTTGGCTGATAAGGGATTCCTTTTCTGCCTGGGTGAAAACCAGGTAGAGTGTATTCTGGAGGTTATTAGGTATTTGCTTTCCTGTGTACCTCTCCCTCTTCAGAGAGTGGACTTGGTTTCTGGATGAGTATATGCCACTATATATTTCGTTGAGTGCATACGCCACATCCATCGGGTTCCGGTGCGTACACAGGAGCTCCTGACTTATTTTGGTCACGAGGTTTGGGCGAGTATATCGCATTTCGAAAAGATTTTCGCGGTCGATGAAGGGAAGTTGGTTTATGTCACCGATAAGCAGTATCTCCTTGGCTCCACTTAGCCTTGACGCCATCACTATTGCGCCAAAGTGGTTCATGAGAGCCTCGTCGATGATGAGTCTTTTACACCGACTCCTGTCGGACTCTCTTAGCCCGTTAACTAGAATGGAGGCCATTGTGCGCACTTTGGTTTTAGCGTCGGCACCTACTCTATTGGCTAGTTTCGCCCTCAAGTCTTTTGCTGCTTCGGTTGTTGTGGTGACCACCAGGTCCGTTCCCCAATCGAAGTGGCTTACCACCCACGTCGTTTTGCCACATCCGGGTACTCCGTTGATCCATTTTATTTTTGGTACCGTCCATGTGTCCCATGGCTCCCCGGAATTAACAGGATCCAAAATGGTTTCCGCCATATTCAGGATCCTATCTTCCAGCATCACCTTGGTGCACCGGGCGGTGACTACTATGGGGTCGTTGGGAGGAGTATTGAATGTTATTTTCCCTCGTCGTTCCGTCTCCTCCGCGTCCAGAGCTATGAAGCCAGCTGTCCCACTATAGGCCGCCATATGGTGATTCATTTCACCTCTCAAGATGGTGGATGCTCTGTTGTCGTAAATGGCAGCCTCAGCCTCCTCGAGCCTCGCCCTTAACAAGTTCTCACTGCCGAGACGGTAGGCTTGTAGGATATTCCTACATGTAGTGAGATTGTTTTCGAGCGTTGCTTTTGTGAATTCTTTAAATTCGAGGAAGGCGTTGATGATGTGGTCCTTAGGCTCCACCACTGGGCGAAGATCCGGCGGGCTGACTCGTCCCGTACAGGCTCTCGAGTGGGTGGGTTTCGGTAATCGGTCCTTGGGAGGCTCTCTTAAGAAGTTTTTGATAGCAGTCATCTGCCTTTCTGCCTGTCTTATACTTCCTATCTTTTTCTTTGCTATCACGGGTAAGTTCTGAACCGCAGCGCTTGCTGTTTGTAGAAAAGCGCTTGTCATGCTCCTTGGTTTTGAGCTGTCGGCTATTTTCTGACGTGCCGCGGCCTTTTCCCCGGCTATTTTCAGCTGCAGTCGTTCTGAGCCGCTTTGTGTTTCCGAATTTGCTATAGGGTGACCCCAGCTGTCAACAGGGCTCGCCGTTGCAGAGTCGTGTTTTTTGAGGAAACTTAGGTTTTCTCCTCTGTCCTCGTACACGACTACCTCGTGTTTTTCTGAGGCTTTAATGCAACCGATGTGATCTGCGACTTCACCCTTTTCGTGCAAGACCACCATTGCATCCACACTTATAATTCGGGGTGTGACCACCATGTCATTCTGTGCCTCTCCGAGCTTCTTGAGCAGTGAGCATGCTTGAACGAACGGGGTGTTTTCTTCGTTCCATGCGAATAGTAAGATCGTCTTGTTTTTCGACCTTACTAGTCGACATCGGTGATTGGCGATTTCAATCTCCGTTAGCGCGTCATATGTTTTGCGCTTCATGCTCACTTTGAATGTACTGCCGTTCAGCAAAACGGCGAGGCCAGGCGAGATCTTGACATAGTTTCGGCCCATTACTAAACAAAAGCTTATCCCGAGTCTTTCTGAGTTGTTGTCCATGAAGAGAGCTACTCCCCGGATCCTGAGTCCCGATTTTCCACATTCCGCGATTTCAAGCATTTGGTGTTCTGCGGTGAAGTGTACGGCGCTGGTCTGTCTTGGTTCTTCAGACAGAGTGTCCACAGTGTCCGAAACGGAAGCGTGTGTGCTATCGTAAGTCACTGTGGATGGTGCTAAGGCGGTCGAACCGTTTCGCTTGGCAGCAGTACGGAAGATGGACTCCACAAATGCTAAGAAAAGTGATCTTTCTTCGTCATCGTTAATGATGTTGTGGAGGTCAGACTGAACTAGTTTTCTATTTATTTGGAATTCGAGGTCCAGACGTGCCAACTCAAACCGGGGGCACTCCAAGATCACGTGCCACACAGATTCATTGACTTCAGGGTCGCACTCACAGCCAGGGCTGTCTTTCAACTTGAACCTGTGTAAGTACTCCGCTATCCCTCCATGTCCTGTCAATGCTTGCACTTGAATGGGCGTCAGCTTTGTTTTCCTCACTATTCGGTATGCTTTTTCAACATCCGGGAGGAATTTTTTTGTGACTGCCCCTGTGCTGGAGGTTTCGTATCTGTCCTGCCATTTGCGGACAGATTCCTCTCTGATCTTTTTCTTGACATAAGAGAGGGGGATTTTGTCATAATCTAATGCTGCAACGTCCCCGAGCGCCGCCGCCCTCGCTAGCTCGTCAGCCCTCTCATTCCCAGCCGTTCCAACATGTGCCCTCAACCAGAACAGTCGTATTTCTCTTCCCTTCTCTCTGATCTCCCCTATGTTTTCTTTGATGTTTTTAATTAGGGGATGGCTCACTTTAGGGTTTCTCAGCAGATCGAGCGAAGATCTTGAGTCGCTTAATATGTTGACAATAGGTTCTGTCCTAGATTTGACCAGCTGAGTCGCCCTGTTAAGTGCGTAGAGCTCCGATTGGAAGACCGTGCAGGATGAGTCCAAGCTGTAGGTGGCGTAGCTGGATTCCCTGCCCTGTTCCCACCATGTTAAGGCAGCCCCGACCCTCCCCTCTATCTTACTTCCGTCAGTATATATTTGAGGGCCGGTTATTCGGTGGGAAACTATGGTTTTTGGGTCCACGTTTTCGAGGAGCTCATACGTAGCAGTTATCAGTCTTGAGGGATGAGTTTGGCTCAGGTGATCCACTCGGTGCTCGAGCTCTTTTCCAGGTGGTAGATAATCCAGCGACTTCTTTTTTTTTTGTCTTAAATAAGCTGGACGATTCCTGTATTCTCAGGTCTAACGGGAGCAGTCCTGAGATGACTAGTGCGGAAGTGAGCGAGACCGTTCGGTACGCTCTACAGATCTTCTGTGCGAAGCCCCTCTGCAACGTGTTTAGCTGATCTTTGATCATTTGCATCTCCGTTGCAGAGGACCACACACTTGAGGCGTACATCACCATGGGCTCAACGACTGCGACATAGATTGTCCTTGTGATTTCACCGTTTAGGCCCCAGGTCACTTTCGCTGCGCACGCTATCTGCTTGTATAAGTCAGCTGCCTTTTTACATGCAGCCGTTACGTGCGCTTTGAAGGTGAGTCTACGGTCAATAATGAGGCCTAATAGTTTTATTTCCTCTACGAGATTAATTCTTCTGCCAGACATGTGGAGGTCTGGGAGGTCATATTTAAGTTTCTTTGTAACTAGCATGGCATTGGTTTTATGCGCAGCAAAGTTTAACTTATTCCGGACACCCCATTCCACCACAGTCTCCAGGGTGGCATTGGCCTGTCGCTCAAGAGCACTCGTTGAGTGCCCCGTGAACACCAGGACAACATCATCCGCGAATGCCTGACAGTATACCCCTTTGTCTGAAAGTTGATACAGTAGAGAGTCTAAGATAAAATTCCAGAAGGTTGGTCCTCCGATGGATCCCTGGACACAACCTTTCGTGGTTTCTCTCTCACATGAAGCTCTAGCGTAATTGATCATGACTTTCCGATTTCTGAGGTATGAGCCAACCATTTCGTAGAGGTTTTTAGGGCATTTTTTCCTTATGAGTTGGAGTTTTATTGCAGGCCACCACGCATTGTCAAAAGCTCCCTCTATGTCTAGTGAAATTAAGAGGACCATCTTTTTGCTTCTAATACCCTCTTTAACGTGTTCCACCAGGTCATAGAGGGCATCCTCAGTGCCACGTTGCGGCATGAACCCATACTGCTTTTCATTGAGAGTCGGCAGGATATGCCACTGGAGACGGCCCACCATTAACTTTTCCACTACCTTCCCGAGAACCGACAGGAGGCCTATGGGTCTGTAGGATTTAGGATGCGTGTAATCATCCTTCCCCGGTTTTCGAATTATAACCACATGAGCAGTCTTCCATTGGTTTGGAAAGTGCCCCAGCGTTAGGCACTTGTTGGCTATCGCTAAGAACACCTCCACGTCGCTAAGAATGGCAGCGGAGCAGATGTCAGCTGTAAGCCCGTCCGGTCCAGGGGCTTTTTTAGGGTTTAGCGTATTGAGCACTAAATCCAGCTCCGCTTCTGCAAACAGTGGATCATCATTCGATAAACCTAAGTCGTTTGTTGATATATTCTCTGTCAGTTCCCGTACTTTCCTATGACACCCTTTGTCTGTTGTTTCGTGGTCATTTGGATAGAATGTGTGGGCCAAGAGTTCTGCCGATTCTTTTGGGGTTAGGGTATTGCCCTCGGTGTTTCACAGAAGCATGTCCTCTTGTCTTTTTGAGGTTTTTCGGATAACTCTGTAAACTTTATCCCACATGCTCTCTCTTTCTTGTGTCGTGCAGAACTCCTTCCAGCTTTCGGTTTGTGCCTCATTCACTCTCGCAGTGTATTGGTTCTTAGCAGCAAGAAACTCGTCAATGACGAGTTGTCTTCGGCCGGGTGCTGCATTTCTTATTCTCCTCTTTTTTCGAAGGACTTCTCTTTTTAATTGGTTGAGGGACTTTGACCACCATGGGGGTACAGCATTTTCCTTCCTTGTGCCAATCTCCGGTATAGTCTTTTCACAAGATTCCTGGATAATGTTTGTGTAGGCTATTGTGATGGATTCCAGATCTTCTGGTGTTCTAACGTCGCTTACAGATGTTGGATTTATAGCTCTTTCTGTTAATAGAGATCTGAAGTGAGTTTTGAAGTCCGACCAGTTTGCCTTCCTGGTGTTATATTTGCGCGTCGTGGAGGATCGCAGTTGTTTGAGAGCAGTCCCCAAGCGCAGTGTGAAGGTAATAGCATTGTGGTCTGATGTTATAAGACTTCTGTCCACCCTCCAGTCTTCTATTTTTCCGAGCAGAGGCAGACTGCACGCAGTAACATCAACTATGCTCGAACAGATTTTCCCTCTCCTGTAAGTTTCGAACGTTGGTGTGTCGCCTGTATTTAGGATCTGGAACTCCATTTCATTCAGGAAGGCATTGTACGCTGCACCTCTCACATCCTCTATGCTGCTTCCCCACCATTGGCTCCAAGCGTTCACATCTCCAGCCACTATGATGTTTTTTGTGTCGAGCTTTGAACACGCCGCCTGAGTTCGCCTTAGGTAGGGTTCTATATCTTGCTCCCCTTCAAAGTAGACAGATACTACTCCTAACTTCAGGTGCCCTGCTACCAGGAGGACCGCAGCCTCGGTTTCGGTAACTAGTTGCGGGTCGTGAATGACCTCCAGCTTGTTCCCGAAAACGATTATTGCCGCTTTCACTGGTTTTATCTTATTAAGGGTGCATTGGATTATTTGAGTACCTGGATATTGTTTAATGACGCCGTTCTTTCCCACGTAGGGTTCTTGAACGATAGCGATCGATACTCCTTTGTCCTTTGCTACCTGAAGTAGTTCTGCTGTTGCCACTTTGGAGCGTTGCAAGTTTACTTGTACAAAACGAATGTGGTCGTGTGTATTTGTAGAAACAGAGCTGTTATTATCTTGGTTGCCCTTAGCAGTACGATACACGGGATCGTGCTATTGCATCCCATTTTTGCCTTTCCTGGCATTCGCTGCTGAAAGCGTTATGTGCCAGATTTGCATCTACACCGTGCGCCATCAAGCAATTTTTGCAGGTTGGAGGCTTGCCCACCAGTCGGCTAGGGCACTTTTCCCACGAGTGAGTCTCCCCGCAGTAACTGCAGAGATCGCTTTTCTCGTGGCATATGGTCTTGGTGTGGCCAAAGCCCAGACATTTCGTGCACTGCACAAGTGGGGAGTGATCCATCACTGGTCTCCTTTGGAGACCAATGTAGACTTTGCCTTCGTCTATCAAGCGTCTGTGCAGTTGAGGTGAGAGCTCGATTACAGGGTGGCATTCATGAGGATTTCTTGCCTTCTTCCTGTATCTTACTCTTATTGCGCAGTTCTTGACATCGATATCCTGCAAAAGGTGTTTATTTTGTGCAAGTATGTTTTCCACAATTTCGGTGTCAGTGTGGTATGATAGTACGTCCCTAATAACTACCAAGGGGTTATTAGTTCTGGCGACCTCCACCTTTAGATTTTTTTTCATTTTAACCCTATTTTGAACCAGAGCTAGGTCTTCCTTTGAGCTGCAGCTGAGAACGACCTTTTGATTTCTCGCCTTCCTCACCCGGTCCACCTTAGCCCCTGTCGTTTTTGTGTCCAGGGCTTCCCTAATCTTCTCAATAACATTTTCCCCGGTGTTTTTGGGATCCGTTGATGAAATTATTAGTGTATGATTAGGTTTTGGAGGTGGGGGTGATGCAGCGACTTTGGCATAGGAGAGCTTTGGTTTCGTCTTAGCTTCTCCAGCCTGTGCGAGCTCTGTTGCAAGACTTGCGACCACCGGTGATGGCGTTCGTAGCCTTTGCTCTCGGATCGTTCTCAACTCCGACGACATAGCCTCTAGATTTTCCAAAACAGGTTGCAGGTGTTCTTTTATCTGGTTTTGTTCTTTTCGACAAGGGTCCGCCAAGGAAATCTCCGGGAGCCTGGTCTTGATGTTTGTGTCCATTACTCTCAGAGATTCCCTCATACCGACTATTTCCTGCTCTAACTTGTGGTTGGTCTCCAAGGAGGGGCAGGTTGGTGTTGACTCCAACCTAAGAAGGGTCTTCCGGCTGATGGACGTTATTTCCTTGGTGTTATCGCCAGTTTTTTCCAGGCCTCTACGCATCTCGTCTAGTTGCATCTTTAGGGAATTTACACTGGATTTTATCCCAGTGAGGTCTAAACTTAGGTGTTTAAAGGAGCCACCCATATCTGCCTTTTTTTCATTTTTAAGGCTTTCTTGAAGTGCCCCTATGCGTTTATCAAGGTCTTGGATGGCTTTTTGGATTTCGTCCGTTTTCCTGAAGGGGCCCTGAGTCTCGAAGTTCAACCAATCGCGGATAGCTTTGGATTCTTGGAGGTTGGTTTTTATGTCAGTCCTGGCGTGGGATAGTTCGGTAGCTAATTCTTTTATCAGCTCCGCAACTGATCGATTATAGGCACGCTCTACTCGCACCAACTCTTGCGCGTTTCGAGAGCGCTCCTTCTCCAGGTTTTGTTTATGTCTGGATCTGGAGTCTGACAGGGCCAGGACTATCTCATAGAGGGATTGCAGGCAGTCGAGTGCCGTTTGCTTGCACTCCCTCTTCATATTTCCAGCGGACTCCAATGCTTCCTTCCCTCTCAAGAGCATTTCATTGGCTTCCCTTGTCGCCATGTCCATTTCCACTCCCAGTCGCCTCTTGGAGTTTATGAGCAAACTGGGTCTCCCTTTTTCCGGAATCTCAGATGTAAATGTTTCCGGCAGCGATGCTACAGACATTTCATCATCCGATAGTACTGGACGCGGCGCGATTTCCTCTTGCTTCCAGCTCGTGACCTTTACGTAGGCCATGTCTACCGGGTCAGGGATTGACGATTGGGCCGTGCTGTCGCTGTTATTTGAGTTGTGGGATTTTTTTCTCGGGGCGGAGGTGTGTGATGAAGCTTTTATTGGATTTGTCACCTGTTTATCTGTCAGTGGAGTGTCCGTCCGTTTGGTTACAGCGGATTGAGATGCAGGCTGCATCAACCTTTCACTAGCCGCCGACTTTGATATACCCGACTTTGTAAGTACTTTTTCCCGCAGCGACCGTGGAGGCCTAACTGGTAGAGCGGGGGGGCTTTGGGATGACTTTGTGGACGAGGCAGTCTCCACCTCCGACATTCGTACCATATCTTGAGACATTTTTATGTTAATTTATTTTATAAGTATCTATAGATAACTAATAATTAAATAAACTATGTTCTTCTTTACTCTTAATATTGTTTATAGTTTTTTGTTGCTGTTGATCTTCTGATTACTTGCAGTCCTTTGGAGTACAGTAGTGCGAGAAGAGAATCTACACAAAATTCTCCGTGATGTTGTACTGTGAATTATTGTGTTGCTCCTGCTGAAGTTTGGTGAGCCGTCGAATATGTGGGAATTTCGCAGATCTGTTGGAGCCAAACGAAAGGTCTTGTTCTTCCGGTTCCAACAAGCCCTTACACGGGGGGTCTATCTCTACTGGTTCAGGAGATACAGCTCGCGGGGGTGAAGTAACCTCGAGGGGGGGAGGGGGGGGGAAGGTTTCGTGGGAAGCAAAATGAAGTGTATATGTAAAAAGGGGGGTGTGGGGGGTTCTATATAGGGGGTCGTTTGCCGGGATGGGGGGTCCAAAGGAAGGTATGGTGGTAACCGTGGGGGGTCAGGGGGTTAAGGTGTTCTGAGGAAGGGTCTCAGAGTCCTGACTCAGTTGAGTCCAAACTCGAGTAGCTAGGGGTTGGGGGTTCCGGAGTTCCCTCGGGTCTTACTTGGTGGCCTTCGGTGCAGTCGTCAGCTGTGATTTGGTGGCTCGGCGCAGTCCTCGGTCCGGCTGCGAAGTCTCCACGAATGTGTAATGGTGCGTTCCGGAGTCGCCGCCTCGTGTCAAAAAGCACGTGGTAACCGCGTGGTCGCGAAGCACTTAAAAACCGCGTGGTTTTGGAGGTTATTTGGTGATTATTCACAGGCTAGTAACTCTGTTGTTTTTAAAGCTATTGTCCTGATTTTTTCACCGTTTGACAGTTCTTCGCAGCGGCTATCCGATAGCAATTCTAATTCACGAAGATTTTTTGACCTTTGAGCTGATTTTGTTGTCCAAAGTCTTGGGCCTCCTGTTTCTGAACCGGTTGAGATACCGAGTTGCCCACGTAAATCCTTGTGAGATGTACACTGTAACACTTTTTCACAGCACTTCCACTCGCGTAGCTCAAAAAATGCGATTTATAGCAATTTTTTTGTTGGAGCTAATGTTGTTACGACTACGATTTTGGTTAGTTCGGTTAGGTTAGGTTAGGTTAGGTTAGGTTAGGTTAGGTTAGGTTAGGTTAGGTTTTTTTTTTTTTTTTTTTTTTTTTTTTTTTTTTTTTTTTTTTTTTTTTTTTTTTTTAATCTAATTCCCCTGACATGGGAGATCAGGGACCTTTTCGCTCTTTTCTGATTATTGTCACTGTTCTTTTTGACTGTCTTGGTCTTATATTTATAGTTTACAATATTTCCTTATTACTTATACACTTTTATCATTTTATCTGTTTTTGTTTAGTACATTGCGGTTTTTGTCTTTTTTATTCTTATTTTTTATTTCTTAATACTATTTTATTCACATAACTTCTACGTACAACGTACCTTTTATATAATTACTTATACAATTTTTAATTTCTAGGTACATATTTCTTTACACATTACTTTTTACTATTTTACTACACTGTGACGTTTTTGCAATCTTATAGTCATTTCTAAGTTATTGGTTTGAACACGCTTCTTTTTCTATATTCCTACATATTTACTTACATCTCCATTTTATTATTATTAAACATTCTTTCTCTATCTTATTGCTACTAATTTATATGCTAATTACATTTTCTTACTCCTAATTGTTTTGGGAGTTGATTTATATATTCTTACATATATGTCCAATTTCCCTATGTTTATCTATTTGTTTAACTCTACAGTTTGCTTAGCAACATGTTTACAATAATCTAAGAATCTACCTCTTTTTTCTTTTTCCGTCATAAGTACGTGTATTTCCTCTTTTGATATTCTAATTTTTAATTCTAACTCTAGGTCTGTTCTTTTTCTAAAATGTCTAGGGCACTCCGCAATGAGGTGTATGATGGACTCTATTTTATCCCTATCACAGGCACATGAGGGGCTCTCCTTGCATTTGAAACGGTGCAGATATTCGGAGAACCCCCCATGCCCGGTCAGCACCTGCGTCAACAGTGGGTCTAGTTCTAGTTTTCTTAATATGGGGTAAGCCCTGATGGCGTCCGGGAAGAAAAGCTTGGTAGTGGTGGCCGTGTTTCCGTCTTTATATCTCCGGTTCCATTCGTCAAGAGAATCCATCCGGATTTGTCGCTTGACGAACGAAACCGGACATTTGTCGTAGTATGGCTTGGTCTTTATCCTCAATGCGGCTTCTTTAGCCAGGATGTCAGCTCTTTCATTTCCCTCCACCCCCGCATGGGCTTTGACCCAGTGTAGGGCAAGGGACTTTCCTAGATCTTTTAGTTTCGCTACATTTTCCCTTGCCTCCACCGCTAGGGGGTGAAGGGAGTCACCCCGCGTGATCGTCTCAAGGGCCGACCTGGAGTCGCTATATATGTTGCAGCACCGTGCAGAAGACTGTAGCGCAACTTTAGTGGCCTCAAGTAGGGCCAGCAATTCCGCCTGGTAGACGGTGCAAAAGTGGTCCAATTTAAGTTTTCTGGTACTCGTTTCCGCAGCGCCATCCCATATGGATAACGCCGCGCCAACTTTCCCTTCTATTTTGCTTCCATCGGTAAAGATGTGAAGCTCGGTGTTATTTATTTCGTCCACTTGTGCACCGTCGCCAAGGCATATGAACTTCGGCCCCACTTGATCCGTAGGATGTGGCAGTTTTTAAATGATCTACAACCCTCTCAACATCCCGGTCACCCACCACTCGCCGGGAATATCCTTTTTTAATTTCGTATATTAATGCTGCTTCCTGGATCCTTAGATCCAGGGGGAGCAGTCCGGCGAGAAGTAGGGCCGAGTTTAATGAGACGGTTCTATACGACTTTACAATCTTCTGCACGAAGCCGCGTTGGACCGAGTTTAGCAACTTTTTAGTTTGCGCCTTCTTGGATGCCGGTGCCCAGACGCTTGCCGCATATAGTATTACAGGCTCCACCACCGCCAAGTAAATGGTCCTCACTATCTCTGAATTCAGTCCCCAGTTGATTTTAGCGGCTCTTGTCAACTGGCTATATATAACTTGGGTCTTCCTACACACATTTTTAATGTGATTATTAAAAGTAAGTTTATCGTCGATGGTTAGGCCCAATATTTTAATTTCTCGGGAGTATCCGATCGCCTCCCCGCCCATGGTTAAAGCTGGTGAGTCATATTTTAACTTTTTAGTAAAAAGTATGGCCTTGGTTTTATGTGGCGCAAATCGTAGTTTGTTTCTGACTCCCCAGCTCCAAACATGCGCGAGGATGACGTTTGTTCGACTCTGCACTTCCCGTGCTGTTTCTCCAGAGATAATGAGGACCACGTCATCCGCGAACGCCTGACAATGCTCTCCCCTCGACTCCACCTCCCTCAATAACGGGTCAAGCAGCAGATTCCATAGGGTGGGACCGCCGATTGAGCCCTGCACGCACCCCTTTGTGGTCCCTTTTGACCATTCTGCTCCAGCGAACCTGACGCGCACTGTTCTATCCTCAAGATAGCTATCGATCAGTCGCCTCAGGTTCACTGGGCATCCGGTCTCCGCCAGTCTGCAGCGTATCGCCGGCCACCACGCATTATCGAAGGCTCCCTCTATGTCCAATGATACAAGCACGATTAGTTTCTTATTAATTAGCTCTTTTTTAATGTACTGCATCATGTCATAGAGGGAGTCCTCGGTACTACGTTGAGGCAGAAAGCCGTACTGCTTTCTGCTGATGGTCGGCGTGGTGTGCCATTTGATTCTTCTAATCAACATCTTTTCTAGAACTTTACCTAGGACTGGCAGAAGACCAATAGGCCTATAGGACTTGGGATGCGTGTAGTCCTCCTTTCCCGGCTTCGGCAAAGCAACCACTACGGCTTCTTTCCAACTTTTGGGGAAGCATGCCAGTTCTAGGCATTTGTTTGCCAAAGCCAGGAACAGTTCGGTGTTCAGGGTGATGGCAGCGTTACAAATATCCGCGGTTAGTCCATCGATACCAGGAGCCTTCTTGGGGTTGAAACTTGATGCGGACCACAACAATTCTTCCCTGGTGAAGGGCGGGTCACATAGACTATCTTGCGAACCTAGATTCACCCTAGTCGCCAGCTCTCTTATTTGTTTATGGTCCGCATTGTCCTTCGAAGTTTCATCCTCTGGATAAAAACTATCCGCTAGGATCCTGGCCGATTCTTTGCTCCCTACGTTTTTACCGTCGCGGATTAAGGGAGTCTCCTCCTGCCTCACTTGTGTTCTGCTGATCACCCTATAGATCCCATCCCACATGGATTCCCTTTCCTGTCTGCTACAGAAATTCTTCCAACTAGAAGTCTGGGCCCTTTTCATCTCCAGCTGGTATTTTTCTTTGACTGTAATGTATTGCTCGACGACCCATTCTCTTCTAACGGGCGCCGCATAAGATATGCGGCGTTTTCTCCTGGATACCTCCCGTTTAAGCTCGCTGAGCTCCTCGGTCCACCAGGGCAGCCCCATCCGCTTCTTACCGTCCAACCTCGGCATGCTGTCTTCACAGGCATCAGCTATTGACTTATTGTAATTAAGTATGTAATTTTCTAGAGTTATTTTGTTGTCTATTTGTGTTATTGTTGTTGTCTCTATGTTATTTGTTTGCCAAAGCTGGGCTAGTTTAATATTAAATTCGCTCCAGTTTGCGGTTAGGTTAGGTTAGGTTAGGTTAGGTTAGGTTAGGTTAGGTTAGGTTAGGTTAGGTTAGGTTAGGTTAGGTTAGGTTAGGTTAGTTAGGTTTTTTTTTTTTTTTTTTTTTGTCAATTAGTGGGCTCTCTAATGAATAATGCAATATGCTTACGGGATACAAGTTGCATCATTCAGAGTGTTTTTGTTTCTTTTTGTATTTTATAAGCTTAGTTGTTACTTTTCTTTCGTTCATTATGTTGACTTAAATGAATTAATTTATTTTTCCATGGTTAATTATTGAATGCTTTTAGTGACTTAATGATAATGTTTATATGATTTTTAAAGGTTTCTGTGGATGATTCTCTTTGTATAATTTCGTCTAGTTTATATGGTTGTAATCTTAAATTGCTGCAGTTAACTTCGTGTTCATATCTGGTTTTGTTATATTTTGGACATTCCTTTACTAGATGTACCAGACTTTGTGAGATGTTATTATCGCATGGACAGTGATCGTTACTGGTTATTTTAAATCTATGGAGATATGTATCTATAGATAACTAATAATTAAATAAACTATGTTCTTCTTTACTCTTAATATTGTTTATAGTTTTTTGTTGCTGTTGATCTTCTGATTACTTGCAGTCTTTTGGAGTACAGTAGTGCGAGAAGAGAATCTACACAAAATTCTCCGTGATGTTGTACTGTGAATTATTGTGTTGCTCCTGCTGAGGTTTGGTGAGCCGTCGAATATGTGGGAATTTCGCAGATCTGTTGGAGCCAAACGAAAGGTCTTGTTCTTCCGGTTCCAACAAGCCCTTACACGGGGGGTCTATCTCTACTGGTTCAGGAGATACAGCTCGCGGGGGTGAAGTAACCTCGAGGGGGGGAGGGGGGGAAGGTTTCGTGGGAAGCAAAATGAAGTGTATATGTAAAAAGGGGGTGTGGGGGGTTCTATATAGGGGGTCGTTTGCCGGGATGGGGGGTCCAAAGGAAGGTATGGTGGTAACCGTGGGGGGTCAGGGGGTTAAGGTGTTCTGAGGAAGGGTCTCAGAGTCCTGACTCAGTTGAGTCCAAACTCGAGTAGCTAGGGGTTGGGGGTTCCGGAGTTCCCTCGGGTCTTACTTGGTGGCCTTCGGTGCAGTCGTCAGCTGTGATTTGGTGGCTCGGCGCAGTCCTCGGTCCGGCTGCGAAGTCTCCACGAATGTGTAATGGTGCGTTCCGGAGTCGCCGCCTCGTGTCAAAAAGCACGTGGTAACCGCGTGGTCGCGAAGCACTTAAAAACCGCGTGGTTTTGGAGGTTATTTGGTGATTATTCACAGGCTAGTAACTCTGTTGTTTTTAAAGCTATTGTCCTGATTTTTTCACCGTTTGACAGTTCTTCGCAGCGGCTATCCGATAGCAATTCTAATTCACGAAGATTTTTTGACCTTTGAGCTGATTTTGTTGTCCAAAGTCTTGGGCCTCCTGTTTCTGAACCGGTTGAGATACCGAGTTGCCCACGTAAATCCTTGTGAGATGTACACTGTAACACTTTTTCACAGCACTTCCACTCGCGTAGCTCAAAAAATGCGATTTATAGCAATTTTTTTGTTGGAGCTAATGTTGTTACGACTACGATTTTGGTTAGTTCGGTTAGGTTAGGTTAGGTTAGGTTAGGTTAGGTTAGGTTAGGTTAGGTTAGGTTAGGTTAGGTTAGGTTAGGTTAGGTTAGGTTAGGTTAGGTTAGGTTAGGTTAGGTTAGGTTAGGTTAGGTTAGGTTAGGTTAGGTTAGGTTAGGTTAGGTTAGGTTAGGTTAGGTTAGGTTAGGTTAGGTTAGGTTAGGTTAGGTTAGGTTAGGTTAGGTTAGGTTAGGTTAGGTTAGGTTAGGTTAGGTTTTTTTTTTTTTTTTTTTTGTCAATTAGTGGGCTCTCTAATGAATAATGCAATATGCTTACGGGATACAAGTTGCATCATTCAGAGTGTTTTTGTTTCTTTTTGTATTTTATAAGCTTAGTTGTTACTTTTCTTTCGTTCATTATGTTGACTTAAATGAATTAATTTATTTTTCCATGGTTAATTATTGAATGCTTTTAGTGACTTAATGATAATGTTTATATGATTTTTAAAGGTTTCTGTGGATGATTCTCTTTGTATAATTTCGTCTAGTTTATATGGTTGTAATCTTAAATTGCTGCAGTTAACTTCGTGTTCATATCTGGTTTTGTTATATTTTGGACATTCCTTTACTAGATGTACCAGACTTTGTGAGATGTTATTATCGCATGGACAGTGATCGTTACTGGTTATTTTAAATCTATGGAGATATGTTTTATGAAATCCGTGGTTTGACAGAAATTGTGTTATACTGAAGGAGGGGTTAATTTTTTCTAATATTATGTTGAGACTTGTAAACGTGGGACACCACGTTTTGAGATATGCGCAGTTTCTAGGGTCTTCGAAATAGGATTCGGCAGCTTCATTTAATAGGGAAAGATGTTTTTTCTTTACAAAGCTGATAGGGAATTTATAGTAATCTGGTGCTTTTTTAAGATGGGATGCTGCTTTTGCTGCGCTATCTGCTATTTCATTACCGTTTATACCAGTGTGCGCTTTTGTCCAGACAAAGTCTACAGTTTTACTATGTGTCTGTGCAATGATTAAATTCTTGTGTATTTGTACAGCGAGTGGATTTGTAGTATTTGGATTTTTTACTTCTTGAAGGCTAGACTTACTGTCAGAAAATATTGTATAACTTAAAGAATCGGTATTGACGATCCAATCACTTGCTTTCAGGATAGCAAATAGCTCAGCTTGAAAAATTGAGCAGGTGTTGTGTAGCTTGTATCTTTTTATTGTGTTTTGTCCTTCAGAAGGAAGGACAACAAAGGCTGCGCCTACTCCATTCTCATTTTTACTTCCATCAGTAAAGATGGTAGTTGTAGGGTGCACTAGGTAATTGTCAACTTCTGTTGGCTAGAGATTTCATGAAATTCTATAGTCTTCCTTTCAGAGGGGTGTGGCAGTTCTGCAGGTGTTGTTGGAATTTCTAGGTTCTATATCTTCAGGTAAGTATTAGAAGTTCTTGTATGTTTTGTATTCTCTAGGTCAGCAATCGTTTTCAATTTTCTTTGGCAGTGGATGTAGAAGCGCAAGGAGATGGCAAGTGCGGTGCTTATCGTTCTGAACCCTCTGATTATCTGATCGCAAAAGTTACGTTGGAGGGAGAGTAATCGTTTTTGTTAGGTTAGGTTAGGTTAGGTTAGGTTAGGTTAGGTTAGGTTAGGTTAGGTCGTTAGGTTCAGGTAGGTTAGGTTAGGTTTAGGTTAGGTTTAGGTTAGGTTAGGTTTAGGTTAGTTTAGGTTAGGGTTAGGTTAGTTAGGTTAGGTTAGGTTAGGTTCGGTTAAGGTTAGCGTTAGGTTAGGTTAGGTTAGGTTAGGTTAGGTTAGGTTAGGTTAGGTTAGGTTAGGTTAGGTTAGGTTAGGTTGGGTTAGGTTAGGTTAGGTTAGGTTAGGTTAGGTTAGGTTAGGTTAGGTTAGGTTAGGTTAGGTTAGGTTAGGTTAGGTTAGGTTAGGTTAGGTTAGGTTAGGTTAGGTTAGGTTAGGTTAGGTTAGGTTAGGTTTTTTTTTTTTTTTTTTTTTTTTATGTTTTCCACCAGAGATTATAACCGTCCCTGATGGCCGTTTATTGATTAGATTTTCTACAGAGTTTCAAATTGGTAAACTTAAAGTTAATATTGTTACACGATAAAAATATTCACTGCATAACTGCTATTGGATACCGTTATGCTTTGAATAATTTATAATATTTTAAAATTTAATTGATGAGTTAATCACATTAACATTTGTAGTTTAATATTTAATATGTTTATTCTCTGATATTGAAATATTATTTCCATTAAATCTCTCATCATACCTTAACGCTACTACATTAGAATCTTAATTA